>CAKAOJ020000479.1:0-313454 GCA_916701645.2 Sebastolobus alascanus
TCCCCAGGCAAGAAATGCCGAGGATTTATAACAGCAGACACACCTGAACACAATCCCCCTGATTGCTCAGCAGCCAACCAGAGTGCACCAATCACACCAGGTGTAGCCCGCCCACACCTGATTAGCACCATATAAAATACAGGCAGATGCCTCTTTGCTCTTTATTTTCCTCTGAACAAGCTAGGAGACACTGCTCGTTGTTGCTGTTGTGTAGGGACACAACAGCAACAAACAAGTTAGCATCAAGCCAGTTTCCCTCCAAACTGCACGACTGCATCTTTTCACCCTCGAACCACATCTTTCTCCAGTCTGGCTGGTGGACCGGTAACGTAACTGGACCACATTAGCACAGAATTACACACAGCAAAGCTGAAAGTTTCTTAAAAGTCAATAATGCCAACCGCTGCTATGTCGACAACTACAAAATCCTTAAACTTTTACGGTCTATTCATATAGTGATTTTTGGGTATAGTTAGTAGTTTAATTAGTATATTTTAGAATACTATTTAATGACACTAACATCATTTTCTCTTTGTTTCAGAAACTGCTGACCCGAGGATGGTTTAATATAAATTTAAACATATTATTCAATATAACTTACAATTATTTGGAGAGCCATTTTAACGTCTTTGCCTAGAGCTTATTGCCATTAAGGGAATTTATACGTTTTTGCTTGTAGGTCCTTACATGTGCAAAAAGAATAGTACTTTTAACCTTATTTATCAAAGTCTAAACTGTTGGTATCAAATGCTTGAGCAAACTAAGTTGTATCTGATTTTGAGCCATGGGTTGTCTTTTATTTTTCAACTATATCAGCTCAAAGTTAAAACCTGCCAATTTAAACTACCTGGTGTTGCCTTCTTTTACCATCAACAAGTAGAATCTCTCTAATTAATGATTAATGATTGGATTGCCCCAATAGCTCATTTGTGTATAACAAAGTCTGTTTTTTGCCCTCACATTTAAATGTCCAAACGTAATACCGCTCTGTTAGGTACACCTAATAAATGATTAGGGATTGTACTCTGTGTCAACACTGATTATTACTTTGTAAGCACAAAGCCAATGCTCATAAAAAGTTTTGTAGGTGAGCTCTATTAAGCAATAGAGCTCACCTACACAACTTTTTTACAAGCATTGGCACTTGATTAAAAAAATTGGAACGCTAAATAGTTGCATTTCAACATAATTAATAGGACACATTATGGGATATAATTAAAATATTATTTTTTTTTTTTTTTACTAGTCCTGTAATGTAAATGCAGCCTGGGTGTATACACTGTGATTTTGCCTACAACTTCACTTTGCTTTTTTTACACCAACACAGCTTATACAATCATGATTATAGTTTTGATTCACAACCATCACTTATATCTATCTTAACTTTAACATTTATGAACTAAATATATTTATTGCAAATTCTCATTTAAATAAACGGAGGGTTGCTTTCACTTCCATGTTGGGCTAAATTCCAATCGTCAAAAATTCAATATATTATTTCACTTGGTTATTGTGATATATAGTGGTTATTTATCTAAAAACACAATTCAAATGATTGGGAAATTAATGATTTAACTTTTATTGATAAAAATCTTGCCATTACTAGTTATAATTATATGTATTAGAAGCTGCTTAGAGGTAGTGTTGGGAACTTTAACAGATCATAATTCCCTCTTTAATAATTGTTGGATTTTTAGAGCATACTATACTATGATGTATTTTTTTTCACATACTATACTATGACGTATTTTTTTTCTAAATACTATACTATGACGTATTTTTTCTAAATACTATACTATGACGTATTTTTAGAGAATACTATACTGTGATGTGTCTTTAGAGCATACTATACTGTGATGTATCTTTAGAGCAGGGGTCTTCAACGTTTTTCAGACCAAGGACCCCTAAACTGATGGAGAGATGGAGCAGGGACCCCCTACTATATATATATTGTATAAAATTATGTTTTATATTAAACTGGTTCTAGTGCCATGTATAAATTTACCTTGTTGTTGTGCATTCAATACTAAGCTATTCAAATAATACACAGGATTCGTGGGTGAAGTAAATGTCGTTGTTTTTTTATTTGTTATGCTCCTTATTCTTTTTTTGACAAAGGTATCTTCTTTTCAAATAATATTGCAGCGTGTGCCCTTGTGTCTGGGATCTTACTCAGCTGGGGACTGAATAGGCTCTCGGCCAATAACGGGGAACCTGACAGAGCCAGCGTGTAACATGCGGCCTCGTGATTGGCACAAAGCCTATTTTTAGAGCATACTATACTATGATTTTTTTTAATGACTTACCTACTCCACCACCACACTCCTTCCTGCAGACTCAGCTCCTGTGACGCCAACCTCCTGTCTCCACCACTAAGAACCAAGCACTGGACCTGGGGGGCGACAGAGCATTGTCCATAGCTGTCCCCTCCCTCTGGAAGTCACTCCACAAACACATCCAAGACTGCACCAATCTGTCCACATTGAAATCACAAAACAAACCTCACCTTTTTACAACTGCTTTTAATGTGTGATTAATGCTGTGGGTTGTGTATTTTTACCGTGTTGTTTGCTATGATCATTTTACCTTGAGTAACGTGTCGTTGAGTACAATGAAAAGCTGTGTACTATGACATTTTAACATTTTATTAACATATTATACTATGACGTATTTTTTTCCACATACTATACTATGACCTATTTTTAGAGCATACTATACTATGACTTTTTTTGTTTTTACAAACTATACTATGACTATTTTTTGAAATACTATATTATGACATTTTTATGTTTTTTTTAACATACTATATTATGACTATATTTTTTGACATACAGTACTATACTATGACTTTTTTATGAATTTTTTGACATACTATACAATAATTTATACTCTGACTTTTTAATGATTTTTTTTAGATACTATACTATGAATTTATTTTTTACTTTTTTTCAACATACTATACTATTGTATTATGACTTTTTAAGATTTTTTTTTACATACTATACGATGACTTTTTGTGATTTTTTTATTTACATACTATACTTTGACATTTTTATGATTTTTTTTACATACTATACTATGACTTTTTTATGATTTTGTTTTACATACTATACTATGACTTTTTTATGATTTGATTTTTACATACTATACTATGACTTTTTTATGATTTGATTTTTACATACTATACTATGACTTTTTTCATGAAATTATTTATGACAGTGTAGAATGGCAAGCCAACATTTAGTCTGTTTTAATTACTACTACTATTATTACAACAACAGAGACAAGATTGAGGCTAGGATGCTAAGCGAGAAATCAAATTAATTAAACACTTACCAAATGTTTGTTCCATGTGCTCCAGTTTTCGTCTCCTCCCGGCCCTTCATGTCCTTTTGTTCATTCAGCAGTCTGGACAGAAAACAGAGACATTTAAACCAACATTTACAAAACATATAAAGTGTCTCCTGCTCCAATAACAGATCCCGGTTCAACACTTCGACTCTTTGCATCACTTTTCATGCTAGATAGATCAAAACCTCGTACAACCCAAAACACAGGAAGGTATACATTGATAATCTGATCATGTAATCACAATGTTCCTGGTGTGATGGTGACATTGAGTTAAAAGTGAATTACATTTAATTTAAGCCCCTTCAAGTCACAAAATGACTCACAATGATTAAATGGAGACCTTCACTGTCTGTCAGTCCATTCATTTATTAACAAAGGTAAAGAATAATAAAATAAAATAAAAAATAAAAAATAAATAAGACATGCACATACTACGTAATCCCCCTGATTCCATTCTACACCACGTACTATCAATAAAAAAAAGGCTAAAATGTCGGATAAATATGTTTTGAAAACAAATTTTAAAAATCTGAAACAATAATCAAAGTATCAATAGAATATTTGGCTTCACTGTTGTTTCCTTACCATGTGAGTTGATTCAGCATCGACCTTGTCTCGGAGGCGGCTGAGCTGCTTCTGATGAGCCTATCTGTGGTTCTTCAGCAGCTCCTCCAGCGTTTTCTGGAGGACGGAGACGCATAAAAAACACATTACAGACACACAATGATTCAAATATAAAAAATCATTTGACTGTTGCAGTTTCCAGCTGTGTATAGACAGTAGTGTTTTTCAGGTCCACCTCTCCTCACTTTGACATCCTCGTCTCCATCCGGTCTGCTGCTTGTCCCCCAACACCTCGTTTCTTTATTCTGAGAACCAACAAAGAAGACAAATGAGCTCCTTTAATTGGGCTGTAATGTCAGATTCAGGTCTTCTGAAGTTCTGGACATCAGAGATGATGATATCACACTGAATGATGTCTGAATGTCCATGTCTGTTACAGACCATGTCCTTTCATTTCATGAATTTTCAAGAAGTTCATAACAAAGCTAAAGAGCCCACTGAATTTTAAATATTTTGTATGCTTTCAATATTCAATTAAATTCAATAAGCTGTTGCGGTAAAGACATTTTTGCTTATAATTCCGTTTAAGCGCATTTCAACGGTGTGGCAACGGAATTGCGTTGCTGGGAAACAGCTTGGGTCCATGTTTACATCCTGTCAGCTGATGTCATTCACATCCACTGCAACAGGAAATAAACTGGGATGCATTTAGTATGTTTACGTTTAAATCTGTGAAATGGTCTAAATATTTTAGATTTGTGACATCACAAATGGACAGAAATCCTAACGGCTTGTTTCAAACGCACAGTTTCTGAATACGGGCTGTGTGCATTTCTCCGTGGATTGAGTGTTTTGATATTTTCACAGTATTTATATATCACTTAAACCTGCTTTATAATATAAAAATCATGAAAATCTCACATTTTACAATATGGGACCTTTGACATCTAATATACATGATTTCAAAAGTAATATTAAATTATTTTTTAAATGTAGTTCAAAATACATAATCACTAAGCTGTATGAGTAGGACACACAATAAATACTTAAGAAGAAAAGGTGATCTTAAACTTGTCTTTCTTGATCTTGAGGGTCACCTATAAGGGGCGGCCCCAACCTGTCACCTATGTGCTCACTTACTAACTTCTGTTTCCATGGAAACCTTATTTTTGTTTAGCTTTGAATAGAACTTATACTAAGGACTCAAGAGGTGTGGGACAGGCACATTTAGATGAAAAAAAAATCATATAAATGACATAAATAATTTGGTGTAAAGTAATATGCGTATGAAACAATTCCATTTGATATAATGTCACATTATAATTGAATTAGCTCATTTTACATATTCATAGTTGTGGGACATGAAGAAATGTGGTGTTTAGACCCATGAAATGCTTCATGTTATTAAATCACAGTATTTTTTTATTTTTTTTATTTTTTTTAACACTGTGTATATCCAAGCATTGCACTGCAAATGTTTAATATAAATCAAAAATGTCATTCCTGGGACTTGCCCATATAGTTGCAGAAACACCCTCCTGCCTATTGTTGCTTTCTTTAAGAGCTCATCACTCACAGCTGGTGTTTACTTCCTCAAACAATAACAGTAACAATAACAGGAGGAAATGTAACATTAAAACAAAAGCAATATCTTTGTTTGTGTGGCCGTTCAGCTTCTGACTGACCTCATAACGCACAAGAAGCTCTGGTTCTTTCTGTTATTTACCCCCAGTCTTTCTCCTTTCCCCCTGTAGTCCTCCATACTTAGATACACAGAGAAGCATCCGCTCAAAGTTGTTGTCAGCTGTCGCGAAGAGAACTCGACGAAGTCTCGCGAGATGACCAGCAACAGGACGGGAGTAGAGTTTCCTCCACGCTTCTTACATGCTTCCAGAACTTGCCTAAGAATCATCACATTTTTTAAGTTTTCTTCAGTTATTTATGTAATCCAGTGATAGCTTTATGTACATCCATAGGTGCATTGCAAACAAGAGCTGCTAATAGAGAATTCGGCATATATTTAATGTTCAGTTTCTCAAAATGTAAACAAATATTGGCCATCAGCAGTTCAATGAAATCCGCACACAAGATATTTATTAAATAATTAATTAAATATTAAATTATATTTCACCAACAAGACTGAGCCAAATGTTTTTTTTGTTCTCTACAACTTGTCTTTGATTTATTAAATTTATTCAATTCAATAATGTATTAAATTAGTGGAATTATAGTGCATAATTATGTTGCAATTATGCCCTGCAATACCACTAAATTTGCAAAGAGGTGACTTGTGTGTATTTAAAATCACTGAGTGTTCACTGCCCTCTTGTGGACACTTTGAAGAACTGCAATATCAAATTCCTCAAGTTAGACGACAAATTCTATGATGCCGAACACAAGATATTTATTAATTAATTAATTAATTAATTAATTAATTAAATATTAAATTATATTTCACCAACAAGACTGAGCCAAATGTTTTTTTTTGTTCTCTACAACTTGTCTTGATTTATTAAATTTTATTAAATTCAAATAATGTATTAAATTAGTGGAATTATAGTCAATAATTATGTTGCAATTATGCCCTGCAACAACACTAAATTTGCAAAGAGATGACTTGTGTGTATTTAAAATCACTGAGTGTTCACTGCCCTCTTGTGGACACTTTGAAGAACTGCAATATCAAATTCCTCAAGTTAGACGACAAATTCTATGATGCCGAACACAAGATATTTATTAATTAATTAATTAATTAATTAATTAATTAATTAATTAAATATTAAATTATATTTCACCAACAAGACTGAGCCAAATGTTTTTTTTGTTCTCTACAACTTGTCTTGATTTATTAAATTTTATTAAATTCAATAATGTATTAAATTAGTGGATTTATAGTGAAATAATTATGTTGCAATTATGCCCCTGCAATACCACTAAATTTGCAAAGAGATGACTTGTGTGTATTTAAAATCACTGAGTGTTCACTGCCCTCTTGTGGACACTTTGAAGAACTGCAATATCAAATTCAAGTCAAGTTAGACGACAAATTCTATATTGCCGAACGCGACGGCTCTAGCGAAGTCTCGCGAGATGACCAGCACAGGACGGGAGTTTCTTCCACGATTCTTACATGCTTCCGGAATTCGCCTGAGAATCATCACATTTTTAAAGTTTTCTTCAGTATTTCTTTCATCCAGTTTTAGCTTTATGTACATCTATAGGCGCATTGCAAACAAGAGCTGCTAGTGGGGAATTCGGCAGACATTTAATGTTCCCAAAATGTAAACAAATATTGGCCATCAGCAGTTCAAAGAAATCGGCACACAAGATATTTATTAATTAATTAATCAATTAATTAAATATTAAATTATATTTCACCAACAAGACTGAGCCAAATGTTTTTTTTGTTCTCTACAACTTGTCTTGATTTATTAAATTTTATTAAATTCAAATAATGTATTAAATTAGTGGAATTATAGTGCATAATTATGTTGCAATTATGCCCCTGCAATACCACTAAATTTGCAAAGAGATGACTTGTGTGTATTTAAAATCACTGAGTGTTCACTGCCCTCTTGTGGACACTGTGAAGAACTGCAATATCAAATTCCTCAAGTTAGACGAGAAATTCTATGATGCCGAATGCGACGGCTCTAGCGAAGTCTCGCGAGATGACCAGCACAGGACGGGAGTAGAGTTTCTTCCATGCTTCTTACATGCTTCCGGAACTCGCCTGAGAATCATCACATTTTTAAGCTTTCTTCAGTTATTTATGTAATCCAGTGATAGCTTTATGTACATCCATAGGTGCATTGCAAACAAGAGCTGCTAGTGGGGAATTCGGCATATATTTAATGTTCGGTTTCTCAAAATGTAAACAAATATTGGCCATCAGTAGTTCAATGAAATCCGTACACAAGATATTTATTAATTAATTAATTAAATATTAAATTATATTTCACCAACAAGACTGAGCCAAATGTTTTTTTTGTTCTCTAAAACTTGTCTTGATTTATTAAATTTTATTAAATTCAAATAATGTATTAAATTAGTAGAATTATAGTCAATAATTATGTTGCAATTATGCCCTGCAATACCACTAAATTTGCAAAGAGATGACTTGTGTGTATTTAAAATCACTGAGTGTTCACTGCCCTCTTGTGGACACTGTGAAGAACTGCAATATCAAATTCCTCAAGTTAGACGAGAAATTCTATGATACCGAACGCCACGGCTCTAGCGAAGTCTCGCGAGATGACCAGCAACCGGACGGGAGTAGAGTTTCTTCCACGCTTCTTACATGCTTCCGGAACTCGCCTGAGAATCATCACATTTTTAAGCTTTCTTCAGTTATTTATGTAATCCAGTGATAGCTTTATGTACATCTATAGGCGTATTGCAAACAAGAGCTGCTAGTGAGGAATTCGGCATAATTTTAATGTTCAGTTTCTCAAAATGTAAATAAATATTGGCCTTCAGCAGTTCAAGATATTAATTAATTAATTAAATAAATATTAAATTATATATCACCAACAAGATTGAGCCAAATTTTTTTTTTTTGTTCTCTACAACTTGTCTTGATTTATCAAATTTATTAAATCAAAAAAAAATTAAATTAGTGGTATTATAGTGCATAATTATGTTGCAATGATGCCCCTGCAATACCACTAAATTTGCAAAGAGATGACTTGTGTGTATTTAAAAATCACTGAGTGTTCACTGCCCTCTTGTGGACACTTTGAAGAACTGCAATATCAAATTCCTTAAGTTAGACGACAAATTCTATGATGCCGAAAGTGACGGCTCTAGCGAAGTCTCGCGAGATGACCAGCACATTACGGGAGTAGAGTTTCTTCCATGCTTCTTACATGCTTCCGGAACTCGCCTGAGAATCATCACATTTTTTAAGTTTTCTTCAGTATTTATGTAATCCAGTGATAGCTTTATGTAAATCTATAGGCGCATTGCAAACAAGAGCTGCTAGTGGGGAATTCGGCATACTTTTAATGTTCTCAAAATGTAAACAAATATTGGCCATCAGCAGTTCAATGAAATCGGCACACAAGATATTTATTAATTAATTAATTAATTAATTAATTAATTAATTAATTAATTAATTAAATATTAAATTATATTTCACCAACAAGACTGAGCCAAATGTTTTTTTTGTTCTCTACAACTTTTCTTGATTTATTAAATTCAAATAATGTATTAGATTAGTGGAATTATAGTCATTAATTATGTTGTAATTATGCCCTGCAATACCACTAATTTGCAAAGAGATGACCTGTGTATTTAAAAATCACTGAGTGTTCACTGCCCTCTTGTGGACATTGTGAAGAACTGCATTATCAAATTCAAGTCAAGTTAGACTAGAAATTCTATATTGCCGAACGCGACGGCTCTAGCGAAGTCTCGCGAGATGACCAGCACAGGACGGGAGTAGAGTTTCTTCCCACGCTTCTTACTTGCTTCCGGTACTCGCCTGAGAATCATCACATTTTTTAAGTTTTCTTCGGTATTTATGTACTCCAGTGATAGCTTTATGTACATCTATAGGCGCATTGCAAACAAGAGCTGCTAGTGGGGAATTCGGCATACTTTTAATGTTCAGTTTCTCAAAATGTAAACAAATATTGGCCTTCAGCAGTTCAAGATATTTATTAATTAATTAAATAAATATTAAATTATATTTCACCAACACTGAGCCAAATTTTTTTTTTGTTCTCTACAACTTGTCTTGATTTATTAAATTTTATTAAATTCAATAATGTATTAAATTAGTTGATTTATAGTGAAATAATTATGTTGCAATTATGCCCTGCAATACCACTAAATTTGCAAAGAAATGACTTGTGTGTATTTAAAATCACTGAGTGTTCACTGCCCTCTTGTGGACACTTTGAAGAACTGCAATATCAAATTCGTCAAGTTAGACGACAAATTCTATGATTGCCGTCCTACCTGTGACCACTGAAGGGCATTAAAACTTCACAAGACAAGTTAGCAACAAGCTTTTTTTATTTACCAGTTGTTTAACCTGAATAATGTGCACATTTTTTAAGAATCAGCAGTTCCTGAGTCTCCCTCTATATGTTGCTGCTAGGAGATGTTGATCTGTGTATTTAAAATCACTGAGTGTTTTCTGCCCTCTGGTGGTGACAATAAGGTACTGTTAAATTAGTAAAGTTAGCGCGAATGGAGACATTACTGCACACTCACACTTCCGGTAAATCATTTCAAAATAAAACTTTCAACATAAACAGAGGTGTATTTTTTTGCCAGCTGTCCTTCTTGCATTTGGCAGCTTCAACTGTGTTTCTTTTAGTCTGGATTAAGTGTTTAATTTCTTCGTATTTGTCTAATATAGTTCCTTTGTAAAAAATGTGCCGCTCTGTGTCTGTCTGTCTGTCTGCAAGTCAGTAGACTTGTCCATGTTAGTGATCGGTCAGATGCTGCAAACACCGCCCCAGTTCATGTGAACGCGCTCACAGCCAGACTGAGAAACCCTGGGTTGATTTACCGAGTCGATAACCACCTTCTGTAGGACCGCTTAGCGTGATCTCGTTTGTTAGGGTTAGGTAAGCCAGATACTAGAAGATACCCTGGGTATGTTGACCTGGCTTCGTAGTACAGGCCCTCTGGTTTCACACTTTTAACTGGCTAAACATACACTGTGATTTTATAATAGTGCCCCCAAGTCCCTAAATGTCTATTTCCTTGTTAATGATTTGAAACTCAAGAAGATGAAAACATCAAGAAAATACACGCTACAACATTCATTACAGTAATAAATAAATACTGTAGGCAACTTTAGAACGACTCTTTTATTTTGAAAAAGAAATGTTTTAAGTCACTTGTAGCTTTGCCTTAAACACAATCACCTCCAATTTCATGTATTTTTTTCTTTTAATTCCTTTTTATAAATTAGAATGGTATATTATGCATGCAATACCGCATTAGCCGCTTAGGTTTTCATCGTCCACAGAGAAAAAAAAAAAAAGATAAAACACAAAAAATCCCTTAAAAGTCCAGATGAAAGCTGCTTGGAAAAGGGTGGTTGGAGAAGCCACAGCATGAAAGCGATGTACACAGTTTGCGGTTGCATAGTACAGTACATGAAGTTCCTCATTTTAAAACAGCATGCCGTTTTTGTATTGCACATTACTGAAACTTTGTATACTGGACCTTGCTGTTGTTCCAAGTGTCCCACACGGGTCTCACGTCGTCTCATTTCAGCACATGTATACAGCAAATAGCATCTCTCAGACATTATGTACATTTATTTGTTATAAAAATAATCGCCAGCAAATATTCATCTATTACTTTTCTACTGGAATAAATATTTGTTCTTTTGCTTATTTTTTTTTTTTCCTCTTTTGTTTTACACTTTACCGGAAAAAAAATCCTCCCTATAAATTCTGTTTTGTCGTGGTCACCTTGAGATTTAATCCGTGAAAACTTAGTAATGAGTTTAATTTTGAGACAAAAGTTTGGCCGTAAAAGGTGAAAGAAAAGTAAAAAAGAAAGCCAGGACAGACTGTTCTTTTAGGTCTGTGAGTGAGCGTGGCGTTAATTTTATTCCGATCTAATTCCACGACTCAAAGGGGCAAACATCTCTCGGGCATTCACAAAGAGAGGGACGGTGGGATGCTGGTCTGGGAAATCCCTTCTGATTGTCTCAAGCAGCCCAGCTCAACATTGGTTGGTTGGTTTTGATTTGAATGGAAAATGGCTCCCTGTTCAATCAACCAATGGCATTTATGCTACGGGGGCAGAATGAGACGTAAGCGTGCTCGTAAACAGCCGCTTTAAAACTTCCCTTTTTTCATTTGCAGTCTTGGTGTTTCAGTCCATTTAACAAACAGTGTATAACAAAGAGATTAACAGGGTCAACTGATTCTTATGTATATACCGTATATATATATAATATTCTGTGCCCTTATACCAGATTCACATTGTGGGAACAGTTGCTCAAAAACACCGTCGTTTTTTTTTTTTTGCTTATTCTTTTGTGCTATACAAGTTTCCCCCCCCTTTCATCCAGATCTATACAAAGCGATCTATTCAGAGAAAACACCTTATTTTTTGCATTTAAATCGATAAATTAAGAGCTGCTTTGCACCACGGGAAAAAAGATGCTCAGTATTTAAATGTCAGGTCAGGCTTTAGGTTGTTGGGGTAAAAAAAAAAGGAGGATTCGGCCATGTTCTCCTTTGAAAGTTGCTCTAATTAGGCCTCGAAAATTAGGTCCGTTGAAACTGTGTCATACAATTTTTGGGGACAGTCAAATATCTCTTATACGGGACAGAATTTACGTCTACTTTCTGATTCAAATACAAAATTTGCTAAAAAGCGTGGCAGTAAAGGATGGTGCACTTTAAAAAACCTGGCCAGTTTGAAGAACATATCATGAAGACTAAAAGCCTAAAGCAGCCTAAGTTATTCAAATCTGAATTTAAGATCGCACTCTGTATAGATCTCGAGACAAAAACAAATCATCATAGCTCCTTATATGTTAAGGGAACGGATCCTATGAGCTTTTAGTTCGAGGTTTTGTAAGGCACCAAAATGATCTGGTGCTGCAGCGGTCGCTACTGTACATCGGGTTTGTCAGAAGGGAAAGGGGGTCTCAGCGTTAAAGAGTAGCTTCGACATTTGTCTAAACATGCCAAAGGAAACTCTTCTGACAAATGCGGTCGGTCATACTATACAGTTCTGATATCAGAGAGCAAAATCGGGAAAATAATCGTTTGTTTTCCTTAAGAAGTATATTTCCCCTGGCGGTGTGTTTTTGGTTTCCAGAATATGAAGGAACAAACTCGGCTTACTGGAAAATTCACTGATTGATCGAAGGAATTAATTAATCGTCAAATAAATTGAGTCTTTTATCATTCATTTATGTCAGATTTGGTCCTCCGTATAATTAAAGAAAATATTTTTTTTTGTGGATTGTAACATTTTGTGCCATTAGAAAGCTTTCTGGACTAAGGATAAGCTTCATCAGTAGGTTGTCCTTCGTCTCATCGAACAAAGACACACCGCCAGGAGAACACACGAATCAGATGACACACTTTGACTCGGCCTTTCCAGAAAGATCTCCCTTTTTAAAAAATGTACGGAGCATCCAAAAAGTCCCATTATTGTATTTTATCTCTACGCGACAAACTGTTCAGATAACAACTTGCGTTCTCGTGGCTTTCGTAATGAATTATATTTTTTGTCCCGCTGAGATAACAACTCAACTATCTCATTGCTTCAAGATAACAAATGTTGCTCACTCTCTCCTGATGCCTCTTTCTCTCTCAAAAAAGGTGAGGAGGGATGACCTTGTGGATCGACTAAGAAGTACGGAAGACCTTTGTCCTGTGATAATAAGACAAAAAAAAAATTATTGTTCCATTTAGCCGAATGTATTATTAATTTAAAGCCTGTTTTCAGGCTTAAAAATTGGCTAACTAGAACCAGTTTGTTATCTGGAGATGAGATAATTAAGTCGTAAAAACACAAAATAATTTGATATCTTAAAGGAATAAGATATGTACAATACATTATGATAATGACAACAAGCCTTAAAAACATCATTAGCGACCACGGCGCCTCTCTGCTTCCGTACAAAGTACCACGTGGGTTATCTTTAATTAACCTTTTTGTGAGGGCTGTTCAGTTCACTTTCTACCTTTCACATAATTCTGAATTAATAGACACTGTTATCGTTACGGCGACTCCACTTTTGAGTCATGCAATCCACTGAAAAACTCTTTTTCAGAATGACATAAACCAATATTTTTTTGTTCAGCAGTGTACTGAGTTACAAACCGCAGGGATCCAGACATATCATTTATCTGTAATCTTTTTTTTTTTTTCTGTAGAGATGCGCCCTATGCTTCTACAAACATCGACTTGCTTACAGTAGGGATCTATTTTTTAACGTTTGGAGGGGAACATGCTCTGCAGTCAGGACAACATGCCAGCTACACAGAGAATGAACACGATGCAACCGATCCTGCCACTCGTAATGCTTTAATCCCCTAAAAACCACGGGAAGGAACTTCAACGGCCGTGAACCAATCGCATGACTTAACCACCATCTGTACCTTTTTGTTTTTTCCGCTTTGACTTCAATGCTAATAAATGCAAAACAACCTGTACATTTCAGCAGCAGATGCTCTTTTAGGTTTATCAAACTAAAAAAAAAACTGTCCTATTCTTCACGCTGGCAGGTCCAAAAATATCAGAGAGAACATCCCGAACGGCTCGAAAGGTTCTCGCAGCATCGGTTTCCATGCTGGTCCACGTCTCAACAACATCAAAACGGCATCTCAAGCGGTATTTTGCTATTGTGTTTCACTATTCCGTCTGACAGACTGTCACAGCTATTGCCTTCTCTCTAAGTGCTAGCTGTTAAAAAAACAGAAGCAGTATTGCCTTCTCCTACGGTGTGACCGAGATCTGATCCCAGCACCATCAGAATCCGCTCCGCTTGCGACGGCGAGGGTTCTTCGCCCAAATGAAATCCTAAAGCTATGCTACAGAAAAGCTGGCCTTTGCTCAAAGTGACTTTCAAATAGCAAAATAGTTTGGGAATGTGAAGCACCAGTTTTTCAAAACTAGCAGCCAGATATCGTCTGCACGCCCCCCCCCCCACCCCCCCAACACGAACCCGCCACCTAACTTAACGCCTTCCCCGCACAATCAAGGTGATTTAGAAAATTGGACCTCCGTATCTACACCTCATTAGAAGAGAATCCAAGAACGCTAGGTACAAAATATCAATGAAGTGGATGCGGCGGGTTGATCATCTATCAGCATGCAATAAGCTAAATGGTGAGAGGATTTTATACACGGCCCAGGGGTTTGGGTCAGCAGCCTTCAGCAGTCTGTGTGCAGCGGACTTCCCTCCGGACACGGTGCGACGTCCCGGGCGCTTAGAAGCCCGTACGCCATCCCCATCCGACCGCTATCCGTAATTAGCTCGCTGACGCAGGCAGCGAGCGCGATCTGCGCCGCGCGTCTGCCGAGCTTTGTGTTAGTACAATCCCAAAAGGTCCCGGGGAACATAAATTAAAGGAATTCATTTTTACAGCATTAGTTGAACCTCTTGACTGCTCGCGCTGTTGATTGACGGGGGTTCGCCCTGGCAGCTTGATTAGAAAAACAAACACCTGAACTTGACTTTGTTGGACTTTTTAAAGAGAAAAAAACGGCCAGGTAGACAAAACAAATTAAAACTGAAACAAAAAAAGGTACAATTTGGGACCGTCTTGGCTCTGTCGCAGCGTTTATTTTGGAATCGGGGGTGGGGGGGGGGCCATTTGGTGCCCCTGGTGATGATAGAAGTAGGCTCAGAGCCGGTGCCGGGAGTCGTGGCTGTAGCTGCCCGGTGAACTGCGATTGCGGTGTGGCTTGTATGCGTCCTGATAGGGGTCCTGGTAGTCCTGGTAGGGGTCCTGCTGCTCCCGGCTGTGCTGCGAGCCAGAGGACATGCGGTTGCGTCCCTTGTGCGCCCGCTCGTTGTGGTAGTTCTCGTCCGACGTCATCAGGTTGCGCCGCTCGTTCGGGGTGGAGTGGTCGCCCGTGTGGTTGCTCTGTCGCATTCTTTGGCTCTGCTGATCACATGAACACAGCAAGGACACGGGTGAGGCTGCAGACAACACCACTTCACAAAGAAAGGACATCAATGCATAGTACAAGGTTTTATCTAGCCTAATAGGGCTGGGTATCGGTACTGAAACAACCCGATACCAAGTAGCATCGAAACTTCTCCGGTCAAACGACACCTGCAATCGATCCTTTTTGTGCCAAGATCTAGAAAAAAAGATGACGCAGCCAATCGCCGCAAGCGTTCTTGGATTTATTGCGACGTGCGATTGACCCACTACCGCAGGCAGTATATTTTTGGCATCATTGGGCAAAAAATTCCATAATAACCTTTCAGCATATTGTAACTCAAGTGTTCTGAGAGAAAACTAGACTTCCGCACCTCCTCGTGGATCTTTTTTTTCAGGCTTTAAAAAAATCTAGCCCGAGACGAAAGACTTTGACCAATCACAGGTCATTTCAGAGAGAGAGCGTTCCTATTGGCTGTGCTCCGGTCTTGTGACCGGAACTCGGCGTTCCTTCCAACCGATTTCACACATTGATCAACGCTGCCTAGTTTGACCGCTTGGTCGGAGTTCGCGAGTGATTGACAGCCGGCTCTCAGGCAGCAGATGGACAGCAGACCTCAGATCAGCTTCCATTCACATCATGGGTATCGAATGAAGTACTCTTTTGGTATTGGTATCACCTTAAGGGTACTGGCATCATCGCTTTTTAAACAATACCCAGCCCCGATGCCTAATAATAATAACTTAGAAGCCGAAACACGCATTGTATATATTGCATCTTACCTTCATCATTTCCCTCCAGCGTGGACGAGTAGCGAATGAAAAACAAAGAACTAAAACTGTGTACCTGCAGTCCAGAGATGCTGGTGGGGTAGGGGGTGAGGGTGGTGGGGCCCAGGTTGCGTCCCAGCAGGGGGTTCAGGGGCGTCGCCATCGAGGTGTGGGTCGCCTTCCAGTAGGCCTCGAGGTACTCGGCGAGATGCTCGCAGGCGTCCTCCAGCTGGTTCTCGTCCAGGATGATGTCGAACATTTCCTGTCGGCGGCAGATGGTCAGAGGGAGGAAGGCAGGTATGAGACGTGAATGATCTCCACACTGAGGTCCTGTTGTGTTGCCGTGTAAAGACTTGTGACTATGTGTGAATCTCATTTGAGCTCAGGAGGCATTTGTCTCAGAAATAGATTTAGTATTTTTTTTTTTTTTTTTTTACATAAAAATACAGTAAAAGTAGGAGAGAAATCATTATAAGGACAGCCACTTACCGGAGGACACTGGGCCAGTTTGTCCGCTGCAACGAGCTGGACATTCAGGTGTTTGCTCTGGGACTTCCCTCTGGACTTCACTAGCCTCTGCAGGACCTGGATGACAGCGTAAGGAAGAGTACATGATGCTCCAGTTACACTGAACCAAAAAGGATCGCAGTTCTGGGTGCAACTCGTTCCAGGTCACCCAGTACTCTCTCCTCATCACGTGATGAGTGCTAAAATGAAGGGGGATTCTAGTTCATAATGAGCAATGAGACTTTTTCTAAGTGACGCGTAAAACAACTATGGATGTTTATGCGTGTGCAGAGATACAATGGTGTTCAGTCACATGTTTGTTAGCAGAAATAAGGAACCTTTATGGACTATAAAGTAGGTCTGGAATAAAGTGAACTGACACTTTGTCGAAAATTCATATACTATGGGTGTGATACTAAGGTTTCGGACATACAAAAAAATCTCACACTGTTTCAGCCTAACTAACTAACTAAATAGCACGTTAGTGTGGAATTTCGGACGCAACCCAGGATGTGACAGCATTTAAACGAGCGAATCAAGACTTACTGATCTGTGGTATTATTTGGGAGGTTCTCTTGTGTGAGCACGTGAGATCATTCAAACCTCCACACACCCAGTCAACTAGTCTGATCATCGCTGTAGTGTAGAGGGAAGAAGTGCAGCAGACGTACTCTTCCATGCAAAGGTGCAGATTACTTGGTGCAGATCTGAAGCGTCTACTGAAGCCTCGCGTGTTACCGAGTGGCTTTAAAGTACAGTATTTCATGCTGGTTTTTGTAGGGAACATTGTGTTTGTGCTGAGCCGCTACACCAGTGGAGGGTGAATCTCAACCTAACATAGAGACCGTTACCTTTAACATGTCTAGGTGTTCTTGTTGTTTGTCTCCACCAACTGAACGACTCTGTGGGACAGTCGCTGTGGAGATTATATCACATGCTTTATTTTCTTTATGGCCAATCTTTGTTTTTGTCCAGGCTTGACATCACGTTTAGGCTGATTAGTCCTCTAAATAAAAAGGGTTTGTAATCGGTTAAAAACTAAATAAAACCAGCTGTTCCTTTAGTATTTGCACATCAAACATCGACGCTACTGAGCTTGCGTTTGGCTGCGTCCTCCCAACACTCAGTACCTTTGGCGAGGAGACTTTAACGTGAACAATTATGGGGGCCAGGGAGGTCTTGAGGAGCTGGGCTGGGTGGTTGATGGTGTCAGCGTCCAGCACCACCAGCTGCAGGGAGCGGGCCAGCTCAAAGATCCTCTCGATCTCACTTTGCACCTCAGCTGATGAGACAAGATACGATTCAAATACACAATAAAAATGTAGACATTTTGCACAGTTCAAGACTACACTTGATTTCTTTTCTTTTGTTTCTAATTATCTTTGTCATTTATCTTCTAAAATGTAGGCAAATTGGTTGAATTAGCTCCAGTAAACATTTCTACATGTGAAAAGTAGTAGATTTCCTTTTAAAACAGACTGAAGTGAAAATAAAGTGAGCGCAGTGGGACACGCGGAGCTTTCTTACCTAAGCTGGAGCGAGTGTTGGATCTTTCAATGATGGCCCTCTTACTGGGGTTGTTGAGAACAGACCTCTTGGCTAACGATATATCCGCGGTGACTCGTGTGATAGATATCCTGTGAAATGGCGAGAGAGAAATAAACATTTTGAAACAGATTCTCTAAGATGAATTAGTTAGATTCTCAGCGGTGTGCAGAGGAAAATGCATTTTGTCCACGATACGAACAAAATAAATCGCGATACTCAGTGAAGCGTGTCTGTCAAGTAGTCTCCCAGCTTTGACTATTTCCTTTTCTTTATCTTACATTTCTGGAAGTATTGCTGTATAATAAAAGGGTTTTCCCATGTTCCCATGTTCCTTCATGTTGAATCAATACATTATAGTCTATTTAATATATTTCCGCAAATTACTCTTGGGCTGCTGAGGTAATCTTACTTAAATATGGCTATGGATATGTGAGCTTAGATGCAGTTCTCAAAACCTCACCGATTGTCACTTTTGGCTGTATTCAAAAGAAGATATTGTGACCTGTAACATTTTTTCCCGCTCCCTTGAATGTAATTTAAACTTGCTAAAATGCAGTGGTGAGATGCATCACTCTGCCAACTTTATTGTTGAAAATATGACAATAATATATCTGTCAAACTACCACTCACACGATCATGACAGGGCCTTATTAACTGTCACACTTGTCTCCTTACCTGCCATCAAATCTGTGCTTGAGGAAGTCGAACAGTGCTTTCTGCATCATGTCTGTAACCTGTGTGGAAAAAGAAAGGAGAGTTTGGCACAAAGGATGTAAAAAAAGTAGTTATTTCTGTGGTTATTGAGTCGTTTTAAGGATGAAATCCTTAATATGACTGTATAAGAAATTGCACTTATGATCTTGGCCAGAACACTATTTTAAAAAATGTCAATACATTTTAAATAAAAAATAAACTTAAGCATCTGTATCCAGCTGACGAACCCTGGTACTTCATCTGTGTAGTTTCCATCTTTTGTAACTCTTCTGGTTTCCCCTAGCAGCTAAATTGAATTGTCGAATTGAAGGCGTATACATGCAATAATTGGGGATGGTATACATGTGTTTGTCCACACAGTGCCCAGCCCTAAATATGAATAAGCCCCCATCCATCAGGCAAATCCAGGAGAACAACACAGATGGCATTTCTTCTGCTGCTAAAAAAAAACATGATGACAAATGATGCCTTTTCTGAGTCAACAGGATGGATGTGATCAGCTTGTTTCTCTGATAATTTGAGATCCAGACGTCCGGTGACTAAAATCCTTCGTCCAGTTTAAAATACAGAGTTAGAAACGGACCAAAATCTAAAAAGTGTAAGTGTAAAAATGTGGCTTAAAACTGAAATAAAAGTCAATTTATGACAGACAACCACAACACTGAACAAATGAAACGAACCATTACATTGATTGAAATTACAGATTTCTCTGGGTTGAAAATTGTTGGAAACATTTGGGATAATGTAAGTACACAACTCAACATCGATCTAGTCGTTTTTAGACATTTTAATGCGGAAAAGTTACATATTATACCTTTGACTAAACTCTACAACAAATTTTAGTAGCAGCATTCTCAGATGTCTAAAACTAGGATGTAGGAAAGTAACGTTTTTAAAGCTGCATTAATCAATATTTTTATATTGTTTGATATTTTCCACAGTCCACATCTTAATTGTCTCTCAAGTTTAAAAATCCTAAATCTAACCTGTCTGCGTCAGTTTATCTAAACCTCCTCCAATGAGGATTAATAGCTCTTGCATTCCCCTCATCACGTGTGTCCATGACAACTACAGTCCTGGATCTTGTTCCTAATATTCAGTGCATTCCTTGTACACATTTATAAACAGTAGTGGAAGCAATGAGACAGTTAAAATCTTCCAATTACACAGCATATTTTCATCTGACCTCTTAGTCTCCTCGTTAGTCTGGCTGCAATCTGGATGCTGCGTGGGCGCTGACACACTCACAATTAAGTGCGCCAACAGCGAGCTATTTTTGGGGGACTCAGGGAGAGACGTACATCTCCTTTCAGTAATCTGGTCCCTTTTACGCTCACATGCAATAAGTCATTCAGTAGCGCTGAATCAGTGTTATTTATAGCGATTGACCAAAAGGCCCTTATTTTAGATTTTCTGGCAGCTCACCTCATAACCCTTGAGCGAGGGTCCCACCAGCACCACGGGCCTCATGGAGGGAACCACGTCATACGGGGGGATGTGCTCCGTCTGTAAACGCAAACACATTTTTAATCAGCAGCAGGAGATTCGTCACAAGAGACAATGGACCAAAATAACTTTAAATGTTCAGAGCAGACAGCTGTGAAGGAACTGCTGAGTCAGCTGACCTTGGATTACAATCAGATGTGTTCAATGGTGCGCTGCCACGTTGAGGCGCGTAGCAAATAATAATGTTATAAAAGCAAAATGGCAAAAATAAATATGAATTCATTTCTGCAAAATGTCAGAGTACTTTCACTGAGATTGTTGCACTTTTTCTGATAATATAGCACATTACTATATTATATATACATTATAAGTTACTTAATTAACAGATTTTGTTATTACATGTTGACAGACTAATACATTTTTTATCATTTACTACATGGATGGATGGATATGATGGCTATTTGTGGGCAATTAACACAATACCAGACAAAGTATCACGATAAGAAGTAGCACCACAACACGGTACAATGCCCAAGTGGTAATACTAGATATTACGTAGTTACACCATAGAGTTACACCCTAGAGACTTGCTATGGATGAGTACTTATAAGTAACTGAATACCTCATTGTAAAATTGAATCACTGGTGGGTATTTAATGTTGAAATAGTCAAATAATAATGTTGAATACCACTAAACCTATAACACTGAAACATTTTACTTACTTAAATATTCAGTTTTCAGAAAATATATATATTCAAGTTGAGAGAGAAAGGTAATTCTGGACCTTGGAAACATTAGTTTGACCATAAACAAACAAGCAAAAAAACAAACAAAACTAAAATCTAATAATTAAGATACAGAGTAATAACTAATTAAGTAAAAAATATTCAGGTTTTAATTTTTTTTTTATCTTTAATTGTACCAATCTAATTTAAGCAACTTGTAAAAATAAATTTTTAGATCCACAAATGACTAACTGAACAAGCAACTTAAATATTTATTATTGTTGGACACCTGAATTTTTCTATCTGAATCTGTGAATTCAAACCACATAACACGTGACGTGACACGAGGTCGTAACTTCCTGTCATTTTGCGATGGCAGCAACAAGAGTCTGGTGGATGGTGAATGAGTGGGGTTTTTACCGTCACCAACTTACCACTTTCTGTTTCTGCTTTCCTGTAGGAGGGGAGAGAAGACTGTCGTCAGTAGCTGCTGCTAGAGGAGGCGTCACCATAATATCTTGCTTCACATAAAGCAACTTTTCATCAGAAAATTCTTAGCAAATGAAACCTAACCGGCATGATAAATATATAAAAAAAAGTGTTTCTATTGTCCTAAGGTTATATTCACAAAGTCACATGAGTGCAGTTCAGGGGGGGGTTTCATAGTCTTGTCGTTGGGTTCGCACTGTGGTAAGGCCCAGTCTCAGAACGCCTGCAGTCCTCAACTGGAGGAAGAGGAGGATCATGGGAAAATGTACCAAACAACTCTACGCAGTGAACTTATGCTCTACGCAGAGACATGGGAAAGGGTCTTATTCGCTCTATGTGGTTTGCGGGTTCAGGAAGCTCGGCTCTAAGCTGGCGGCTGGCCATTAACAGCCCTCTCCCCCTGTCCGATGTCCTCACCTGCCGAGGATATGAGGGGTCGGATAGAGGCAGAGACCTCATCCTCTACACTGGAAGAAGAGTTCCCTCCAGACTTACTGGAAAAGACAAGAGGGGATAAAAGAAAGACAGAAACACACCGTGGTATTAATGTGGAAAAAGTAAAAAAAAAAATAAAAGGCTTAAACTTTACTGCAGAGGAAAGGTGCAAAACATGGGAGAACAAATACTGTTTAACGATAGTTTTGTGTCGCAGGGTTTAATAGATGAAAAAAAAGGTAGAAAAAAAAACATATGGTGCATTCAAGTTTTGCCAGATTTACTGTAAATATGAGCTATAATGTTCAATTCATTGTAATGCCAGTTTTTTTGGGTGATTACATCTTCCACTTGGCAACAGAAATTGTAAGGTTGTCAACACAGGCAGCAAATCCACTGACATCAGCAGTCCATTGCCATAAAGTTATATTCACAGTAAAGTGATTTATTTTATAAATAATAATATTTTATAATTTATTATACTGTATATATATATATAAAAATATTATATATTATTATATACAATTTATTACTCCTTTCAACCTTGACAAAGGTAGCGCAGATCAGATCCACTCCTTCCATCCTTACCTTTCACAATAAAAGCCCTAGACATATATGTCACTAATGTGTATTTATGACTGATACCTGGTGCTGGCTTTACGCAGGATGAGAATATTTGAGCAGCATGCGGTGAAAAGACCAAATGTATGTGAGGCTGAGTGCCATGCAGGAGTTGGAAGTCTGAAATTCACAGCTGATCCGTTACAGAAGTTAAAATACCGATGTCATTGTCATTCGGATGATGCGAAATTTGCTCCCCGTGCAGCAACTGAGGCCAACAGCTGAGCTCTCACAAAAAGCTATTAGCAAGGACCAAAACTGGTATCAACTTCATTAACAGCACTCCAATCATTTTTTGCCAAATTCTACCAAAACAGCGTTCACTTTTGACTTTGGTGACTACCTATGAGGATATTGTTTCAACTGACGTTTTACAGCTGCACACAGGTAACCAATGTTGGGCTATATGTAATGTGTTTGCACATAAAACACAAGTAATGCTCGCTCCTCCATTTTTATGCTACAGTGTGGATAATCGGGCTATAAATAAATGTTAAAAATTTTAAAAAAAAGAGTACAAAAAACAAAGAATCTGATATCGAAATTACCAAAAGTAAAGTGGTCTTGTTTGTTTCCCCCACTCCCTTTAACGTTTTCCTTTTCAGCTGTCACTCCAAATTCTATTTCGAGGGGCTTACCCATCTATTTATTCATTTTTTTTTTATTTCAGACTTCCCAACATCTCTGGAAGGCAGCATACCTCATGTAGGCCTACTGTTTTTTTCAGTTACAGTGAGAATGTAGTCCTGGTTAATCGGGTTCAAATGCCTCTCCTCGTCTGTGAGGCTTGGTGACAAAAAGCCACAGAAGCCGAGCTAGTGAGTGAAGCGCTGGAGCCCTCCAGTCTGGTAAGATTAGTATTAAACTCAACAACAGGGGCTTGAGGAAGTGCGCGTGAGTTACTGTACAAACTCTGGATGAGAGAACCTTCAAGACACATTACACACACACACGCACGGAAAC
The DNA here is from genome assembly GCA_916701645.2 of Sebastolobus alascanus. Classification (NCBI taxonomy): domain Eukaryota; kingdom Metazoa; phylum Chordata; class Actinopteri; order Perciformes; family Sebastidae; genus Sebastolobus; species Sebastolobus alascanus. The sequence goes on from CAKAOJ020000479.1 coordinate 23,745, forward strand.
TAGGAGGCTGATAGGAGCGCTAATTACAGCTATTGAAACTGTTTCACTGGCGCAGTCGGCATGAGGAGAAGTGATGGAGTAAATAGTCATGAGTCATGAGCAGACCTGGGTCAAAGTAGAATTCAAAATAAGTCATAGAGAGATTTACAGAATCTGAGAGCTTATTACCAAGGAGGTACTGGACAGAATATATGCTACTGTATCGGATTAAATCATTTTATCAGTGTAACCCGGGTCTGCTCAGGAGCTGTATGGACAGACACCAACAGAATAGAGCCTCCATAGTGTTTGCTCTGCATCAAAATTTATACAAATTAGATGTGAATACAATTTGGGTGTAGGGCAAAAACTGGTATTCCATCTGTGGACTATAGTGGCTCATTATTTCTTAAACGCAACAATTCTTGCACAAAATCAGAGCCATAGCCAGGATGCTTAGAAATGAGTGAAGTCACGAGTCCAAATTCCCACATTTCCGGACATTTATTTAAGTTGTTTATTTATATTGTTTATGAGAATTAGTATACTAAGAGTTTGCTATATGTTTACTGATCATTTAATTTATTCTTTTTGTTTTGTTTTGACTTTTTTGTCACATGTCCGAAATAAACAAATCCTGTTCAAACTTATTATTTTATCATCAATTATTTTCTCAAATAATCGATCAATTGCTTGGTTTATAAGAAAATAGTGAAAAATTACTGAAACAATTAATCGATTGTCCAAATGGTTGTTTTAACTTTCTGTTGATCGACTAATTGATTAAGCACTACTTTTTTTTTTACAAATTGATTCCCTCCCATACCGGTCTAAAAGGCTTTTTCAAAAGGGTCAACATTTGTTTTGCTTAAAACGGTCTCAAAAATATCAGAATATCAAATAATCCGAACGAAATCAATCAATTAGTGGCGTGTTTGAGTATTTTCTGTGTCAGACAGTCGCATGATGATTGACAAATGTAATCATAAACTGAGGTAATGAGATAAAGTGGTGGTAAACCTGTAACACCGGTTACACAGTGATGAGCAAAGCTGGCATTAAGAAGTCGTTTGAACATATAGTAACAATAATTCATAAAGCTTCAGCATGGAGATGAAAATAAAGGCAATGAAAGGAATGGTTGGATGATATTTTTGACCAACTGCGGAGGGTCGTAGAGTTCAGCCAGCGAGCTGTTATTTAAGTACTGCTTATTTAAAAATGTGTCTCTTTTCCATAGAAAAGAAAAAATAGATTTGCTAGGGTCCTTCCTTTCAATGATTTGATTTTATCTGATTGTTGTTTTTCCACGTATAAAACTGTTCACCAATTCATTTTTATTGAAAATATCAAAGTTCTTACATAGCGTAAGTGCCTTTTATAGTTACATTCTACCTCTAATAACAGCTTTTTGTGTTAACATTTAACTGTCGTGTGACCATACGATGCTCGGTTTAGTGAGACGAGTGTGTCTTTCTGCTACTTACCCTTGGACTCGTCCTCTCTTTTGCTCCTGCTGCAGGCGGATGTTCTCGAGCTTCAGAGGGCTGGGGATGAAGCCGATCTCGCAGCCCTCTTTCACTAACCGGCCGATCCACCAGTCGTTGTTGAACTTCTGAACGGCGCAACATTAAAAAAAAAAAAGGAGGAACAAAAACATTAGGAAAATGTTTAAATCTGTAAGTAGAATATATATACACCAGGTGTCATGTTTAATCAAAAAGTACCTCTTTTATGTGGAGGAAATCCTTGCCGTCGAAGGAGATGGCCGTGGCCGGTACCGGAACATCCTCATCCAGCGCGCCACAGTAGCTGACGTTGGTCCTTACAGCAAACGCCACAGGTTTAGTCTGGAGGATGGAAACACAGATACTTAGAATATCTATCAGCCGGTTCTCATTCATATTTCCAAACATTAACTAGCGGCAGATTGATTTGGCTAAGCGGTGTCCGCGGGGTCGGCCACCTTGGCTCTCTCCAGTTGAGTGGCGGCCTGCTGCTCCCTCTCCTGGCGGCTCTGTCCCGGTCCTTGGCTCTGGCTTGGGCTCTGGCTCTGGACCTGGGCCTGCACCTCCCGCTCCTCCTCCAGAGAGACATCTGAGTCTGATGGTCTGCTAGTGTATGAATCAGCTGAGCCCTGCGAGCGGAAAAATTCACACAGTAGGTTAACTGGAACTGTCTAGCTGGGATGCAAACTCACAGTTGTGGTCCTTTCCAGTAATATCTTCGACTACTGGCAATAAAAGACTTATTTGGAGATCTTGCTGGGGATGCTGGGAGCATTTGGTCACCGCCGAAGTCTGTCTCGAGATGTTTTTCCCATTGTTTCAGAGACCAGAGTCATGTACTAGAGCCCTGCTGAAGGCAGTTAAAAATAGTCTAGACCTTCAAAGTTGCTGTAAAATCTTTACCCTTCCCAGCCAGTACAGTGAGCAAAGCTACATTTAGAGGAACACAGTGCTGTAAATGTGTGATCGAGGCATGGCTTACGCAAAGATGAACACTAGCACTCTGCTCCTAATGGGGTAGATTCAGTGAAACACTGTTCCAAAATCAAGGATTTAAACTCAGAAAAAAGGTGTGGACAGAATGACCTGAAAGACAAAGGCACATAAACACTGTAAAAGAAGGATGTGCTGTAGCTTCATCCCGGTGAAAGCTTCTTTACGGAACCCAACTGACTGTCCTAAGATTCGGGGTTCACATCAACTCGCGTTGCCAAGTCCAGACCGGCGGCTTGGCACTCTGCATGCAGAACAGGTGAAACGGATGATGTAGAAAAAAGAGCCGACTGCCAGCGGCATCTCAGACAAAGTGGAATTTCCGTTCCTGTGCCGTCAGCAGTTTTGTATGACCACACGCAGCCAATCTCACACTTCCAGACAATTCTGGATAGTGACGGCTTTGATAGCCGCTGCTCCCACAAAGAGGCAGACCGATTTCCTGCATCTTTTGGACCGGGATGTTCAGTTTTTTCCTTTCACTGCACAATAGTTCCATATGGCCGTGAAACGTGACACCGACACACACACAGTGCAGCACATCCACGCCTTGTGCACATAGTGCACACATTAGCTCGTACATAACCACGAGACTAAAGTGTGTGGCAACATCAATGGGCTTGTTGGTCGCAATCATATGGAAGACCATTTCTGCCAGGAAAAAGGGATACAAATGGATAATTAAAAACTACGCATGGAAGGTCAAAATGATGAGATACTAAGTTACAATTATGATATAATTAGTCTAAATTAGGGCTGTCCTCAATCAAACAAATGTTTCTCGACTAATCGATTAGTTGATTTAATCAACTGAGTTTCTCCACAATGAATCACACAAAAGCACCACTTTAAATTTTGTTTACCAGAGATGTGCTCATACGTTTCTGGGGAAAAAAGTCATTCAGCATGAAAAAAATATTAAAAAACAACTAATTCACGAAAGAAATCTTAGTCGACTAAGACCAAAACGACAGATTAGTCGATTAATCGACTAGGAGGGGGGCGGCCCTAGTCTAAATTGTGAGAAAGTAAGTCACTATTATGAGATGTAAATCAAAATTATGAATTAGAATTAGATAGCAAGACAAACTTATAAGATGGTATGTCACGATCATTAGGTGTAAATCAATATTGTGAAATAGTAAAGCAAAATTCTGCCAAACTAAGTCAAGTATTTTACTTAGTATCTCACTATCTGACTATTGACAAATTGTTTTATTTGATTTCGTGCCTAAGTTTTCATGTGTTTTTACTTTTTTTCTTGGCAGAAATGGGTGAGTTTAACCAAAGCCTGGCCTGCTGCACTGAGACGAGTAGCTGCAAGTGTCTGACAGCATGCTAAGCTACTGTACATATCAAACATACTGTATATAAAGAGGAGAGGTGTGTTTGAAATTTACTTTGGGGTGAAACCTTTTAATCCAAGATCTTTATTCATACAGACTGGCTACTATTTGACCTGGCAATATTTGAAGTCTGGCTTTTATTTTAGGAAGAATTTGCCATATTACCAACAACACAAGGATGCCATGTTCAGCTACTCTGACATGCAAAACCAAAGATCACGGAAACAGCTTTAGAAGCCAGAAAGTTGGATTCTCAACGTTGCAGTCACACAGGTTTCTCCATCCATATTTCAAAGTTTAAACCACTGATTTCAAATGTGTCCTTGGTGACACCAAACATTAGATTCAACACCAAAGCAATAGGCTTTATCGGCAATAAGTTTAGCTACTTGGTATTTTGCATCTTCTGTTTCGTTTCCTTGCTGTCCATTTCCTTGCACACCGTCAGGGATTTCTATATCGCTTTAGTGCCTCGAGAGATGCCAGACTTGCAGTAGTTCATCCTGCCACACAGTGCAAATTCCAGTAATGCTACTCTTTTTTTCTTTTTTTTTTTTTGCTGGGACACGACTGGACCAAGTGCCTCCTTCTGCTGTGTTAATCTAAACAATCAGCCACTAATGATGATTCAATTAAGGGAGACCATTACTCTCAAGGAGATCAATCAAGCTAGTCATCACAGCTAAGCACTTTTTCCGCTTTTTTACAAGCCAGCAGCAGCAGCAAGGCCTGACTTCAGCACACTCGTGTGCATCCAATCACAAAGTGGGGAACTTGAACGGTTTCTTCATTTTCAGGAAATATTTAAGCTTAGTGGGTCTTTGCACGATGACGAAGAGTGGACAGATTACAGATTCATCACTCTTAATAGGTCAGCTGGACTGTTTTTATTAAAGGGGCATTCCACCAATTTTACACGTCGAGATCGGTCTACTCGTCATGAGAAGAACTACTAGAGCCTGTGAAAACTGTTGTATTAGGTTTCTGTCTCTGGAGGAGCTTTGTGAATAACCCCTGGTGATGTCATAGCGATGTCATCGTGGTTATCTAAGCTTGAGATGAATGAACAAAAAGCCTGTGTGACAAACCGGGGATGTGGAGTTTGAAAGATGTGAGGATTTACCAGGCAGGGAGGGTCTTAATGGAAAATGATACTGAGTTGCATTATGGGATCCAATGTTTTTAAGGTTTAATTCAAATTGCTGGACTACTATTTTTATAGTCACAAATACAACAGATTCCTGTTTGTTGTTTGTGCATACACACTCAGGACATGCAAGCATAAAAAGCTCCCAATTACCCACGTTAGCTGTACATTTTGCCTCCATTTTTTTTTTTTTTAGAAATCCTTCAATCCAACACTAACGAGTCGCTCTGAGCATCATTTCGTGCATCCGTGTGGACGCTTCGAGGTTGCGCCGTAGCACCCGAGCCATTATCCAATGGAGTAGCTTCGGCATGTGACTCATCAACATCAGAATCCACTTAATGACATCACGATGCATGTTTCTCCCGAAGCCTCGGCAGAGCCTATACATCACGCAGTCGCAGGGGTCAGATAAAAGATACCGTGCTGCATTTCTTTTCTTCTATTTTTTTTTTTTTTTAAGTGATAAATGCAGAAATGAGGCACGTGAGGATGTGTCATCTGAATTTGGCCATTTAATGGGCCTTAGGGGAGAAATGGGTATTAACATCTTTCAATCCTCCTCTTTGAATCACGGCTCGGTCCATCTCGGAGAGGCACAGAGTGGGATGAACACTAAATGGCTCCTCCTGGCTCTGGTGGTCTCCTGACGTCCGTTCTTACAGGTTTTATAGGCAGCTTTGAGCCACATATACAGCACATAAAGAACCACACATCACACGCACATACAGATACAGAGACGTATATACATAACTGTGTGAATGTCACACGTCAGAAGCCATCTGCCCTAATGTGCACCCCCTTTCACACACACCACCAACACCCACCCACCCACCCAACCCCCTTCCAGCCAAGCATAGCCCACGATCACGCTACGCTGTACCGCTGGCTAACCCATCAAAGGCCTCTTATGTGTGTGTGTGTGTGTGTGTGCACAGCTGAGCCACTTTCATCAATAAACACACAGCGAGAGAGCGCCGAAGCAGATTCACACACACACATCCGAACACTCACCGCCTCCGAGTCTTCAAATCCATGCAGGTACAAATTGTCATACATGGAGGTTTGATATTCCAACGAGCGCCTCTAGAAGAATGAGGGGGGAAAAAATGAGAGTGGAGGCGAAGGAGGAAGGAGGGGGCACCACAGAGAGAAAAAAAAAAGGATGGATGGGGGGGGATGACGACAATCCCTTCTCTCCACAGCAGAGGAGAATGATTTTTTTTTTTTTTTTTTTTTTTAAATCTCTCCTCCCGTTGGATCACGCCCGGTCCTCCGGAGGCCCGTCGCTTGATGGATGCAGCTTCTCCCTGGTCTCGCAGCGCTGCTGGGCTGGCTCACATTATAGGATGGAGAGGCTCTCCCTGGAGGTAGCCCAATCCTGGCATTTCATTTCATCAGGCTTCCACGCACACGCAAACACACACACCCACACGGACACACACATATACATGTACACAACGAGCAGCAGAGGCGGCGGCGGCAGCGGCGGCAGCGGCAGCAGCAGAGCAGTGGATCCTTCCTCAATATCCAAGCCTGATGACAGAGCCAATGTGCACGGAGCTGATTGGCTGGCTGGCTGTCCACTCAGCTTGGATGAGCGCTCTCCTTGATTTTTTTTTTTTTTCTTTTTTTTTAGTGCGGGGAGGTAGCGGGGATCGGGGGAGGGGGATGGAGGTGTAAAAGAGGGGAGCAGCATCCTCCATTTCCCTGTTAAAGCTCATCCTCACTCTTATTTATTCTCTAGAGGAAAAAAATACATTCAATGTGGTTCTGATAATACAAGGAGGTCTAATGAATTTATGCACTGGATCCATGTATTTAAAAAATGTTAAATTATTTCCACTTGAGAATCAAAATCCTATACTACTAAAGTAAAAATTTAAAAAAAAACAGGCATCAAATGCTTTAGTCTCCATACATGTAAACATGTATTTATATTTTAGGGATATTTAGTGTAAGTAAATGGGACACTTTGGTCCAGGGCTGTAGCCAGAATTTTAGAAATACTAAGACTACATTCCCCCCAATAAACCCAACCTAAATGTTTTATCATTTGGATATTTCATTTACAGTTAACTATTCTGGTGGATAAATACTGAATCTTACATAATGCTGGGTATCAAACCTCGATACTTTAATTTAACACTGACTATATTTTGTTAAATGAATAAAAAAATGTTAAAATTTCAAAAAACAGAGTATTGTTGAGGCACAAATATTGATACCCAGCCCTAGTTCTTTATTAATTCATATCAGTTAAATTTAAGTATGGGATCAGCCTGTAAAATAACCAACATGTGGCCACCTAGGTGACGTTCAGACTTTTTAAAATCAGACCAACAGCCCAAAACTCGGAGACATTCAATTTACAATAATTACAAATAGAGAAAAGCAGCTAATTTTCCCATTTGAGAAGGAATCAGTGAATGTTTGGCATCTTTGTTTGGTAAGTGACTTAAATAAGTAATTGATTGACTAATCTATTTCATCTTTACATTTCTTATATCCAAATGGATACCGGCAACGGTAACGGTAGACGGTAGACAAATTACGGTCGACGGTAGACAAAATACTTTAACTTTTTGCGGTAATCCACGATGGGATTTACGACCGGATGCTACGTAGCTCCCTCACACAAAGAGAAAGTTCTTTAAGTTTGCAATCGAATAAGAAGAGAAAGCTGCATTTTATAGCTACATGCATTACATTAAGAATTACATAAAATTGTAGACACAAAATAATTTAATATTTTTTATTCCAGCACAAATCGTCATGCTAGTTTTGTTTAGCCGACCTGCCATTCCGTCTGACTGTTTGTTTGTTTTTCCCGTGCCGTCCAGAAGGTGCTGTCCGTCTGCCGTCTACCGTCTGCCTATTCCATGTGAACGCAGCGTTATCATAATCTGTCACAGTGTAAGATCTCAAATAGCCAGTTTATTGCTTCTGAATGTATGATTTTGGACGACTAAAACGGAATATAGTGTATACATTACACTGTATACATTAAGCAATACATTGTACAGTAATTTTGCCTATATCATTTACCCTGGTTAAAATGTTTAACTTTCTACATTAGAAATCAAAGGGACAGCTTATGTTAGGGATCAGGAATACTCCTGCTGTTGCCCTTGAGCAAAGCAATAGTCTCAGAAATGGGGTTGAATGTTGGGGGCTGTCCTCCTCAAATGTGGGGGGTAAAGATCTGTTCATGGGGATTAATAAATAACGTATGTCAACTTAAGGGATGATTGCCTAAATAATGGTACGAGATACGATTAGCAGCCAAGGGAGAAAGATGTCTGCTTGACCTCAGCAACTATAATGTCACAGCAGAAACGGCACACTACTCAAACAAACAGCATCCGTCAAGGAGCTCTAAACACTTGTCAGAAATGGCCATCATAAATATGGCACACTATCTGGCAGCTGAAGAAGACAGCAAACACCTCCCTCCCTTCCCCTCGTCCCTTGGTAATATAAAGCACTGTACATCAGAGCGAGGAGTTTGCATATGAGCTGGGCATTTGAGATAAAACCCACTAAAAATAATGAGAAAAGTGAGGATTGAAACATTGCAATTTACGACATAAATACGACTAAAGTCTCATTTGTTTACTGACACCTTTCTACGGCTGACACTATCTTCCCAAATTTATTAGGAAAGGAAAAAATAATAAAAGCCCTATCTGTGATGTTTCTAGTGAGGCACTGAAATATGAACAGGGTTTTAAGGGTTATCTAAATTGCATGTTTTTCAAATTAAAACAGAGATAACCTGGCAATAAATGTGCATATTACTTAACTTCTAATGCAACATATTTGGTATGTTTTGGGCCGGTTTTGTATTCGAAAAATATGTATTTTTCTCCACTGTTGTAGAGTGAGACCCACTTATCAAGGAAAAATCATGCTTAATGGAAGACAAATCTTTGGGCTTGCGGTCTTCTTTTACTTGCACATTGCTACCTCCTACTGACAGCAAATTACCGCCCTCTGCCGTCGACAGCGATGTGCATCACGTCATCCCCGTGGTCGTGTCATGCGTGTGCATTCTGATGCATTTCCTGTCCTTTCAGTAGAAAATCATGTGGTTTAATATGCAATATTCTACATGCAATATGTAATAATCCTGAAATTGAAGCTATGAATGTATCAAAATCTCCATCTGTGGCTACCCACGAGTCTCCCCTTTACAGACATGCCCACTTTATGATAATCACATGCAGTTTTTTGAATGCAGTATATTATTGTATATTATTTTTGCCTATTCTAAAATGGTGTATTTGAATATTTCTGCATACTGGGGTCCCTAAGCAGTCTTGGAATTACATAAATCGGGTATCACTGTAAAGCTGAGACTCTTGTGGATCCAATAAGCCCAACTGTATTCATGTGTGATGAGTCTCTGTAGTAGCCATTTCATTGAGTGAGAACATTTTTTGAAACTTGACCTCACTGTATAAAATGACCTGTGGTGACCTCTAGGATAATCACAGCCTCGTGAAACTTTACAGCCACAAACTAGAGAACTAGAGCATTCAGAGGATGGATGGCTTTCCTAGGGTAGATTGACAATAAGGGGGTTTCTGAGTAGAGCTAGACAAATCAGAAATCTCCAAATGTCAAAAAGATTTGTTACCGAATCACAGCACGGCTTTTTCTATAGTGTTCCTCAAGGTCTTGGTGTCTTAATGTGGTATTTTGGAGGGATTATGGATCATTTTTATCAATTCTCGAGTGGTAAAAAATGGTTAAACTGAGCACCAAATCTGTGTAACAAATGGTATCAACCCCAAAAATTGCTGCAACAACTTATGAGACATAAGTGAGCATGGGAATGACCATCATTTACTTCTATTATAATGTTCTTAGCCCTTATACACTTTTACAATTTATTTTAATTAATCAATTAATTAATTAACTATTTTTTTAATTTCAGTTTTATGACTAGAACAAATTGACAATCCAGTCCCTGTTTTCTATTTCCCCCTTTCTTTGCATTTCAGTACCTGTCTGAGGATGAAGCTGGTGGAGGTGGTGCTGCCATCAGACCTCTTGAGTCGGCTCCTCCTGGAATAAGTCCCTCGATTCACCTGTATGGAAAAAAAAACAAGATCTCAACCAGTAGAAACACTCTTTATCTATCTATGAAATTTTCTGCATGAGCATCTGTTAAATCTGTATGTTTGCTATTATGTGAGTGAAGCATTCAATAAAGCCACATCGAGCTAATACACGATGCGAGGTGGCAAATCATGCACATACACTTTATCGACATTTGGCTGATGCTCTTTTCCTGATTTTTTTTAAATGGGTTTTGATGTCAATAATAAGGTCAACTTTACAAGCACACATATAAGTTTGAATGCCACAGCACCCAGAAGTCATATGTACTGGATGTTTTTTGAATTATACGTTTGCCTTGCCTACTTACTTTTCTCCTTACCTCCTGACTCTCTTTCTTTTTCTCTTCCAAAAAGTCCAAATATAACCAGCAGAGTTAATCTCCAGGGAGCTAAATTAATTATCTGCCAGCGATTTGCCCCATTTCTGTTCCAAGTCTCCAGAGTTAATGACAATGTCACTGTTAAAAAGTAAACCTACTTCCCTGAATTTATAAAAAACAGGGACATTAATCTGGGTCACCATCTCTCTTCTGTCTCTCTCAATTCAAGCCAACGGCCAAGAAGAGAGATGAAGGATAAAGTTGGCTATATCTATGAATACCCTGCTATTAATATCAGCCTGTAGCCTCCGATGATCCATTGAGCTGAAGAAAAATGAGTTATCAGTTATCCAACGGGGGAAAATACATTCCCTTCTCTTTATGTACAAAACCTCCTTACAGGTTAACACATTTTACACCTGAAACAACATCTAAATCCTTTAAGAATTTGTTTAATTATTCTGGTATAGTTGTTATAAACTGTGCTCCACGTAGCAGCATTTAAGTTCAATAAAATGACAATTTTTTACAACTGATATTGGTCACTGAAGCCCACCATGGTGCTGTTTCTGAGGAAGTAGACTGTGACAGTTAATAGCCTATTAAAATAAATGCTGCATGGATGGTTGGGAGGCTGGTTGACTGAAGTTTTTAAGAGCCTTATACACATAGTATACAAGTATATTTCAGCTAGATGAAGACATGATTAAAGATCATTTAAAAAAAGACCCACAAGGATTATTATTACAACATGGTTACACTACTTTCTTTACAACGTCAAGTAGAATCATATGTTGTATTTCCAGAAATATTGTCTAACTGAAGGAAAAATGCAAACTAAATCTAAATTGTGTGCACATTTTAGTCCTCGAGAATAACACTGACTTGGTAATTTATTCAATCAATAACATTATAACACTTTAAATTAAACCTCCATCATTGCAAAACAACTTAACAAGATGCAGGACATTTAAAGTGGCCTTCTGAATGACGAAAAAAGGTCAAAACTATGAAAGTCTGATGGCTCTTTTGCATCCTCTTGCGCCTCTAGACTACATTAGAGACAATAAAAACAGAGTTTGTATCACTACTATCTCTACCATATGCAATCAGTCAATCTGTACCATACAAAAACATCAACTGTACATAAAAAAAACTTGATATAAATTTACATATTTATCTACAAGGCAAATACATGCACTATAACAGAACTGGGGAGTCTCCAGTCATCACAGTATGGACAATTTTTTAATGTACTTTAACTTTTTGGTGTTTTTTAAATATCTATATTTTATTATTTCAAAACTTACACTTCTCACGTAGCTAGTAAAAGTGACTCACTGCTCTACATTGCAAGTTTTACACCAATTTAACAGCAGTTATGACTATTTATTACTGTTTTTATGTGGAAAAGGTCTATTGTAAGGCAGGATTCTTGTTGCCTTAACTATAAACTTACTTGTTACTTAAAGCTGCAGTATGCGATATTGGCGCAAATATGATTTAAAAAAATTATTTTTAGAAAAGGGCCGCTATATCGTGACATTAGTACATGAAACAGGTAACCTGAAAAAAAATCATGTTCCTCTGTGTCCTACTGTGTCCTCCGGTGCTCCTAACGGCATCTGAAGGATTTCACTTACCGGAGGAAAACAAGGTCCGCTGCCCAGCTGCCGTCTATGAGAGCCGGCTGTCAATCACTCGCGAACTCCGACCAAACGGTCAAACTAGGCAGCGCTGATCAGATATGAATCAATATTCTGTTACTGTAATGACTATTTCTCGCCTCAAATGTTCTCAGAATCATCTTGTAGTAACTGTTTAGCTGTAAAATGAGAAAGTTTGTGACGCAGCCGCCATTGTAAAATCTGTTGAAGGAACGCCAAGTTCTGGTCACATGACCCGGAGCACAGCCAATAGGAACGCTCTCTCTCTCTGAAGTGACCTGTGATTGGTCAAAATCTGCCATCACGGGCTAGATTTATCTAAAGCCTTAAAAACAGAGCCATCAGGAGGAGCAGAAGTCTAGTTTTCTCTCAGAACACTTGAATTACAATATGCTGAAAGGTTATTATGGAATTTTTGCCAAATTATGCCAAAAAATTGTTGCCTACTGCCACTTTAATGTCTCAACTCAAGCGTAGGACAACTCAACAACACTGATAACCCCCAAAAGGTGGCACATCACTTCTTAACATCATATCACTCCGCCAATCTTAATCACTTTACAAGCAAAGTAAAGGTGCGCCATATTATATAGTTCCACATCTAAATTGAAGGAGCAGAATACAATACGTATACTGTATATACAATGTTTGATTGCCATTATTATTAACTTACATAAATTAAAAAAAAAAAAAAAAATTGAGAAAAATAAGGTAATCTACAAAAATAAATCTAATTTTACACTATAAAGTAGATCCGGCCCGAGCTAACGGTCAGGGCAAGTTGTCACAGTGCGTCATGACGTCATTTCTAGCTAGCAACTTTTTAAATAAACGTTGCAGAGAAACTGACGTATTTTTTAAAAGTAATTAGCCTGGAAGCTAAGCTTAGCTTGAAGTAAAACCTACCTGAAAGATGGGCGCCTGGATGCCCTCGCCTATCTTGTTCCGTATGTAGATGTGTCGGGACATTTCGGCCAGCACATCGGTCCAGAGGGCGGGCTGCTCCGGTCCGGTCCAGCGGAGGAGGGGGGGTGGCGGGTTCCGGTCTCCGTGCTCCAGCTTTTCGCGCCACACGACTGCTCTCAACTGCTCGAGACAGGTGTTCTGCTTGTTCCTGGTCCTTGCACACTGTTGCCTGAGTGATGGACGGAACTATTTTAGAAACCCGGAGGGGGGGAGAAGGAAACTAAAATTAGCCTGAGGAGTAGGTTAACTGTCTTAAAGAGGCACAACTATTTTAGACATAGTGAGGACTTATTTTAGGCTCAAAGCAGCAACATGGAGTAATAAATGATACACATTTAAGCTAGAATTTATTGTAAGAATAAAAAAGGTTACCAACATTTAATATGGTAATGGTACAAGTCAGGCTACACACACTGCTGTTGCTTTGTCTTCCACAGAATTACAAATTTACATAACTATTTTGTATTTTCTTATGTTTATATTTTAACTGCACTATTTTATGCCTTAGATTATCATTTTGCTTTTACTTTTTCTGTGATTTCCCCCTTGTATATACATATTTTATAAGCATTGTTGCAGGAACCTGAGACCAAAGATTTTCATTGCAAATAAGAGCCTTGAACCTTGGTCTTGTTGTTAGTCAGTGGTTCCCAACAATTTTGGATTATGTCCCCTTAAAATGAAGAAAAAACATTATAGATAGATAGATAGATAGATAGATAGATAGATAGTAACTTTATTGATCCCGAGGGAAATTCAAGATTATGAAAGGTTGGCTATTTTTATGAGTTTAAGTCAATCAAAAAGTAGCCTAAAGTAAAAGTAGTTATCTGAGTACATTTTAAAGGCTTGGAGAGGAGATGCTGTCCAGTAATTCACAAGAAAAAAAGCAAATATTCGCTCTATTTACTTATTTATTTCTGCTTTCCTGTCCTTTCCTGTGCTGCATTGTCCCGCGCACTCTTATATTTATCTTGCAAACCCATGAGGGGGTCATGACCAACAGGTTGGGAACCACTGATCCAAGTGAAAAAGATCATTCCTGCAGGAATCAGGAATTGTGCATGCAAACCTCAATCCACTATTACTCATTATGTGCCTAATTTAACTGAATATTACAGAACACATTTCATCAGAAATGATGGGCCCCCTGAAAACAGAAACTATCAGTCATTTCTGGCATGATATTGGCCACTCTGCATAAGTCAGTTCCTTGAAGCCAGCTTGAATTTGCATTACGCTTCCTCCATCTCTTCCACTCTGAATGCTGCTACTTCAGAAGTAGGCAATTAGGTCATGCATGCTTTGAGATGAATTAGTTTATGTAGTCCGTGATTTATTTTTAGGTAAGTTTCGGGTCCTGTTATAGCAAACATTTAGCTGATTTTTTTACCCTCACCAGGATATTTATCAGAACTAATTCTTCCCTTTATATATGTACAGTCCTTCCTGTGCTACTGGCACACACACACAAAGCATAATAGATCCATCCCCATGCTTAATGGTTGCCAAGAAGCTCTTTTAATTAAAAGCTTTGTACAAATCCTCTTCTCCCCAGAGAATCTGGCCAGAGAGTTCAGTTTCATCAGTCCCCAACACTTTGTTCAAATACTTCCAGCATTTTGTTTCGGTTCGTGTTGAGATCACTGATGAAGTTTATGTCTGATGTGATGATACTGATCCATGTGCAAAACCTTCCTTTAGATCTTAGGAGCGCTTATTAAGGTGTCATACAGCATGTTCTTCCTCTCAGGGAACTCCGTGCTGTCTCTCATTTTGCCCAGCAGATGGCAGCATTGTCAAAATAAAAAGCAGCATTAAAAGCAGCTGAGGATGTTTTGAGTGCTGCAGGGTGAGGTGTGTGTTCACTGCTGCAGGTCTAGAGTTGGGACGTTGTTCCTTCATGGTTCTCTGACTTGGGGAACACTAACCCTTGCAGCACTTAGAAGCCCATAATCCATTGTGTGTCTGTCATTTGTTGCTCACATTTCCAGGTACAGAACATTTCTTCCATGTCAAGAAGAAGCCCTGCAGGAATTCAGCTCCATTTTTACATCTGCCTTTTAAGAGGAGCAATTTGTAGCCCTTGCTTTTCTTTTTTCGACCCTTCCGGTGGACGAGAATAACAAACAAACACTCGATGAGGCAAGTTCCTCCATCCATCTCCACTACTTATTCAGACATGTGGGACGTTGAGTGCTCCACATCTGCGGGCTAGTTCCCTCTGCGAGTCACCTGAGTGTCTCTGCGCTCACCTGGCCGACAAAGCAGTTAGATGGACAGCCTCAAAATATCTTAGTCACTATGCTTTAAATAGCCATCTCCTCCTGTTGAACCTACGTGGAGGGGATGGTCCGCATATAAACCACTTCGATGCCTCATGGTCCAGTGGCACGGATAACAGAAGTGAGCAGAAACTTTATTTTCATAGCACGTGAGCTACAAATGTCATGGTAACAGCTTTCTATGTCTCTGAGCCACTTTCTACGGTCCATCAAAAAAAAAAAAATGACCTACTTTGTTTCATGGACTTATGTCTTCACGTGTTCAGAGACACTTTGATCAGGCAAATCTTCTAAGAGTGGATGTGGTGGATTAACTATGTTTAAAGTGGGAGGATTAAGTTGTTTTCTCTCTTTTTAGGACAGTCCACTTTGATCCAGACGGAAATATACGGGAGCAAAATATTATTTTTTTTAACAGTAGAAATGTTTAGGTACGAGGTTAAGAATGGGTATAATTAGGACTTAAGATAGGAAACACACGCCCTGAGTCAAATTTGAAGGGGTACAGACTTTGTTGCATCTTCTGTGTTATGTGTAATATTTATGGACTTTTGCTCCAATTTGATCCAGTTGCTAAATGGGAGGGAAAAAAACACACATTCAGATGAATAAATAAATGAATATAGTGCCCAAGTGACCCAGTGGTTTTACCAGCAGATTAAACTCTCAGATGCTGCTCTCTGGACTATGAATAATAAAACACTGGAGTGCAGTCCATTCAGAGCAATGATGTGAGGACTAACTGGTTTTAAATATGTGGCAGTAGACGGGTAGACACTGTTTTTTTTTTTTTTATTAAAATGTGTGTCGTGATGAGTCTGCACTGTTGAGCCACCTGCCCGGTGTCAAACGGAAACACAAACAGGATTACGGCCACCACCGTGTGGAAAGCAGGATTTCCAAGAACTGAGCCTTTTTATCTCACTGGCTGTAAATTAACAGAGAAATCCCAGCTAGTTTGAGACCATTAGCACAACATCTGTATCACCTCCTGCAGAAATCACCCAGATGCAGACATCTATAACACAGACTATATGTGCATGAGGGCTCCACCCATACGGAAGTGTAATATATGTATGTAATTTCCATGTATGAAATATATGTACATATGAAGAAAAAACATAAATGAAACATATGTACAGACTATATATGAAACCTACTAGAAATTGGGACAATTATACAAACAAATATGTCTATTTATGTATGTATAATACATGTTTACATGTCACATAGATAATTATTTATACGTATAATATATATGTATTTGTATATATGTAAAATTTAAAAAAAAATTACACATTCATGCATAGTATATTATGTACATGAAGTAAGAACATATATGTGCATATATGTACAAACTATATATGAAACTTATTAGAAATTGGAAAAATTTCATATATTGATAAATATGTCTAGCCTATACAAATATGTATGTTGATGTATGTAGATACATGTTTCTAACATATGTATTTGTATATATGTGTAATATACAAATAAACCATATATAAAATGATATCATAATATACAATATATATATTATATATAATTAATTATATACATAATGTTTAATAATATTTATAAACATATTATGTATTTGTTTATGTGTAATATACAAATTACACATATATGCATAGTATATTAAAGAAAACATACATATACATATATGTACAAACTATGTATGAAACCTATATAACCTATATATTGACATATTTTACATGTATGGTCGCAACATATACGATATAAAAATTCATCATATAGATATTTTGAATATATGTACATACAAGTTTTACTACAGATATTTCATATATGTTATAAACCTATATCTTCATATATCCAGATGATGCATGTGACAATATATCGTCTTATATGTAACATATATGGAATCATTCTCGGTATAGGGGCATATGTGTCATATATTACATTTCCGTATGGGCATGAGTGCCTGTGTGGGTTATGATGCCAAGAAGAGCTAAGTGGAGTCCATCACAACCTCATCCTAAGGTACTAAATGGGCCCCTTGTGTCCAAGTATATAAACTGTGGATTTGCTAAAGGTAGGGCTAATTTGGGTGCTAATTTAAATGATAAATTAGCTTCTTTGTTGTTGCTTTTCCCCCTCCAATCCCAGCCCAAACAACCGATTAACTAATCTAAATGAATAAATGAATGACTGCACAGGTAACTTTGTTTTTCTCGGGTTACATCCAAAGACTATTAAATCTGCCCTTCCCTCCAGCAGGTGCTTCTATTATTCATCAGTGAAGATCTCTTGACCTGCCCACATGAAAAATAGAAACATAATCACCATATAGAGGACAAAATGGTGGACCTGAGGACTCGCCTGCATGTCTTCTCTCAAGCAACGTCAATTATTAAAGACACCGGAGGGAAAGCCGAGGGAGTGAAGTCACTAAAAAGAGCACCTTGTAACCCTTGTCTTCCTGCTTGTGCATCAGTCAAACCACTTAAAGGGGAACTATTATGCTTTTGTGCTTCTTCACTTTCCTTTAGTGTGTTATATCGTTTTTTGTGCATGTAAAAGGTCTGCAAAGTTACAAAGCCCAAAGTCCACGCCAAAGGGAGTTACTCTCCCCCACAGAAACACTGCTCCTGAACTGCCTGAAACGCCTTCCTTGAAGTCCCGCCTTTTCTTCCGTAACGTGGTGATGTCACCAAGTAACACACTTTGCCTAGCGGCTAGTTTGACACGCCCTCAAACAAAGCTAGTAAGAGCGGAGTCCCTAAGAGTTTGGTTGCTTTGTTGCTTCTCAATTGTGAATATTTTCAGTTTTTTAAGTGCTATCGGAGGTAAGTTTAACTAATTCAGGATAATTTATAATGCTTTTATACACGACAAGTAGTCTAAAATCTTTGATGCAAAGATTATTAAGTTAGTTAAAGGTACTGTGCAAGTTTTCAATGTTTTTCAGAATTCCAATATTTGTGATTAGGAATACAAAAATATACATATACAGTTTATATTGATAAGCTAGTGACTGGTTGGGGTGTTAAAAAAGCATTTTGTATTATTTTGTTTTTAAAGATCGTGGCTAAGCTTTTAGCACGGATACCCAAAATATTGGCACCAAAATTTATTCATTCATCTTTTTTTTTTTTTTACAGTGTACATTATACAAAAATATAGAGTACCAAAAGTTCACAGTGTCCAAAAGGCAGTGTTAAGTCAAATTCACATCAATCATATTATAACAGCAGAAGTGTCCATTATGGATCCGTTAACGAAGGTCTTTAAATACAAAACACCTTTTTCTGTCACAGCACAGGGTGAGAATATTTTCCATCGTCTATAGGCCAAATACACACAGACATGTACTGTATATTCATGTGAGAGCGCCAGTGCATGCGGTCACAAGCAACCAAACGTGAACACATTATTATTATTATTATTATTATCATTATCATCAGGGCTGTTTGTTTCATGCTAAATAACACTGCAAATGGTGAGAAACACCTGAATTCATTTCTTGGTATTTACAATTTAGAAACACAAGATATGCAATATACATTTTACAGCACGGAGTAACTTAAATATTAGCAATACTGTCCTGTTTTAATAGACTTTTTTTATTTTACGTGTCTGTAATTTCAAGACATTTCCTGTAAAAATCTATATAATTTGGTACTAATTATAGGGGGAACAGAGTGTACAGCAGGTTAGCTGAACATGCAAAAATGTCAAATTTATCTACAGTCAAACATATGTTGAGAATAAAGATTCTAATAAAAAAGAAAAAATGAATTAACTTTGCTTTAAATGAAGCATTTCTATCAAGGACATTTCCCTAATTTGTACCAACTTACATTGTTTTTTTCCAGGAAACTTCTTGGAAATTATTCTGATTTCTGATCCCTAAAGGGGGAAGGCATTACCGAATTTGTAAATCACGGAGAGCATGTAACACTTGCAAGCATAATGCCTCCATAATCCACAGAAATGTGAAAAAAACATTTATACAAGCACCAGTAATGTTACCTCACACATAGACAGGCAGCCATTCACGCTCACATCTATGGGCAATTTAGAGTTCATCTAACCTGCATGTTTTTGGACCGTGAGAGCCAAATAATCTCCCCACATTATTATTTGCATTCAGAAAAACAGTGTTTTAGCGTATTTTATCAAATAAAAAAAAACTCAAAGTTATAACTTATTACGTTGCTGCAGAACATTTTCTACATACGAAAAGTCTTTTAGATGTTTTCCCTGCCTTTGGGCAGCCATTGTTTCCCATTCATTTCAGTCCACTATAAAAACAAAATGTAGTGACTCGCTCGAGCAAGTTAATCCATCACAGTTATATATATCGTCGAGTTACCTTTTTGTTGCACGGCACTGCAGCTGAAAGTTTGGGGCTGATTTATGGTGTGCTCATGCTCTGGTGAGAGGCTCTGGAAAATACAGGTATGGCTGTATTATATTTGGTGATTTATCAACAATAGCCTTAATGTATTAACGTCCGGAAAGTGTGGCTGACAAAAAAACATATGATTAAAAAAAAATCAGCAGATACAAACGGTGACATCTGTGAACAACACCTAAAAATAATTCATATAATCTGCTGGCAGAAAAGTTTCATTTTTAACAATGTACAGTACATAGTGAGGTGTCAGAAAAGTCCTCTTCTGTGTTGTTTTCAGTTGTGGATTCTGCTAAACTAAAAATTAAAGCAAATAAGCCAGAAATCAGTTCATTTCTCTGCTTCAGTCAAACACAGTGAAGGATGGAAGTGTGGGGGTTTTTTTACAACGTCATTTCATTTGTCTGCTTTTAATCACAGATATCAGTCTTTACTGATGTCAACCCACACTTAACGTGTCCAAGAAAGAATATTTTACAGTATTTCTGAGTCCTCTGAACCCACCTGCTGAAAAATGAGGAAAAATCTCCAAAACAAGTCAGTCCGGTGGATATCCAGGCACGCACGCATTGTCCAAGAGGTCTACCTGAAGGCCTGGAGCTCTGGGTCCTACCCTGCTCTCACGCTGCCCTGAGCACAAACAGAGCACCTCAGGGTGGGTGAAGGAAGAGGAAGGGGGGGCGGGGGGGGGGGGGGGGCACCTGTACAGTAGGTTTCATTTAGAGAACGAATAAAAACACGGGGAGGTAAAGGCTGCTGCATACCTCTAGCGTTGGCGAAACAACAAGGACTGTGGTAGACCTGACTACACGCAGCTCCTTGTTGTTGGTGATGATTCTTCTTCTGCCTCAAACGAGAGAAGCAACCATATTTTGAACAAGAACGGGCCGAGAACACTGCCAGCATTTCACCGGAGACTTTGCAAGTGTGAAACTCCTATGTGGAAAACTAAAAGGTCACATTAGCGCTAATGTCTATGGATATTTAAGCCCGTACCAATGATGGGTTTCCTGTTTCCTCCTGCAGACTTTGTTCAACTTGATGCTACTCTTATTTTGTAGAATGTTACACAAACCGCAGCATCAACTTGTTCAAACACTTTCTCCACAGCGCCAGCTAAAGTAAATCCTGCAAGGACAAGACCACGTACATATAATTGGTTGTATATGGTGCACATGGTGCATGCTCTAAACCTTAAACTTCTTTGCATGCCGTAGCAGCTCGTAAATGAAAATCTGCGCATAATGCAATAACTGTGCGTGATGTAAAGGAAGGTCTCTGTCGGCACCATAAACTAAACTTCAGATATCTCGACACCTGGGCAAATAAAACCGAAACGATCTGCACAGGTGTAATTTGGGTGAACCGAGCTTTTTAAGATCTCAGTAACAGATCTACGAATTTGACCGGAACGTGGGAAGGATTTCGGCGTTTACTTCGATCTTGACCAACGGCGTAATCAAAATGTGAGGTGACGAGTAAAGAGGGTCGGTTTGAGTTTGAGAGCCTCCTCTCAGCTGTGCATGTAGGTCCTGCAGGGGGAGTCCGGGTGGAAGTCGTACTTGCTCAGGCTGGGGGGGTAGTAGGTGGTGGAGAACATGTTGCTGGAGGGCAGCGGGGAGGAGAAGTGGTTGCACGTCTCGTCGTTCACGTGGAGATTGTTCTTGTTTAGCGTCTGCGGTGCGGAGACAAAAAGAAATGTTTTTTAATCCTCAGATAAAGGCACCAAAATGATCACCTTTAAGTAGAGTATACTGTAGGTACATATAGAGACTATTGACCCGGCCCACCTTAAACTCCATGGGGATGTACTTCTCATTCTTTGGCGTGGCGTTGCCCTGCTTGTTGTAGGTGAGGTGGTTGGGCGTGCTGGGGTGGATGACCGCCGACTCCGCCGACGGTCGGTTCAGCTGGTGGCAGTAGGTGTAGGCCAGCGCCGACAGTAACGCCGCTGCAAAGAAACTGGCAGAGCCGACGGCTACTAGCTGGAACAAAGTAAAGGCTGGGAACAGACGGGGGGGGAAGGCAGAGAGAGAGAGAGAGGATGAGACAAATGCCAATCCTCCCTTTGGATTTTTCATATTTCTGGTGTACAGTGGAAGCGGAAGTTGTGGACCGATGGTACATTCAGGAGGAGGGGTAAACATTGTAATTCCTCTGGGAAATATCCACAGCAAACGTCTGGGTAATCTGGCGGTGTCAAGTCGAGGGAAACTTCTGTCATATGGCGCCTCTTGACAAAAGTTCGGTGGTCAAGAAGTCAAGAATATTATTGGGAACCGTCCTTGGAGAATCATGCATAACCACACCAACTACAGACTAACAGACAGACTACTTGCGTTTGTTATGAGCCGGCTAGATTATTGCAATCCATAGATGACAACTTCATCCAGAACTCAGCTGCACCAGTTCTAACCAGGACAAAAAGATCAGATCATATAGCTCCAGGTCCTCCGAAACCTTGTCCCGCTGCCAGTGGAGCAGAACAGTAGAAACCTCCATCATACTAGAACTTGATGTCACATTCTAGCTGCAATCTAACTTTATCAAAAGACCAATACCAACTCCACACTCCGCAGAGTCCCATTGGGAAACAAAAAGCCACAAACAAAAGCCAATAACTTTGTAACTTTGAACACGTAGCAGCGCCACAAAGTCATTATTGTTACAGAGACTGCAATTTAACCAAAGTGACATTGATTTACTGAGAATGCGAGAGGAGAGTGAAGGCATAAAAACCCCGGCAGAATTCATGTGGGGAATTGGAGGAGTTGTGTGTGTGTGTGTGTGTGAGCTGGGAACAAAGCATCATCATTTAGGGAGAAGGAACAGAGAGAGACATGAGTTGTTTTCACTCACTTCCACAGCTCTGGTCCTCCTGCCCGGGTAAAATAACTGGAGAGAGAGAGACAGACAGAAAAAAAACACATCAATGTAGTGAAGTAAAATCACTACAGTTTCTAAAGATCAAACAACAAAAACGACAAAGGCTTCACTGTTCTCGGGGTAGGCAGAATGCTGACATCTCCGTTAATTCATCTTTTTCATTTCTACAGAGTGAACAAGTCAGCATTTACTGTGTCTGATTAAACTTTTGTATAACACAAACTGGATTTTTCCAGCTGACAGTCTGCGGCAATTTACTTTACGCAGCAAATTTGTCCCCGGCAATTTATTACCGAGAGCACGCGCTTACCCGGCACCTCGTGAGGCTGGCAGGGCCTGGACTGGGTGATGTTACCCTGGCAGAGACCGGCCTCGGGCCCCCGGTCCTCGCCACAGCGGCGAGAGCGATGCTGCAGACCCTCGTCGTCGCAGTCCCCCCACCCTGCCCATTCGCCCCAATCTGACGACCAAAGAGAGGACAGAAATAATGAGAAACACAGAACAATAGTCTCTGCCAATTAGTTAACAATTGTGGAAAAAAAACAACTTGATTGCATTGTGTTGTCGGCCGTTGCTTTGCTGTAAATCCAGGAAGCTGATTTGTTTTGGACACAAATACATTGTGGAAAAGGTAGAAAAGTTTGTTAACTATAACATGCAGTAAACGCTGATGCTTCTGCATCCTTATCTTCTTGTTTTATTTCCTGTTGTATAGCTGCAGCATCAGCATATCAACACCAAACTATATTAAATATCTCCACTTCAAAAGAAGAAGCTATTTAACTAGAATGTAATTGAAGTACGTAACCAGAGTAGACCTAATCCATATCCGCTGTCTATGAAAGGAGGTTTTTTTGAACTTCCATTTTCATGAGATATCTTGAAACAAACCACTAGAAGTCCGTTTTTCTCCTGTGGAAATAACCACAGAAACTGTGTTGACGGTTACCAAGTGTGCAGGTTGAGAAATGTTGGCCACATCTCAACGGTCACCATCAGTCAACAGCCAGTCACAGTTCAGTCCGGGGTTCCTTTGTTTGTTGAACAAAAGCTTAAAATAGACGAGAAGTTGATGACACCAATTTGCTTTCCGTGTTTCTTCTTCTTTTGAAAGACCGAAGGGGAACAAACGTGCATGTCAACGGTAAAATTTGAACAGATTTTTTTTTTTCTGTTTATTTTCTGACTTTCATCCAATGCATGCTGGGACGGGCTCCAAAAACCTCAACCCAAATATTGATTCACCACTCGCTGTGTGGAGGAGATTTCCCATCAGTGTCAATACAAACACCATTATTCAACCGAGGGAGACGGGGAGAATCTAAGGGGAGTGTATTTACGGTGTAACAATTATGTTGAATGGCGATAAACTTGTGGAGCACTTTTGGAAACAAAGTTACAAAACAAAAAAGAAAAAATGATCTAGGTGCTGATTTACCTTCACATGCGTGCGTGCTACAGAGCGCCTCTTCGGTGTGCAGGCCGATACAGATGTCTCCTCCGCTGGCTGGGGGCGGGTTGCTGCACGTCCGAGTCCGCTGGTAGTGTCCGCCCCCACAGCTGGCCGAGCACTGGGACCAGGAGGACCAGCAAGTCCAGGATCCACTCACTGGAAACGCACACATTATACACTTTATAGTTCATCTTCTGCTATTGCAACTACGCTGAAAGCCAGAAGCTCCCTGTTACCTGGGCACGGTTGAGTGTTGCAGTCCTGATACTCCACCGGGGATCCCACGCAGGCGCTGGGGTTCGTCCTGCCCTCCGCGGTCGAGCAGCTACGTTTACGGGTTCGGAAGCCTCTGGAACACTGCTGAGAACAGCTGGACCACGTTTCCCACGATCCCCAGCGCACGCCTTGAGGCTGGGACGGAGTTTGCCCACTGGTCTTCACCAAGTCTTCAACCAGAGCTGGAAATACACATTTTTATTTGCTGTATTAGAAATGCCTTTAAAGGTGCTGTTGATAACATTCAGCCACGTTCCATTGCATTTACTTCACAACAAGTCGTTGCCAGTCACTTACTGTCAATCTCAACCATTTATCCGTTTTTTTACACACTAATGACCCAGAGATATCATGCGATACCAACGTTGTTATACGATTGGCTCTCAAGCTTAGTTAGAAGTGGGAACCAAACGTCAGATATCTTCCACAGTGATAAACAAAACATTAATTTTGGACCCGCCAACATTTATTAAATGATTGATTCACAATCATAATATTTTTTTTCAGGGAAAAGCCATACTTTTAGTCTAAAGGCTCTGTATTAATTTTTAAAACTCTATATAAAAATGTTATCAATAAGACCGTTAAAATGCACCATCCTTTTCACATGATGAGCAAATCCCTGGAGCGGTGAGATAGAGAAAAGAAAGACTGAAACAATTTTCAAAAACAAAAAATGAGTGAAAGTTGATCCCGACATCTTCTGATCCGCGCTGCCGAATGAGTGAATTGTTCTAAATCTAAACTTCAAACAAAAAGACTTTATCTTTTTATTGCCAAACTCAGCAGACAGACAGCCTGTTATGAAACATTAATTAGCGAGGTGTAATCTGGGCCACGTTGAAAAAATGAACTCGTTTTGCTGTTACATCCGCCAAACACACAATCAGAAACGATTTCCATATGAATGAGGAGCACTTCCTGAGGCGTTCAATGGGGACAACAGACATATATCAGGACGAGAGCAGCTACAGTGAAACAATGAAATTAAATTTTTACCGAGTAAATACCTAAACTTAAAAGACACGATTTTCTATATTTTGCTTTTGTATGAAGAAGATTCCTTGAAAGGAAAAGCGATGGACGTGTGCTTCCTCCATGACGGTTCAATGATGTTTAATCAATCTGCTGATTGATGTCTGCATACAGTTTGGCTGCATCCTGCGTTTGATGAGACCAGCTGTGTTTATTGTGGCAAACTGGGAGCTCCGCCACCAGCAGCTCTCTTTAAAAAGCCCAATCAGATGCAGTTCAACTCGGCAGGTTTTACAGATACTGGTTTTATTAGACTGGTCTGTGGAGTTTTAGACTACATATAACCCCAAAAATAAAGACTGATTTAAACCTATAATTTGCCCCAGGTTAAGCTGGCATCTGGCTTTATACCTGCAGTCTAGCAGGTAATGACCACACCAGCTGTGTTTCCATGGTAACAATCAAGAACACCTGCTGGCAGCTGACAAGAAGAGGTGTGATTTTTGCAAAGACTGCAGAGCAAAGAAGCGAGAGTGGTAAAGAGGTGTTTTCCACCGGTACTCACAGTCGGTCTGGCAGGCTCCGGACCCGTCGTTGGGGCAGAACCGGGTCTCCGTCTTCTTCTTGCCCAGCTGGAGCTGCTGGGGGTCGGGGAGCAGCGCCCGGCAGGTGTACCTGAACCGCTGCTCTTGCCTCGACCCGTCTTGACTGACGTTGACCGGCATCCAGGGGGTCCAGGGGGTGTTGCGGCGCACCTCGGGGCACGCCTCGAGATTACAGGCCTTATACTCCTGGAAAACACGATGGAGGAAGCGTATCAGCATTAATGCAGATGAAACGGCCACTTCTGTCTGTTCTACTGCAGGTTTTCTTTGTCTCCCAAAAGCCATAAGATCCCATTGTTTCAGTAATTCATTATAAACAGCTTGCAGAGACACGCTGCTGCCTTAATACGTACGTAGATTTCTGCAGGGACTTTATTGTGCAGCTAATTACTGTGTTTAATGGGACTATTTAAACTCTTCTGGTGGCTGTGAAGAGGCAAAGCTTAAGGAAGGCTGCACCTCGCTGCAGGACAAAATGGGCATTGATTATAGGTGGGAAGCCAGTGAGGGATCGTGTTCTTTTTTTTTTGGCAGCAATAGCAACAGCAACCTGTTGATTGGGGATCCTGTGAGGAAGGGCAGAGTAAACCCTCTAAGTGGGTCACAACCTCGCTGTGAAGCTTCTCACAAGCAGCTGTGGGACTCTGGAGGCCAACAAGAGCCACGGCACAAAAGAATTGGTCATAAAAATTAGAGAGAAAAAAAAGGAAAAAAAAATCCCATAATCCAGCTGGTTACATTCATGCTCTCAAGGGGATTAATCTTTGATTTTGATAACCCAATAATCCGCCCTCTAGCAAGTAAAGCCATAAGCATCTATTAATCCAAATATAACTTAAAAATAAATTTATTAATTAATTAAAAAAAAGTAAATAAATTCTTCTCTGCAGAGAAACACGAATGAGAGGTGTGGCTGCTTTAAATAAATGTGACTAAATTAATATATCCTGTTTGAAAAGGCCATGGCTGTGTTCGAAATCACTCACTACTCACTATACAGTGGACTATATAGTGACTTCGTCATTTTGTAGTGCTGTCTGAATGTATAGTGAGACTTATTACACCCTATATAGTGGACTCAAAGTATCCCACAATGCATTGTGATAAGTAATGGACAACGATGGTCACTAACCGAGCACTATATACCATCATGCATTGCGCTGAAGGAAAAATGGCAGACAGTTGCAGCGCAAAAGTAATATATTTAATGTGAGCAGAGCATCACAACACATGGCCACAAAGTACTTTGTATTTATCAATTTTGGGAAATATGCTTATTGTTCCCACATTGGCAGCACATCACCGCTTTACTCCTCCCGTTCTTCCCTTTCACGATAAAAGCCCTAGACATATACGCTGCATCACTGCTTACCAGAGCATTTTGCTAAGAGGCAACTCAACAAAATAGCTTAATATCAAAAAATACATGGTATTTATTGTGGATGGTCTACCAGCCGACGTTGACCTGGCAAATTTTAATTGTGCGACAGCAATGATGTAATTAAGGGCGCAGAGAAAATGACAAGAGTAGTGTCTGAAACTGGACGTAGAACTCCCTGGATACTGGGTAGGGACTGGGAGTAGTGAATGAGTGAATGATTTCAGACACAGCCCATGACTTATTGGTGTCTGTAATATTTTATGATCAATTAGAAACGGAAGAGAAGATTTAACCCTATTTATCTTACAGAATATAGAGAAATATATACTGTAAATCGGCCATATCAGTGCAGGTATAACTGCATTTGGCACAGTTTGCTGTTCTTGGCCAGACAATACCATACATTTTGGGGTGAAATATTTAATCAATATAGTACACTTTTGTAAATTAATTTATAAATTGCCTGTGCTGGTCAATTTTTCCGTCTTTCTTTATAGTCAAAGCCAGTAAATTCAGCGCGGTTATTAACCTAATTTCTTGAATAAACGAGCACTACAGTACCAGGGAACATCCAGGACAGCTGTCGCCGTTCTCACAGGTCCTGGTCCTGGAGTGGACCCCCCCTCCACATTCAGCGCTGCAGTGAGCCCAGGGGCCCCACGCTGTCCACAACACCGGCAGCGGACAGGGCTTCTTCTCGTTGCACAGCCTGGAAACACAGAGGCACGGGGGTCGTTCCTATTTCACCTCTGTCTTGTATGTTTCTATCGTAGTCGACAACATTTCTACACTTTTTCTACACACGTCCCTCCTCACCTCTCCTCTCGGCCCTGGCCGACGCAGATCCGACCGCCGTGGCGAGGCGAGGGATTGTTGCAGGACCGCTGCCTCACTTCAAATCCGATCCCGCAGCTGCTGCTGCACTGGCCCCACGAAGACCAGGGGGTCCAGCCGCCATTCCTGAGGAACAGAATCCACATATCCATGTGTTTTATGGTCAAACAAAAGCTCCGCTCTCGTGTTTCCAGCACTGGCAGTTAGTAAACTTTAATGATAAAGGACTGTATTGATTTAACAATTTTCAGACGTATTAGGCCTTTGTGACGTAATGAATCTGCATAAAGTGACTGTACCTGGAACAGTTTGCCACCTGGATGGTCGGGCCTTTGCACTCGACGCCGCCGCACCGGGCCAGGGGTCCGTCGCACGAGCGGGACCGACACACGCAGCTGCTCACGGAGCCCTCGCCGTCGTCGTGGTTGCAAGGTTGCCACGGCGCCCAGGAGCCAAAACCGCCATCCTGCGTCAGGTTCCTCACCTCCAAGAGAGGATTTAAAGGGGATTAAAGTCCACGCCGTACGCACACGGATACGTCACGCATCAACGCGTCAAGCATTTATATACAGTAAAAACCAATACACCAGACTGTGCGTGTGTCTTACCGGGCACTCAGTGATGTTCTGGGTCCACTGGCTCATGTTGGAGCTCTCCTCGATGGTGCTGCAGCGCTTCTGTTTGAGATCCCAGCCGCAGTACGGGTCCCGAGCCTCCATGCACTGACTGATACAGAGTGCAGACAACCAGTCAGTCATTGTTGCAGTTGCAGAATTATAAAAAAAAAATGTCTTGTTTGCTAAATCAAAAGCTCTAGTAGTCTGCACATTTCCACGGTGGACAGCCAGCAGGATGTTTTAAGATGATAATTGCTTTCTCTGTATTAAGCTGTAATGTCTGCTCTGACAGTTCAAAAGCACCTTCCTTTTAAAATAAACTGGGCTCTTAACATAATCATCTCTGTCAGCGTTTATCGCGGGCCTTTCAGACTTGGCCGCCAACACGCGTTTGACGGCAGAAATTGGATTTACATTTGCTTTATACTTCAAGCATTTATCAGGGCTGTCAAAGTTAACGCCGTAATGACGCGTTAACGCAAATTAGTTTCAACGCCGCTAATTTCTTTATCGCATTAATCGATCTTTCAGAGGTTGCAGTGGACTCAGTTTTTAAGCTGGAGGGAAGATACTCCAAACTTACGCTAAATTTTGGCGAGGAAAAACTGGCATGGCCATTTTCAAAGGGGTCCCATTGACCTCTGACCTCAAGATATGTGAATGAAAATGGGTTCTATGGGTACCCACGAGTCTCCCCTTTACAGACATGCCCACTTTATGATAATCACTTGCAGTTTTGGGGCAAGCCTGTTGGGCTGCAGTTTGCCATGTTATGATTTGAGCATACTGTTTTATGCTAAATGCAGTACCTGTGAGGGTTTCTGGACAACATTTGTCCTTGTTTTGTGTTATTAATTGATATACAATAATAAATATATACATACATTTGCATAAACAAGCATGTTTGTCTCCCTTTAAGGTACATTTTGAACAGATGAAAAATGTGCGATTAATTTGCGATTAATCGTGATTAACTATGGACAATCATGCGATTGAATATTTTATTCGATTGAAAGCCCTAATATTTATATTGAATCATATCTATGTGGTTATAATCCTATGTCACTAGTTTCCTTCTATTCTGATCAAAAAAACTAAACTAAAAGTCTATAAATCTGCTCCTCATTATCTGAAATCCACACTTGTTTTTCCGAAAAATCATATTCGATGCTGCACTTTTGAGGGTCTACCGGATGAATCGTACCGTTCGGCTGGATAGCTGGAGCAGCGCTCTAGTGGGATCTTCACCAGCCTGTCGTCGAGCCCGACTATCAACGATCTGTCGCTGTGGAGGATTTGCAGGCTCTTGATTGGTCCGATTTGCCCCGGAGGGAGGAGCCTGAGCTCCTCCAGGTAGCAGCCTTGTAGGCTTTTATTGGTCGTGGAGAGAGCCTTCAGGATGGTGCCGTACTCTGATGGGACAAGATGAACAAGGAGAAAAGTCTCAAATTTTATTACAGTTCATTTTAAATCACCAGTACGATCGTGTTTTGCCGTCTCGCTCACCAGTGCCGATGTACATGACGTGGTAGAGGGCGTCTCGGCCCTGCACGATGTCCACCACCAGCTTGGAGAAGCGCAGGTTGTCCTGGGTGAGCAGAGGGTTGACGGTGACCGGCTGCACCACGTCGTTCATGAGGAAGAGTCGCTGGGCGTCCTGGAGGCTGCGCTCCGTCAGGTTCCCGCCGGGGTTTCCCTCCTCCAGCGTGCCACACTGAGGGATTAGAGTCACGTGTTCAGAACGTAGGCCGGTTTTAAGTCCGCAGGCTTCTTTTCAACAAAACACTCCTTTCGAACCTTTGCTTTGCAACAGAGGCCTTCGTGAATGTTTTTAGTTTTACTTTCTCGTTCTTTTTCTTGCTGTTTCGCTTAAAGGGATAGTTCAGGTGTTTTTGACGTCGGGTTGTATGAGGTACTAATCCATAGTCAGTGGATGACGGTCGGCACGCCCCTAGTTTGGAGAAACAGACCGGCACAGGAGCAAACAATGTACTGTATTTTAAAAGGCTTACCTAAAGAAATCAATATCAGTTTAAGTGTACGCTATATTTAGAATATTTCCACCCCTTTACCTCGCCGTCAGGCAGCCCTTTCTGACGAGGAACTGAAGCCGTTGTATCCATCTATGCTCTCTCCAAAGCCACCAGACTCCATTGAAAAAACCTGTAATTTTACCTCGCAGAACACGGGGGTTGCTGGTCTACCGCTGCCTCGATCGGTTAGTTTGTTTGTGTTATTGTGTGACTTTGGTGAATCCGAACTGACCGAAGTACACGGGGGATGTTCTGCGAGGTAAAATTACAAGTTTTTTCAATGGAGTCTGGTTGCTTTGGCGAGAGCATAGATAACGGCTTCAGTTCCCCGTCGGAAACATGGGCTATGTAGCTGTCTGATGGGAAGGTAAACCGGCGAAAATATTCTAAATATAGCGTACACTTAAACTGATGTTGATTTTTTTAGGTGGCTAATACGTTTCGCTGCTGCCCCCGTCCACAGCAGTACATTGCTTTGCTCCTCTCTGTTTCTCCAAACTGGGGACGTGCCGACTGTCTTCTACTCTAGGTAACACACTGACTATGGATAAGTACCTCATACAACCCCACTTCAAAACACCCGAACTATCCATTTAAAGTCAAACTTTGAATGAAAAGAATAAATCAATATGAGCTGCAGAGACCATTACTGACAGAAGTATATGTTAAATAAATGCAAATCTGAAATTAAAAATAAAACTACTGCATATGAAATGCGGAGATTAAATTGAAATGTCACTACGACGTCCCTTGCATCCCGATTTGGGCAGCATTTTTTATATATGCGTTGGGAAACTTGCCAAGCACTTATTGTTGGAGGTATACTCGACGGAGCTGAGCTCGAATTTTTCTTTGTGCGATGCTGCAGAAAGCTATCTCTGTGCTCGGCACACCGAGATGAAATGGGTGTCAGTCTTTTGAAAACATCTTGGGAGGGAAAGGAAGGCTGGGAAATGATGGAAGGACACATTTTCACATCTATCAACACCATGTTGTCAGAGAAGAGCAGCTATGTGGATTCCGATTTGTTTAAATGTGTGAATTTACCTGGAAATTGGGTATGGGGTTTGGGGTGGAGAGCCAGGCGGTGCGGGGGTTCTCCTGGTAGCGGAAGGGCCCGTTGAAAGCCTGCGTGATGGAGCTCAGATTGAAGGCACAGACGGCAGAAGCTGATATACTGTTCCTGAAGGAGGAGGAGGATGGGATCACAGTCAGATCTCAGCATGGCTGTGGTTTATAATCTCAGTTATCAACAAGGTGTAACAAGACCCCCTGCACCCCCTTAAAAAGACAAAAAAACGGGTCTATGAAAAAGAGGGTGGAGCGGAAAAGGTTCATTTATTGTAGCTGACGAAAATCTAGACAAAACCTTCAAATTGTTGCCTGATTTGGAGTGATCATAAGGCATTTATGATTTGATGTATGGTCTGTAATTCTTCCCATAGATGGTCAGTGCCGCATAACCAAATCACAGTCTTGTACGTGATTGGTACAAGGAGTCTGAACTGGTCCTCGGAGCCGGTTTTTATCAGATATCTCCTCAGTATGTATGAGTGTAGGATGATGGTTCGCGTGATGTTTTCAAGGATGCTGCACTCAGCACAAACGTATCAGCATAAGCTTTCAAACACCTGTAATACTCCAGTATATAGAGGAGGAGTGTTTCGGTTAATGAGCGTTACTCACACATTGGTGGTGAAGATACCGTAGATCAGGTCCTGCTCTGGTAGGTAAAAGGTGCTCTGCAGCTCGTTGTAGTAGAAGGGGATTTCTCCTGAGCGTGAGCAGTTGAGTCGGGCCTTCATGAAGGTGGTCCAGGTGTCCTCCAGGAGGAAACGCCCGCCCATGTCGTTCTTGCAGACCCGGGCCACGCGAGAGAACACGATCTTCCCGCAGTCGTTCTCGACCGCGGTTTCTCTCAGGAAGAAGTAGGCGAACCGACCGATCTCATAGACAGACACGAAATTAGGCTCTAAAAGACACGTGAGAGGAGGAGAGGAAAGATATGGAAGATATGAAACCCACAAACAGACATGGGGCTGAAAACAGGACAAATCCGTGTGCCGCTTTGCTCACCGTTGAGCCATTTGGAGTTGTACTGGGCGGTGCGCAGCGGCGGGATGTTCCCCAGGCTCCTGTAGATGACGGGGTCGCGCCCCGAGAAGTCGATCACCGTAGCGGCGTACAGCTCGCCCCTCTCCGTCACCATGGCGGTGGAGTTGTGGCGCGGGTCATAGGGACACCGGGCGACGCCGTTCACCGTGTCCAACACCTGACTGATGTTACCAATCTGACAGAGAGTGGAGAAAAAAAAACAACTGAATTCACAACAAATGAGCAAATAATTAGAAGGAAAAGGAGAATCTGCTGCTTCTGTTTTAGTATTTCGGTTTGCATAAATAATTACATTCATTAATTTAATTTTTGTGGTGGAGGGTGTCTTCATAAAAGTCTATCATTCATATTAATACTTTTTGGGATCAAAATGCCAACAAAACCAATTATTTTATGAGCATTCATTGCAAAGAAGAGCCTCCTTTACAGGGCTGAAACGATGATATTAATTGATGATATTTAATTAATTGTTTATTCCAGAAAGTTAATCAGTTAATAAAGTTATTTATTGAGCACAAATGCTGGTTCCATCTTTTCAAATGTGAGGATTTGATGCATTTTTGTTTTCAAAGTAAACAAAAGTGTTTGAGGTTGCAGAATGTTTTTTCCTACCTCAGTTGATTTAAATCAATTTCACTACAGTACAAGAAATAACTTGCAGGGGTTTCACATTTTCTTGAGATTTTGTGGTGATTGAGTTATAAGTAGTGTTTTTTTTTTTTACTAATTTTGATGTTGGATCATGCCAGCGGCTCAAACCCGATGCAGCTCTCATGATGATGAACTGTTGTACCAACCTGCCTGGTTATGCAGACGGGGGTGAAAGCGTTGGTCCCGCACGTGAAGAGCGTCCTCCCACTTATCAACAGAACCCGGATGTAGTTTTGACACTCCTCCTGCAGACAAACACACCACAACTCAGCTCTGTTGGTCATTAATAAAAAACAGTCATTTTAGTTGACCACATTTTGAATAGAGTGAACAAAGACCTCAGACTTCCCCTTGCTCTGACACGAGCGCCTTGTGTCTTCGTCGGGCGCCCATTCTGTCGCCTGGGGAACAAAAACAGAAATGTTTTGGTTTGCTGACAACTAAATTAACATTAACAGCATCAGACAGGAGCTTAGGAACACTTCGTGCAACATGTAATAAGCATATCAGAAAATAGGGATGGGTCATGATTTTTGATTTTTCGATTAGTCGTTAAATTATAAAAAAATATGGGTATGTGGCGATTTTCGAATAATAATCGACTAATTCCCAGTGATTTTCGAATAGTTTTTTTTGCTTTTTAAAAATTCAATTCATATTTATTGAATATGTGATATTTTAAATGGAAATATGATTTAAAAATGTGTATTTTAAAGAAATCTAATAGATATCACCACGAAACTTCCCCAGTTTATTACTTCACATTAAGACAATTATTTTTGTGTTACACGTTTTCTGAAATTATATGTTTAAGTATGCAAATGAGGCATTTATCTAATGCTAACTTTTAGTGAATTTAGGAGAAATCTACAGACACAAATAGACAAAGTAGTAAAAGAAAAAACTAAATGTGTATTTGGGATGTTTTCTTTCCACTAGTCTGAAAGAAGACTATAATAGCCCAAAATCTCAAAATTGACCAGTGCATGAAAAATGTTGTTTTTGCCCGTAGTGTCTCCCCTTAAATGTCATGTTAAATGTTAGTATGAAAGAAAAATGAATTGAACTAAAAACATGTCACATTCCTCTAACATACTGTAAGCTTGGCTAAAGTTACCTGTATGAGCGAGGCGTTGCTCAAACTCAGTCTGAAGATGAAGTTTCTGTAAAAGAGATAATTAATGTTAGCGGTGAAGCAGCAGAAGCACACACACAGTGCAGGGCATTTAATACACAAATTCAAGGAATGTTTATGTATATTGGCAGCATGTGTTGGCAGTTTGTCTGCTTTAAGTGTTATTTATTTGTCACCTTGCTCCCACGATGAGCTGGTTTCTGCTCAGGTCCAGAGCCAGCTGGGAGAAATCCTTCACTCCCGGATGGGAGAACTCCGACATCCACGGCCTCAACGCTGCACAGAGGAGGAACAACGGGACGGGGACACATGTAAAGAGGGGAATGAGTATGAGCAGAGCCACGATACGAAGCGCGTGGGAACCCCTTCTCCACCAAATGGTACCTGGCTCACAGCTCCAGTTAAGCCGTCTGTGTTTTTACTGATGTGTCACATTTACTCTCCAGTGAATCACCTGATCCCGCATCTGACAGCTCCGCAACCTCCCACGAGCCCTTTGTTGTAAAAAAAAACTAAATTACGCTTGACTGATACTCATATTTCATTTGATTTTCTTGTGGTCAGTGATAGTTGAAATCATCACAATATTAATAGGAGCAAGTCCAATCTTATCGTGGTACATTTTAATTTAATTCTCTGTGTTTTATTTGCTTTTTTTTTTTACCTTGTAAGCACGTTGTGACTTTGTTTATGAAAGGTGCTGTATAAATAGAGCTTATTATTATAATAGATTAAATTAAATGGTCTTGATTTAAAGCCTCTACCCAGGCAGGATGACAGCTAACCTAAAACTGAACAATAAACAAGCCAATTTTTACATTCGGGGGGGGGGGTGTGTGTGAACAAACCCCATAAAGTGCAACAAATGAATCCTTCCCACAGCGTTTCAGAGCAAAATTACTGGTGTCTAAATCAACGCTGCTTCCTTTTATCGGACGGCCCGGCTTAACGTGGGACAAAACGTATCCAAAACAATAACAGCACGGTTTGCCAGTCCGACACTTTGAGCTGAATGGAAGCTGACATCCTGTCAAAGATAATATCATCAGAGGCCCTTTCACAGACAGCTGAAGAAGAACGTTTAATGAGGCCATACTGTAGACATTTAAAACACTTATTCGTTTTGTATAAACTTTTATGTCTGTTTCAATGCCCTAGCATTGTTCTACAATATTTTCAATATCGAGCTTTTAACACCACTACGCTTTTACTATATCTATATTAAACTCAAGCCTCATGCTGTGTAATACTTATTATTTATTAATCTCATGTAAAACGTGAAGGAACGTCTTGGAAAGCAACAACTTTATCAAGATGGCTATTCGAAAACAAAAGTGAACCATCATTCTACTCTTGGCTATTGAAAGAGGGCAACGAAACATCAAGAATACAAACCATCACTTGAACAACCGTGATTTGACATCTCGTTTGACATCTGCTACTTGTAACCACATTGTTAGTGCATATGATACGGCAGAAGTTGTCGTAAAGTTTTTATGATCCAACCAAACCTTTTGTGAGCTAGCAAACGTGACCACCACCTGTTGATTTTAAAATATTACTGATTACGCCCCAAGTTATTTATCAGATCTGTTTTTGCCAAGGTCTAGATACATATACAACGGTGACAGAGCCTTTGCAGTCAGGTTTACTCTCTGGGTTTTTTATGTGTTTAGTTCTTGGCTTTTAGTACATTTCATTCTCCTTGTGTTTCAAATGTGTTTTGTTTATATTGTAAATCACTTTTATTTTGTAAGGTGCTATAAAAATAAAGTGTATTATTATTATTAATGTTTGTATGAGGTTCAATAAATCAGCTATAAGCCAGATCTGTCCTGTTTTCCATGAAATGGATTTACAATTGTTTAACGAGCTGATTAATTCCAATGATGTTGCTACTAGAATAAATATTACATTTTATATAGTTGGGTGAAATGTTTACAAATCAGCTTCCAGACCAACGAAGCATGAATCAGATAGTTTTCAGCTGCTGCTACGACACAAAGCTAGTTGAAGATAAGGCTGCTATAGATAACCAAAAATCCGGTATCTGCAATGGATGTCAGGCCACATGACTTCCTTATGAATGTGGACATGTGTTCCCACTAGAGCTGCAACGATGAATCGATAAGTTGTCAACTTTTAAATTAATCGCCAACTATTTTGATAATCGATTAATCGGTTTGAGCAATTTCTTAAGAAAAAAGTCCAAATTCTCTGATTGCAAATGTGAATATTTTCTGGTTTCTTTACTCCTCTATGACAGCAAACTACATATCTTTGAGTTGTGGACAAAACAAGACATTTGAGAAGTCATCTTGGGCTTTGGGCTTTTATAGACCAAATAACTAATCGATTAATAGAAAAAATAATCAACAGATTAATCGACAATGAAAATAATCGTTAGTTGCAGCCCTTTGTTCCCACCTTTAATAAATTCATAGTATAGCCGTGTGAACCGATCAGGACCGAGGCTTTTGACTTGTGTTTGCTATAGCCGATGATAGCGGCCAGAAGTTGAGAGACAGACGTGGACGTGTCTCTGTATAAGTGAAGGAGAAGACGGACGGGTACTCATGCACTCACCTTGGTAGGAAACAACAGGATGCTCCTTTCTACCACAGTCTGCTGGTTTGATGTGAAGCTGCTGGGACAGACACACAGACGAACAGATGACCAGCACGAGGCCACGGGGGGAGAGGGCCCACGCCCCCCACCCTGACGTAACCATGGCTACAACCACATCCAGTCTTCTCTCAGGTCCTCGGGAAACACCTGTTGGAACGGAGGAGATAGAAGCACAAGACCAGGAAGAATCAAACACATCTGTATTCGATTTTGAACATCCATATATGCTTTACACTTCTGCACACCCTTCGTTGCTCTCTGTCCGCCTGTCCATCCATCTGAATTAGTTTTGCCAGCCCCCGCCCCCCCCCTCTGTCTGTCTGCTCTGGGTGTCCCGGCCCTCAGTACTGTCAGCAGGACTCGGTCATGGCTGATTCACCTCAAAAGGCCAGAGCCGCCAATCTCTCTAATGCCGACTCTCGAGCCGAGGGTGCCATCAGCGGAGATCTTTGTGTGCGAGGAGACCTATTCAGGGACGAGCCTGGGCCCAGAGCCAAACAGGGGGGGGGGGGTGAACTCTGAACTGCGAGCCACATGAAGGGTCTTTGTGTCAACATCATTTATGTACATCAAATCTGCTCAGAGACGATGATCTGGTGATGATGACCACAGGCAAAGGGGTCGTAGCAAAGGCACAAAAATGCTAAAAAATTAGCTGATTAGGCTGTATTCTGCGTGCACACCTGTTGACCTTTGTGGATTACTTTCCAACATTTGGTCATGATGTCAAACAACCTGCAGTTGAAAAGCTGAGAAAGCAACGTGAGAAGTTCCCTCGGCGATGCCAAATAACTCCAACAATGAGGCCAACAGGTAGAGTACAGCTGACAAATGGAGCTCTTTTTCTCACCGCTGTGCGAACATACGGACATCCAGGTCAAAAGGACGATTCTGCTACAGTATTTTAACATTTTATAGTTATTTTTAGTATGAGATACACACAGCGGGGGGATGACACCCTCTATCCCAGCCTCGTCTTTTTTCGTGGGAAGGAAGACATTGCAACATGCGTGCTTGAGAAAGTTGAGGACAAACTGAAGAAACCATCGTTCACATTTTTAGAAAAAAAGAACACTTTTCATTACGAAGCTGACCTTAAATTCAGAAATGGTTACATTTTCTGAAGAAATGTTAAGTTTTATGCATGCAATTCATATGGAGGATGGTTCTGGCTGGTTTGATTAGACTTAAATTTAGAATTATTATGACTAATTATTTTACTACATGATCATTCAGACACACATTCAAATAAAAAGACATTCAAGTTCATATTCTGCATAGCCTAATTATTGCAGGGACGTTACAGCAGAGCACCATTAATAGGCTATAGTATAATTTAGACCCCCGTAATATAAAGAAAGTGTTCCTAAGGAAGTCCGATCTGTAGATTCATAGTTAGTTAGCCTACGGACTTGATCTCAGGCTGATTGGATAAACCTTTAGATTACCGATTTGACTGTGAAAACAGATGTAAACAAAACGGTCGTCAAGGATTCCGCGGTTGCTATGGTTCGTCTCCAGGTGCATCATTTCCACAAGATCATCATTTAAACACAAACAAGCCCTCAATCGGTCCAGAAAAGCCGTTTCTCAAGTTTCACTCAACGATTTCTTCAAAATTATCGCTTCAACTGAGGACTTCTTACATCCACGACGAGAACTAAAGACTGACGAGAGCGACGCAACTAACTGCTATCGTGGAAAATGTGAGATTTAAACATGTTGAAAGTCTTTCTATGTATTTTACCGTTGAGACAAAGTTCACTGATAGCTGGCTCTGCCCACACACCTGTAGAGCTGAGCAATATGGAAATACAGGCTAGATAACATGTAATTTACCAGAGATTTTATATGCATAGCCTATAGAATATTATAGAATATATATAAAATATAATATATCAATGATTTGAAGATACCCTGATATGGATACTTAGCCTATTGGTTCCTCTTTCTCATCACGCAGTAAGCTAAATCAGCTAATCAACATTAGTTGCAGGATAACACCAAATGAAATTCCATTAAACATTAAAAGCCCATATTTAATGCAAAATAAAGGCAACAAAAACAGCCTAAATGTTACAAATTCAAGGTTAAACTTGGTCTAGTTGCCACTATATACACAAGAAATTCAAGTCCCTGATGCCAAATGAATATGACGATTAAACACAGGCTTGATTGAAAAACTCATAAAAAAAGAGATTAAAAGAAGAGGCAGAATTTTAAGGAGCTCTTTGCAACTTTCATGTGTTGTTGATGTGAACTGACACATTTTGCTGCTTCTGGCTGATACTCATACAGTAATAAAGCTCTGATTGAGGACGCGATGAATTTGAAAAACAAATGTATACAAAACGGTCGTCAAGGATTCCATGGTTGCTATGGTTCGTCTCCAGGTGCATCATTTCAATATCTATATATACAGTATATAATTACAATAATCATATAAAATCAAACAATCAAGAAAAGTTGATTCTCAAGTTTCAATCTTGTAAATTATCGCCTCAACTGAGGACTTCTTACATGCTGACGAGAACTAAAGACTCACTGAGACTGACGAGAGCGACACAACTAACTTCTATTATGGAAAATGTGAGATTTGAACTCTTTAAATGTGTTTTCTATGTGTTGTATCGTGTTGGAGTTATTAATAATTATGTAGCAGTGCTGCTCAGTATGGAGGACGGAACCTGCCAAAATCAAAAATAAATGAATAAATAAATAAATGACTCAATAAATAAATATATAAATATGTCATTAAGTGTAGCAAAAATAATATTAAAAATAAATGTAGCCGTTAATCAATTGATAAAAATGTGAAATAAATGGATATTTATGTTTTAATTTGCTTCTTTATTCATTTACCTTTGTATCCATTCCCTTATTTATTTACTCTTCTGTTTAATTTTGTTAAACTTTTGTTTTTATATAATGTTAATTATAGAGTATATTATATATGTTATTATATTTTTCTATATAGCCCATCTAATAAAATGATTTATATCACAAATATCACCCAGCTATCAGCTGGAATACACTGACAGCTTTGTGTATTTAAATGTAGCCGTTTAAAAGTACAACTCTGTAGTAGTCTACTTGAATTTAGTAGTTAGGCCTACAGATAGAGAT
Source organism: Sebastolobus alascanus (assembly GCA_916701645.2). Taxonomy (NCBI): domain Eukaryota; kingdom Metazoa; phylum Chordata; class Actinopteri; order Perciformes; family Sebastidae; genus Sebastolobus; species Sebastolobus alascanus. Next base: position 64,178 of record CAKAOJ020000479.1, read on the forward strand.
ATGTATATATATATATATATATATATATATATATATATATATATACATATCTCTATCTGGCTGAGGCTGTGGGTGGAGGTGGTATATATATATATATATATATATATATATATATATATATATATATATATATACCACCTCCACCCACAGCCTCAGCCAGTGTCCTGCAGACAGCTGCACCTGAACCTCCACCTACAGCCTTTTCCATCAACCTGCACTTTCGCCTCCACCTACTGCGGCCGCCACCTGTAGATCCTTGCAGAGAGCTGCAGCCCGAACCTCCACCTACAGCATCTACAAGCAACCTGCAGTTCTGACTCCTATCCTTTTGCCATGTCATGACCTAAGTGGAGCAGCAGCGACCACTGTGATGTATGCCAATCTAACAGATGTAGAATGTAGAAAATGTGCGATTAATTGCGATTAACTATGGACAATCATGCGATTAATCGTGATTAAACATTTGAATCGATTGACCGCGCTAGTTTGTAGGAATTATTTAAAGAGGTACTGCACATTTTAAACATGTTTTCTGAGGTGTAAACTAAATGATATGAAAGTACTTTGACGAAACACATCAATGCTGGTGTTAAAAAGGTAAACAACACGTCTTCTTCTATTTCTCAGTAAGTCCTGTAATAAAAGAATAGGTACCCAGTAGTTTTTTGTAACTGCGGAGTAATTACGTGGTACGTTGCGGGCTGTAATCTAAAGCGTTACCGCTTCTCCCGCTCTCCTTTAACCCTTAGACCAGTTTCATAGCAGCTCTGGAGAATGGAGGCGGTTGAATGTCTGCCTGTCTGGTGGACTGAATGTGTGCGGAGGCAGAGGTTTTTCCGACCTGCTGGGTCTGACATTGCTGCTTAATGAAGCGACAGGAGCCGAGCCTTCACCGCTGGCCCCGCTTTTGTTACGCGGCCGTGCTCCCTCTCACGGCGCTAAGGCCTGGCCAGTGAGAGGCCCAGTGTTCTGGGGGACTCGTCTGTTCGGCACAATGAGGGGGAGCAGCAGCAGACGTCAGTCAGATTCTTCAGGGGCGGTAGGGAAATGTTCGGATGCAGATTCTCACTCTGTGATCAGCTTTAACTAAAGGCGAAGACTGCGTGTTTATTTTAATAAGGTCGTTTTGTCAGCGCCCTCCGATCGTTTTCAGATCCACAACATCGGTTAAGTTTGGTTACGTTTAGTCAATTAAAAGGACTTTGTTAAGGTTAGCGAAAGATCATAGTCGTGGTTAAAAGAAACACTGGCCCTGTTTACACCTGGTATTAACGTGCGTCCTGGGTGATCCGATCACAAGTGGACAGCTCTAAGTACGTCAGTTCACACCTCCACATGCGTCCCCAGTGACCACTTGTGATCGGATCTCGATTCCTCGCTCTATATGCAAATAAACACGAAGAAGAAGAAGAAGAAGAAATCAAAACAATACAGTTTTCCTTGGCAAACCAAATCGCTCAAGATGTTTGATGCGCTAAAAATATATCTCTATGGGCTTTACAAAACTTTCAGCTTTCTTGATTTGAGAACCAACTGGAGAAAAAGGAGGAACAAAAGGAGACGGGGACGCGCATTAGCCAGGGCTCAACGCTAACTTTTAAAAGGGGTTGCCACGCTGGCAACCAGGCATCGAGCTGTTGGTTGCCGAAATTGAAAGTATGGTTGCCATTTTTAGTCGCCTTATGTTTTGAGTAATTCAGATACTACGCAGTTATGTTGTAATTTTTTGTAATTTCTGATGAGGACGGTCTCAAATAACGACCGCAAAAGCTCGTCTGTGCTGTCAGCACTAAAGTATACTGTATGTGATATACACACTATAAAGTTGACCAAGTCGTCCTTTAATGCTTCCAAATGGGTCCCCAATGAGTTTTGAGTGCTTTCGAATCAGCCAAAACACTGTTTAGATTTGGGAGGGGAAAAAAACTGTGTTGATGGAAAAGTAGGAAGTAAAGGCGGGCAAACATTCGAGCCTGTTTTCCCGGAGCCGTGAGCGTCGTCAGAACATTCATTCATTCGTGTCGCTGAGCTGTGTTGGAAAAACACCATAAAGCCTTTAACAACCTGTGAGCAGATTAGAAATACAGAGTCTCCGATTCATGTGACCTGTGTGTGTTTGGACTGTGGGAGGAAAACCTGCAGGAACACGGAGCGAACATGTGACCCCCCCCCCCCCCCACACAGAGAGGAACGCTGCCAAGATTTTAACCCTCTTACAGCCCGACGGGCATAAAGTTTAAGATCCACTGTATCGACGAAGCAAAGTATGACAGGTGTATTCTTATATCTTATCTGCTGCAGCTCTGTTTGCCTTGTGTTTCATCTCATTCCTCTGTGAGAGTGAAAGCTCGCTCACGTGAGGCGCTTCACCTCGCTGAGAAAACACAGACTGCATAACTAAGATGCTCTACACATGATCTACACAGACAAAAACTCAAAGCAAATCCTGTGTTTGCAATAATTTCCACTATGATCCTGACAATTTTACTCTTTGCTCTTTATGTTTAAGGTCATTGTTAAAATACATCTTAGTAGCAGAGATGCATTGGTAATAAACAGTGGCGTATTTGAAAGGAATAAAGAAGATTCAAATGAGGAGGTTAACACCTTCTCTGCCTCTCACAACACTGGAATACAGTAAAAAGACGCCTTCTTGCAAGCAGTCACAACACTATATAATAGTATAATTACTTTGTACAGATAAATACCACATTGCACCACATCATACTGGACCCTGAGACCCTGCAACAAAAACAGCTCACTGCTAATTTCTTCTTCTACACAGTGAATTACCTTTTCATCTTTTTTTTTAACTTTATGTAGTGTTTTATGCAGTGTGCCTACTCTTCCCGTCTCTTTTAACAGGGTTCCCGTGGTTCCTTAAAATGTTTTTAATTAGATTTTCTGAAATATGTCCCCACAGGTTTGGATAATTTAAAGATGGTAATTGATGCAGGTCCTCTGTAGATGCTTGTGAAGCTCAGAGACTTGCCATACAAACATCAGTTTGCTGCGGGCGTCCACGTTTTCCCGAGCAGATGCACTGATGGGACGCATTCAGATTGGAAGTCAGGAATACCGACTCAGAATTATCGACTACCGACTTGCAACGGATTGCAGCATAAGCCATGCATGGTGAAAAGGTTAAACTATTCCCCCTCTGCGTACCCGTCAATATAGAGTTCATTAAATTGCTGGATTTAAAGCAGTGGTTCCCCAGCTTTTTTTTTTTTTTTTTACTTGTGACACCTTAAAAAGAAGCTGTGTTTACTTGTGACCTCTTCATCTCGTGGTTTTTCTTTCTCAGCTTGCTTCATTTAAGTACTTTTTCTAAGCCCGTAGATGTGAAATTATCCAGTGATTCGCCAGCAAAAAAGCAAAGAATAAAATAAACTTCCTGTTAAACATCTCTCGCTAATGCTACAGAGGTTAGCAGAACTAGCTGCAGCACACAAAACAAGTGTTTTGGACAGCGTAGTAGTGTAACTGCAGCACTTGTACTTATACAAAGTTTAACCAGTTATTAGACATTAGAGTTGGGAGGAAAAAAAGTTTAAATATCCTGGTTGTTTTTTTGTCTGCAAGCTTGAGACACTTAACTGATCTCAAGATTTGAAAGCAAGCTTACAAAATTAAAGTAAAACAGAACTCGAGTATTTTTTTTCGCGAGCCTCCCTTTCTTTATTTCAAGAACTTTCCATTCAAGCCCTCTTGGCTTTGTCTTGAGACAAACTGAAGCGGCAGAACATTTCAGTCCTTTCAGGAGCCAAAGGGATGGCCCTCCCATGGTGCGTGTCACTTGGATACCTTCGCCGCCTATATACGAGTGAGTCGATTCGACGGAGAGGAGGGTAAAGCACGGATGGATCTCTTTTGTGGCCATGTGACCACTGAGCTTACTCCGAGTTTGAATGCGCCAACAGGGGGCAGCCGCGCTGACACTGTGAAGGTTTCTGTTTCTTATTCTGTCAGGATGAGTAAAACCCCTTCAGTCGTTTCCTACAAAACAGCCATTATGGGGGAACTATATGTCGCGATCTGACGACAAAAGACCTTGAAAATGCTTAATAACACTTCCACCAGGATTACACGGGGCTACAGAATGAGCACGCTGAGACTCTGGGTGAGCGAGCTTCATTAAAATCCTGACAAATCCTCTTTACCCGAGGTGATGGATGACGGGGAAATTAATTACGAGTAATTATTTCCTCGTTCAGAAGCCCTCGCAATTTGTCCCTCCGTGGCATCAAAAATAAAAGGAGGGAGTCCAGCGTTTGACCTTCGTATATCAGCCTCTTGTCTAAACTCTCTTGTACTTGGACTTCATCCAAATATCATTAAAAGAAACAGTGAATCGCCCCCCCCCCCCAAACCTGCTCCAAACTCCAAATTTAAATAAAGAGGGCTCACAAAACAGCAGCTGCTACCAAAAGCATATCTCTAAAAAATCTCACAGCAGCAGCTCCTACTGAGGAGGCAGCCCTCACCTATAAAAGTAGTAATATGAAGTCAGTTCAGTCGGAGCGAACGGACACTGAGAGGGCATCCAAAGTCTCTCCATCAAAATATTCAGAGAGGACCGTTTCCGAGGTTCAGTGTTCTCAGCTCCTTCCTACCGGGGTGAATGGCCTCTCTGTGCAACCTGCCAACTATCTGCCAATGGCCGCCTCTCTTTTACAAGTGAATAGACTGAGTTTAGCCACAGTTAAAAAGACACACTAACGTGCCATGGCCGCGCCACAATGGCCGCTCGGGTAATTTGCCAAACCTAATGATGCCGGTTTGGCCCCGGCTAGAGGAGGTAGAGAGCAGGAATCCTAAAGAGGCAACACAGCTGCACCGATCCCTCTCTCCCTATCTCCCCTCTCTCTCTCATCTCCGTCTCCCTCTGTGCTCTTATCGTCGACTCCATTTCTCTTGCTTTCTGGGGAAAGACTAGGGTGTATACACTATCACTACTATCAAGACTTTTATTACACTGAAGGAAAGTCATTAGACAAGACTGAAAATTACAGCTCTGCTCAAACGTCTACCTGCTCAGCAGCACCAAACACCAGATGGGGACACAGTTGGCGACTAGCTGGTGAACATAGAGGAGCATTTAGCAGCTAAAGAGACAGATATTTCCCTCAGGAGTTGCTGGAGACCAAAATCGAGCTAATAGGAGAGCAAATATTGGAATTACATTCATCAGCTGGCCAGAAAAACAATACTTTACAACATTGTAAAGCCCTCCAGTGTTGGAAATTGACTTTTTCTTCCACCAGCCACCATTTCGTAATCGCATTTTTGTGTCTAACTAACAACTAATACACATTCTTTCCCATAAAAAGTATTAATTTAATATTTATTCACTTACGGTTATCCATTTTAATTCTCTCTCCCTCACCCACCACACTCTCTCAGACAATAGGCTGCACACTCAGACACAGTAGGTGGCGGTATGCACCTTTAAAGTTTGCAAAGTTTGGCCAAAAAAAGATGAATGCAGCTTTAAAGGTCCCATATCATGCTCATTTCCAGGTTCATACTTTCTACTAGAATATGTTTACATGCTGTAATGTTAAAAAAAAAACCTTAATTATCTTCATACTGTGTGCCTGAATATGCCTGTATTTGCCTCTGTCTGCAACGCTCCGTTTTAGCACATTTCAACGGAATTGCAACGGAATTGTGTTGCTCGGCAACAGGTTGGGTCAATGTTTACTTCCTGTCAGCTGATGTCTTTCACATACACTGCAACCGGAAATAAACTGGGACACATTTAGAATGTTTACGTTTAAAACGGTGAAATGGTCTACATGTTGTAGATTTGTGACATCACAAAATTACAGAAATCCTGACGGCTTGTTTCAAATGCAGAGTTTTCTGAATATGGACTGTGTGTATTTCTCCGTGGATTGAGCGTTTCGATACTTTCACAGTATTCATATAGGACTTAAACCTACTTTATAATAAAAAAGACATGAAAATCTCACTTTTTACAATATGGGACCTTTAAGTTATTAAAAAAATAATAAATGCAGAGGCTGTAAATCCTCTTGACGTGGAGGGGAGGGATTGTATTAACAGGTTCATCAGAAACTACACCAATGTTTGCCAAAGTGCATCCACTATCTGACTATTTATGCGCAATAGAAAAGTACCGGTTCAGGTCAACAAGATGCATTCATGCATATGATTGGACTGACAGTCACATACAGTCAAACACTATTTACACCACAATCACACCAAAAACTGCAGCCAACAACAACTGAATCCACACCTCTTCAATCTCATGCCAAACCATATACAGAACAGTACGACCACCTGTTATCACACAAACCGACGTTCCACGTTTAGGTCACGTGATGACAACTGAGTCATCTCCATGACAACTGAGCAAACTCCGGCGAGTGAGGAAGACCTTGAGATGAGTTTCAGCGCTCTTGGAAAAGTCTAGTAAACGCAAGATTGTTCCCAAGACTGATGAGTTTAACATCTGACAGTCTTTAAAAAAATGTACCGTAATAAGCTTCACAAAGGTAGTATGATGTATTAGCTATTGTATTGGTTTTAATTTTAATAGTGCTTATACAATACTGTCCATCCCTTTAGGAGGTAAATGGATGAAAAATATTGAAACTATTATGTTTAAGTGCAGGTAATTTTAATGGTGAGTTGCAGAATACAAATTATAGGTTTGGATTTTGTTATCTCAGTATGACGAGTAGTTTGTGAGCCTAATCTCTCCTCAAATTTATTCTTAAATGAACCTTTTTGAGTGGATATTCTGCGGTTTGTTGTGCTGCAGATACAGGTTGAACTAACATCTAACTAGACTGTGACTTACAGGCTAATGTCATGGAGAAGGATCTCATAAAATCTAGTCATTATTAAAAAATAAAGATTAAAGTCAAGATTATTGTGATGCCAGCTATGACTGGTATTTTCCAGTAATGGCTCATACCTCACACTCCATAAAATTACCATAAAAAAAAGAAGAACCAATTCAAGATTTGTAAGCCAACCTCGTATCCTATTAGTCATCTAATCAGCTACGAGGAATGCTAGAAATTATTTGGGAGAGAATAATTGCAATTTTTACATATAAATTGCCAGGTGGTTGCTGCTTCTACAGTCAGCAATATTCGTCGGTATCCCGAGAACGTTGCCTGAGGTTACAATCAGTGCAACATGTGGCTCTTGCTCGACAAAAGGCCAATTGCTCATCTATTGAAAAAAAAAAAAAAACACTCATTCAGACATCATTTTAGAATCCAGACTGAGGCTATTGATCCAGGCTTTTCCTCTGCTTTTCTCTCCTAAACCATCCCCATGCCAATTACAGCACTCATGCCTCAGACAGAACAAAGGAAATATCCACTACACATTACCTGAACCCCCCCCTCGCCCACCCCCCTAATATTAACACATGTCTATCCATGCAGGGAGAGACACAGCGATGTACGCTGAGGATGGGAGTGAAAAGGGAGGGGGGGGAGGGAGAGGTTGAGGGTCATGTTATAGATCATTAAAGGAGAAATTAGCCTGCAGAGAGGAAAACTGGCAGAAAGACAGCCACCAAAAAAAGAAAGTGGGCGACTTAGACACAAAGACAGAAACACAAAAGAATAAGTAATTGCACTGAAAAAGCCAGCCTCCTCATGGGAATGTATGCGTGCATGAATAAACACACTGCACTCAGAGATATACACGAGGAAATAAACTTACTTGTTCACCATCGCCAAACTGATTCCGGGAGACAAACACGGGTCCTTCACATGGTGAGAGAGAAAGAAACAAGAGAGAGAGGGAACTTGTTACACATCGACACACAGTGGCACGCTGACCAGAGTGTGTGCAGGGAGGTGGAGGGGAGGGGGGGGGGGGAAAGGGGTGTGTGTGATGGTGGAGGGGGGGGGCAAAGCATTCCTGTTTGTGCAGAGCAAACTTAACTCTCTGAATAGAGAGGGATGTCTGCAATGTGTGAGTGTGTATTGTTATATCCTTGTGAGATCCGGGCTTAGATTTTGGTTAAAAAAAAATGAGGTCAGAATTAAGGTTGTAATCAGCCAAAAAACATCCTTGTTGAAATGGATTCGGATGCCAAAAGAAAAAAAGAAACATCCGAGAAACAAAACTGATGGAAGATCTTCACTGAATTCAAACACTGCTGCAACTTCGGAGCTGCTAATTCATTTTGTCAGCTATTTGGTCTTCGGTGATATCGGTGACAACGGGGCCGATCTATTCAATTCAATTCTATGTCTATATACTATATACATCATATCCTGGGATTTGAATTCATGTTTTAAGTTTTGACCAACTTGTTGCTGCATTAAAAAGGTTTTCACTTGCATTAGAATTCCTGTTAATTTTGAAGATCAAGTTGCTGGGGTTTTCATTTCAATAATAAATAACAATTAAATGAATTCATATCTATGTATTTATTAGACACATTTTGTTTTACAAAGTTAGGAAAGCGATGATTAAGTCTGCTGTTGCCTTACACATAAAAGGATGATCCCAGTCACTGAGCTGCTGACGACTGTCGGCTGACTCCTTCAAACTGACTATCGGCGTCCAAATCAGCGATCTGAGGTCAACTTTAAAATCGCTGTTTGGTCGAGCGCAGCTGCGGTGTCGTCGACGTGCAAATGAGCGAGGAGACAGAGTCAATAGCGAATGCAATTAGCTCAGACAAACATTGTGTTTGCCTAAACAAAGTCTGGCCTCCAGAGTCACCCGATGGCCAGCAGAAAGAGTCACATCGTTTGCTGGTAAAACTCGATCGAATGTGACCCTTCAATGACAAAAAAAGTGTCCACTTCCTGTACGTGCTTCGTGGTGTTCAAATCCCGCTGCATAATTTCAAAGACATGCCTGAAAGTTTTTTTTGGTTTGTGATACATTTGCGATATTTATATGTTGTTTCAGTATCATCCATGAAAGTCCTTAAAATGTCTTATTCAGCGTTTGGTTGTACTTAGCTCGACCCTCTCGTAGTCGTGTCTAGAAGGTAACCCGCAAATTGCGAAAACTTTCTCGCCCGATGACCTTTCCTAACCTTAACTATTCGAGGTCAATGCCTAACCTTAACCGTCTTGCTAGAGTTTCGCAATTTGTGATGGTTACGGCCAAAAACCAAGATGGCGACGGCCAAAATGCCGAACTCGAGGCTTCAGAACGGCAGTCCACGAACCAACGGGTGACGTCACGGTGACTACGTCCACTTCTTCACAGCATTCACAGAGAGTAGTAGAGATTACAGATACAATTATAGATAAAGTAAACACCAGGAAAAAGGAAGATTTTTCTTCTATACATGCAGAATTAGCCGTACATCCATATCAACAACAGAAGAGAGAACTATTTCAGATCTCAAAAGGCGAAGCATCAGTTCACTTTCTGTGATAAATTAGTCTAAACTAAAGTAAATGAACCTTCAGTTTGGACTATTTTATCACAGATACGGTGCAGTATAGTCAAGGTCAACAATGAACCTCCACACAAATAAATCTGTTTTCACCCGATGGGGATTTTTACGCAAACAACCAATAGTTTTCACACATAATCAAATGTACTATCTCGGTTTGGACATACTCTGTGTCAACAAGCAGGAAATATGACAGGTGTTTTTGTGCTGTTGACAGTGACCAACTTAGGCACGGTTACAGAAGTGCCAATCTGAGAAGGCGAAAGGGGTGACCTCCCATTCACGAATTAATGGCACCGATAAATCATATCCGCTGGAAAAAACGACAGGATCGTTTAGCTTCCCCGTGTGCCCGGCGGAGCACGAGAGACAAATAACGCTTCCCCGGTCTCATCCTCCAACCTTTTACAGAGCGGGGACATTCATCTCTCTCAGCCTCCGTCTCACCGCGGTACCGAACCCCCCCCCCCTGAGAGGATGAATGGCTCGGTCCTGTGCAAACTTCAGGATGACCTCCTCCGGCTCTGTTTTTACAGCGCTCCTGTCACCGCTGAGGCTGAGTGATTACAGGCACAGTGAGACGCGGGGGGGGGGATGCTGAGCAAAAACCAAACCACGAGCAGCGAAAGATGGCCAGGTTTGAACATTACAGAGAACAGCGGACTCCGTGGGGAGCTAAAACTCGGCCTCCGAGCCGTCGACTTAATGAGCGAATGTGATCGTGACTCCTGTGTGTATGATTCTGAAAATGCATCAGTGCTAGAGCGTTCAGCCACCTCTAATTGCCTCTTAAGTGCCAGCAGTCTTTTGAAAAGCCCAAATTATTTGCGGTGCATCCACCTCCGCGCGCATTAGGGTTAAAATCAAGTGGCTGTTATGAGCATGTTTTGCATTGTATTTCATTATGCAGCGATCATTTCAGTCTCGGAGTAGTAGAATTTTAAAACCACCTGTGTATCTGCTAATCGACCCCTTTAAACCCGTTTTGCTCTTCACTCCTTTTAATCGCACGCTTTAAAAGTCACTACATGTCTTAGCGAGGCTTGTTCATTATCAATCTCGATATTCAGAGCATTGATATAGCAGCAAACAACTATTTGCTATGTAAATATACGGTGAAGTAATGGCGTCCTGAGCAGAGAATCAAGTTACACTATATACTTTTTACTTAAATATAGTTTTAAATTAAGTTTTTCAATTTAAAGGACAAGTGTGTAACAATTATAGGAATCTATTAGCAGAAATGGAATATAATATTAATAACTACGTTTTCTTTAGTGTATAATCAACTGAAAATAAGAATCATTGTGTTTCCGTTAGCTTAGAATGAGCCGTTTATATCTACATACGGAGCGGGTCCTCTCCACGGAGTCCGCCATGTTTCTAAAGTAGCCCAGAGCGAACAAAGCAAACACGGTTAACTTTTCCTATTTGAGACGGAGTCCGTTGCGTTACTCGCTCCCGTCGCCGCCGCCGCTCTCTGTCTCTTGCTTCACCACTCACTTCCCATGTACACACACACTAAGCGTGCTACTCATACAACAACTGGCTCTAGATGGGGCCATTCGCGTGTTTGCGTCGGCCACCGTAGCAATCCTACATGCTTGGCACGTGGGAAAAGTTGTAAGCTGCGACCTCACCGCTGGATACCGCCAGATCCTACACGCTGCTCCTTTAACCTCCTAAAAAATTGAAAAGTTTAAACATTTGACCTGTTATTCATCAGAAAATATTGATTCGTGCAGCTTTAACTACTCCGGCTCCAACAGTTGGGCTAAAGGCAACTCTGTTATGAGGCTACTATTGTTTCTTTTTAGAGCTTTTCCACTGAAAACAGCTGCCTGTTGTGTCTGGAAACAACGCTGATGAGAGCGGGGAGGCTGAGCCAAAAAGTCGTGGCCGAAAGACGCTAAAATCTGCTGAAAAAAAGAGCTTAAAAAAAGCGTATTAGTTAATCTCCCAATGATCTCCGTTAATCCACGACCAGCTGCAAAGGAGGTCTACAGCGGTTACCCAATAACTCTTCACCCCCCCCAAAACCAGCACCCCCGACCCCCACGTCACTACCCTCAATGGATGCCTTGTCCAAGCACATAGCGCTCCAGTGTGAAACAAGCTCTGTGTGTCACAAAGAAATATTGACTTTTAATGCTTCAAACATTCAGCTCGCGCCGTTTTTTAAACAAACCTGGCTGTGTTGATATTTTTTTTTTTTAAAACCCAGCAGTCACTGAGGTTTACCTTTCTGCTGGAGCAATAAAACTGTGCTTACAGGAGTCACACACACACGGTTTAGAGGTTAGAGCAGCAGCACAGCGAGGACGACACTTAAAAATCTTATGCATCGAACAGTTTTGCATTCTGGGAAATATGCTATGTATGAGATATCAAATTCACTTAGCTGTCTAAGGTGAAAAAAGGTGTCCAAATGTGTCTTATTTACACTTGTTTATTTACTTGCGTAGGAATAGAAATGTAAAGATGAGAGATTGTGGTTTTCGGAGCCTTTGAGCTATTTCTTGACCGAGGGTAAGCATCTCACGTAGCATCTAAAAAAACGCCTCACCAAAACTGTCTCACTCACTAAAAGGTTGTTGGTTTAAATCCCTTAAAGGGTGCTCTCCTTTCCCCCAGCAGCGACGACTATCATGGTGGCAAAATCTCATACGCGGCGTTGGAAGACTGTGGCTTTTTTACTGAGTTTTTCCGAGAAAAACAACATAACTTTCTCTGAATAAATAAAGGTTAGTCTCAGAGTCTGAATAAACCTTAACACCCGGCCGCCTGTCCATCAGCCCCTCAGTACTAAACTCCCTCTTTCTCTCCCCATCCGTCTCTCTCTCCTTTTCCACTTCAGCCTGACCTCATGTGAAACTGTGGAGGTCTGTGGGTAAAACACTCGCGCGTCCAGTTTAATGATTTAATGCCACTTCCATTAAGGGGGTTATATATTAGCAGCAGTAAGTCCTTGTATGTAGCGAGGACTTAGCAGCTCTGTTTCCATTCAGGTTGTAAATAAATCTACAGTACAGTAATGTCTTTAACCATAAACTATCAATAAACATATCTGATATTTCCCACACGGTTGGTCCTCGTCTGTTTACGACCGCTTTGCTAACTACTTTTCAAAGGTTACCGTAGTGTTTTACATCAGTGAATGTGAGAAATGAAACATTTTTCTGCGGTATGAACAATAGCATTACTGACAAAAAAAAAAAAAAGGAAACATGACGGATTAAAGTTGATTAAAGCTGGTGGTAATCTGCATTTTAAGCACAAAAGTCCTCAAGACCCCAACAATTAGAGAGCAATTTTCATATTTGAGTATATATTGTGTATTTTCACTGTAGGGGAATAGATATAAAAAGGTAATAAGACCTAACAAAGTAAATACCTGTAAGAATTTCAAATTAAAGGTTTAAAATACATTAAATAACTATTTTTGTTGGTCTAAAGTGAGTCTAGGCTTCACTAGTTTTATTGCTGACTGTTATTCTTTTGTCTGTATAAGCAGATATGATTGAGGAATGAGACACATTGAGCTATTTAAATTGGGAAGAAAATACTGGAGAAAATCTTTGTATTAGCTCAACTCTTCTCACATTATCATGCAAATGATAAATATTGTCGTGAATAATTGAGGGTAAACTGCTAATAAAAGTTATTGCACTTCTGCAAAACCCAAACTAGATGCTAATATCTACTAAAATGTGGTAGTTTGATGTTTGTTTGTTTATATCAGCATGCCATAAAAAGTACTTTTTTTTATGTTTATGAATAATGATGAACCAAACACACTTCCTCCACTATAATGCACCGTGGTGGCCAACAGCAAATCAGGTCAAAAAGTAGAGATATTTAAGCACTCATTGTGCTTCTATGCTATGTCGAATTTACCAGAGGAGTTTAACATTTAATACTGGAAGTATTTTTTTAACTGTAGTACCAGATCATGCGTTAAAAAAATGTTTTTCAGAAATAAATGTTACTAAATGAGCTGCTGCTTGGTGAGTGTGAGCCGAATTGCAGATCAGACCTTAATTATAGGTTTGTTGAAGGTTTTAAGTTGAAATGTTTTTTCCAGAAAGCTCTGCGCCAAAAACAACTTGATTTTTGAATGGAGTTTGGTGTAAACGCTTTCAACGCAGGGGGCTAAAATGGAACAAAAAAACGATACTAAGTCTATCACTAAAGCTTACTCATGAAATAAAGTTACAACTCAATGAATCTCGTGCTTACCTTTCACTTTCGGTTCATCGTGCGATTCCTGCATGTGGTTGAAGTGGTGATCCGGTTTTCAGAGACACGGAGAGATGGTGCAGGTTCACAGCAGCTATCCAGAGGTCTGGACTCTGCTGCGGCTCTCTGTCAACGAGGGAGCAAGTTACAGGTTTATCTCAGACCAGTAGGGGTGCTGTCAAGAGTTTTAGGGAGGATCAACTGTGTAATAAACTCTGTGGTGATATCTGTTAGAAACAGGAGTGAGCCTCAGATCTCTGGAAAGTAATCAGCCATGATATTAATAGGATTTCACACGTGATGTAAACCAATCAGTTTGCAAAAATCTGACACAAATCTACAGTATTAGACACCAATGTTCAAATAATTAAATTGGTAATTTTTATGCATCGGAAGACAATTTCTATATAATCTAGTTTTTTTAAATGTTAGGACAGAACAATAACATTGACATAAAGAAAATAAGACAAACATCTACTCAACTTTTTTCTTGGGATGAAGGCTAAGGTCACCAAATGTTCTCCAAATCTGTTGCAGCCTATCTGATCTGCAAACATACAGGTGTTTTCATTGGCAGAGGTTTTGCTGGGTTCATTGAAAAAAAAAAAAAAAAAAAATGCATTGCAAAAAATCACTGAAAATAGCTTGGCTGCCACCTACTGGGACATTGCCCTAAACATTCCATTGATATTGAGCTGTAAATACAACTTGATTTAATCCTAATAATCATGTGGACAATATAATAAGTATATATATATATATATATATATATATATATATATATGAAGACAAAGACACCAAATATGTCAAGGTAAGCATGATGTAGATTCAATTAGGTGTTGGAACAATAAGATTATTTCTATTTCTCCCATTATACTCACCTTTTTCTTTTTTCATTTAATTACAAAAAGAAAATACCACTTTTTTTGGTATTCAGAACTCAATCAGAAGTGAGTTCAAAAATATAATATACTTATAAAGAAAACAGAAACAAAACAGTCAAACTAAGGAATATTGAGCTATATTTAATCCAGTGTTTATAGGCTGATCCCAGTATTTTATAGTTAATTCAGTATATTTACTCCTTACCCTTTATCATATCACATTTATTTTACATGTGAAATAACACAAACATAGGCTTTATTTTACTTTTTTGTAAGGGTAAATTTAAATTGTGTTCATTCATTCATTCATTTGTGGCACTGTGGAAAGGGTTTTCAACCAGCATTCACTGTTTGTGGTGGGATATAAGATTTATAGTAAATATAACTGAACATTTTACTTAATAAATTAAATAACAAATACTTTTTATTATAATATATTTTTTTTATTTATAAAATTCCTGGCCACAACTACACGTTTAAAGTAATTTTAGCTCACCATTACTTTTTCTATTAAAGGTCCCATATTGTAAAAAGGGAGATTTTCATGTCTTTTATATTATAAAGCAGGTTTAAGTGATATATAAATACTGTGAAAGTATCAAAAAATTCAATCCACGGAGAAATACACACACAGCCCGTATTCAGAAACTGTGTGTTTGAAACAAGCCGTTAGGATTTCTGTCCATTTGTGATGTCACAAATCTACAATATTTAGACCATTACACGGTTTTAAACATAAACATACTAAATGTGTCCCAGTTTATTTCCTGTTGCGGTGAATGCGAATGACATCAGCTGACAGGACCGTAAACATGGACCCAAGCTGTTTCCTAGCAACTCAATTCCGTTGCCATTCCGTTGAAATGTGCTAAAACGGAGTGTTTCAGACAGAGCGTGAATACAGGTATATTCAGACAGACAGTATGAGGAAAATAATGTGTTTTTTGAACATTAAAGCACGTAAACATGTTCTAGTAGAAACCCCTAATACAAACATGAACCTGAAAATGAGCACGATATGTCCCCTTTAAGTCGCAAACAAACAGTGGTGAAAGTATTCGGATACTTAATGTACCAATTCCACAGTGTTAAAATACTCCATTACACGTTAAAGTACTTCATTCAAAACCTTTCTGAATTAAAAGTAGCTCTGAGAAGTATTAGTGGCAAAATGCACTAACGTTAATAGGTTAAAGTAAAGTTACTTGCTCTGTAACATAGAGTACACCTTGCCAGGTGTATGAGGTTTACACTAGGAATTTGCTTTGGTGGGTTGGTGCAATAAAACAGTAAAAATAACAGTAGGATAAATTAAGTGTTAGAATAAAATAAGAATAACAAATTGAAATCTACAAATATACAATATGATATATACACAAGAATTAAACATAGTATAAAATAAAAAATACAAAAAATAAATATAAAAATATAACGTTAGTGGAGCAAAAAGTACAATACTTCCCTTTGAAATGTAGTGAAGTAGACGTCTAAAGTAGCATAAAATGGGAAAATACTCAAGTGAAGTACATTCTAACATTGTACTCGAGTACAGTACTCGAGTAAATGTACTTAGTTACAATAGCACTGCACTGCTTCTATTTTGG
The DNA here is from genome assembly GCA_916701645.2 of Sebastolobus alascanus. Lineage (NCBI taxonomy): Eukaryota > Metazoa > Chordata > Actinopteri > Perciformes > Sebastidae > Sebastolobus > Sebastolobus alascanus. The sequence goes on from CAKAOJ020000479.1 coordinate 80,323, forward strand.
CTAGCACTGATGTAGTCATTTTCCCGCGCTTTGGTAATTCATTATGAGCAAACAGGAAGAACGCATTCACTTTTCTTGTGGCGATTCATGTCGATTCCAACCAATAGGAACCGAGAACCCCGTGTGAGCCAATGACGCGGGTCTCCGGTCCAATGAATGTTGGGTATAGTTGATAAACCCCCAGCCAATGGGGACGCGAGCAGCACTGTGTGACCGAAGCAGGAGGGGTTCTGGTCTAACCGGGGCTTCATTTCGCCGCTTCTCCACCCGGCTGGTTTCTTTTTTTGGGATCTCACTTGCAATGGCGGAACAGCAGCAGCAGTTCTACCTCTTGCTGGGCAACCTGATGAGCCCTGACAACACCATCAGGAAGCAATCAGAGGTGAGAGAGAGAAACGTTTGCTGATTTCGGGGGTGACAAGTTAGGGCGATTGTATAGAAAGGCGGTGCGATCGGGGTTAGCCCGAAGCTAACCAACCTAGCTTTTCACGTCAGGCTCTGTAGCCCACGTGTAAATGCGAAGCCGACACTTGAGTTACTAGTGAGCTAACGCTAACTGCCTCCACCGCGTTGCGTAGTTACGCGGGGATAACGTCGATCGCACCGATCGTGACACCGCGTGTTTGTGTTACACTCTGTGCGCCTTGATTGGAGGTGAAATGCTCCCGTTTGTTGGGGGGGGCAATCCCGAAATTCCCCCAGCTGACAGTGAAGCTAGCCGCGTAGCTACAGGAAGTAGCATGAAGCTAACGCGCTGTTGCTAGCTGGGAAGCTAGCGCTGATCTGATCAGAGGGGGGTTGCTAGGCGATTTGAGAATGGAATTCAGAACTTAATACACGTTTCGTCCTAGAACGATCAACAAAACAGTGTTAGAGCCGGTTCATTCAGAGAGATATGTGCTAGCAGTTGCTTAATGCTGATGGCCTCCAGTCATTATGTCTAAAAGTCACACTCCCCACGTGAATTATCTCAGTTACAGTCACGTCACTGATCAAGCCTCATCCTCTCACTGGATTAGTTTCCTAGAGGATTTGTTTGGGGGCTGAGTCTAGCTGGCCTATTCACTTTTCCCCCCCACCAGCAGCACGATTAGCCCTCATGTGGCTGCAGAGCATTGTTGCCACCTCTCCAGCAGCAGCACCCTGGTTGAATCTTATCACTGTCAGGTCAGCGTTTTTCTTTTATAAAACCCCACAGACTGGCTGTCTGGCGATACTAAGCTCATCGGAATTCATCCTTTTGATAGAAACTCCCCCCTTTCTGCCTTACACACACAATGGGAATTGATCCATGTGTAGAGGACTTTAAGCCCAGATATCATCAGCTACTAAACATGTAGGTGATCCCCTAGTTCACCCCATTCAATACACTAGAGGGACTGCGAGCCATGAAGTACAATATTGTTGCAGTGATAATGTGTCACTTGAGGTTGTGGTGGTTTACAGTAACTGTGTTCAGTAATCAGGTTTCTCTCCGACCATGCTGTTGCCACAATAATGCTCCTCCCCTGTCCTGTCTTTGTCACACATGATCTGTTATTTTCCTCGGAACGCACACCCCCAAGGATCCTCTGCATCCTCCACAGAGCATCACGTGTGTTTGCATTTCTTCTGTGGCTTTAACGAAGCGGCTCAGAGTGTCCACTTTGCACTTTGCAGGCTGCTTCTTTTCATCTTATCCTTGCCTTGCTAGGATTTAGCAAGGCAAGGAAGAGTGGAAGAGTGTCCAAATCCAGACTGCTTTGTAGCTGGTTCACAAAAAAAGTCTTCCAGTGGCCTGTTGGAAGCTTTAGTGCGAAACAGCATCGCAGCGTTTTCGGTATATTAATTCGTCATTTTAAGCTTTTGGTAGCGAGGCAAAGCAGAAACCACAAACCGTTGATTTACACATCTTAAATGGCTTTGTCCTACGACTTTAAAAGTTCTACCTAATTGTCGTAACGATATACAGCTCTTAAGTGTTCATTCTTACCACACTGAATATAATTTCTGAATAACCACACCCATCCATAAAGATGAATTAAATTGTGAACTCCGTGTGGAGTTCCAGAAAAACTATGCATCTGTAAAAGGCGTGTCTCACCCTGTACCGCTGCTGTCCATTCATTTTTCTTCGCAGGAGACCTATGACACCATCCTGGGCCAGAACAAGATCACATTCCTGCTGCAGGCCATCAGAGATGCATCTGCTGCAGAGGAGGTTTGTACACTTTTAAAACTTGTTTAGTTACTACGTTCAGCCTGATTCGGGGGAATGCTACGAAACAACATAAGCTTTAGACACCTGCCAGCCAAATAGAAACCACTATTACTGGCGATGTCATACCAGGAAGGAAGAACATTTTCCGGGGCGAAAGTCATGTGATTTTTCCACAATGACAATCACGTCCGAGTCGCTTTGAAACTGTGCCACATTGACGGCATTTAAAGAATGCAGCCACCACGTGTCGGGCCCTCGCCGCGGCCTGACACCCGGGTCCCGTCGTGAGTCACGGTTTTGGCATTTGGGCAGTTATGTTTTCTCCCCGAGTTCAGCAGCTGCTTGCTCCCTCGCCTTTCCTTTTACCTCGGGGCTGATATTTTTAGAGTCTTGAAACGGGAGCAGGCGTGAGAGAGTGACTCTGCCTTTCTGAGATGCTGCAGGTTTTGTCGGTGGTTTTTTGGAGTTAACTCTAAACATTTCAGTTTATTCAGCTAAATGTCAAAATAAATCCCGGTTTATAATGGGATCAGATAAATACTCGAAAAGTCGCTCTGAAACCAGAAAGGAACGATCGGGTGTTTTCCGATGACATGATGTTGAAAACGTTTCGTCCGCCCAGGTCAAACAGATGGCGGCGGTGCTGCTGCGGCGGCTGCTGTCGTCGTCCTTCGAGGAGATCTACCCGGGCCTGACCCTGGAGATGCAGACGGCCATCAAGACGGAGCTGCTGACCAGCATCCAGCAGGAGGCCTCGCCGAACATCCGCAAGAAGGTCTGCGACATCGCGGCCGAGCTCACCCGCAACCTCATCGGTAAACGCTTCCTCTTAAATCCTCATCCTGTCGCTGTATAACTTTATCGTGACGAACGTTAATAACGTTTGTGTTTCATCCAGATGACGATGGGAACAACCAGTGGCCGGAGGTGCTCAAGTTCCTGTTCGACTCGGTGAACTCGGACAGCGTCACCCTGCGAGAATCCGCCCTGCACATATTCTGGTGAGCTTTCGTCCCGAAACTTTCACTTTTTTAGGCCACGATCAAGTCAAACTGCTCGTGTGTTTGAGACAGAAAGTGGCTGACACGTTGTGCGCCGTCGCCTCTGTAGGAACTTCCCGGGAATCTTCGGCAACCAGCAGCAGCATTACATGGAGGTTATCAAGCGCATGCTCGTCCAGTGCATGCAGGACCAGGCGAACCCGCAGGTAAAAAGATCCCACGAGGTGATTTTGGCGAAGTTAATCTTCTGATTTACGTGACTTATTTTTTTATTTTTTTTTCAAATCATCCCTTCAGATTCGCACCCTGGCGGCTCGGGCTGCGGCGTCCTTCGTCCTGTCGAACGAGAGCAACACGGCGCTGCTGAAGCACTTCTCCGACCTGCTGCCGGGCATCCTGCAGGTAAGAGATTCACTGCAGATATACGAGCTGTTACGATACGTGCATGAAACAACGCAGCGTTTGAGGGACCGTCTTCGCACCGCTCTCGCTGTGAATATATCCGTGTGTTGGAACGATCAGATGAAGATGAAAAATGAGAAGAGCCTTCTGTGTTTTTCCTCTCGACTTTACTCGTTCGCTCGATATCCTCACGTCCGTTTCTCTTCTCGTGCACTGATTCGTTTAAGCTGAACAGCCAGTCAGAGTGATTTCTCTCACCTCAACATGCTGAATCGGCCAAAATAACGCCGACGCGGGCAGACTAGAGCCGACGGTGCGGGACACACCGCAAAAACTATCCAACTGGCTGACCGTCGGCTTGGTGTGTCGGGGCCTTTAGTTATCTGTGTTGTATTTTTTCATGTAATCCGTGCACCAGTAATGGCCTTTTAAGCAGTCGGTGAAAGTTTCTACACGAGCCTCTTGAGACTCATATGACTGATATGTACTGTATGCATTAGCCGATGCAAGCTCGGATCATACAGTAAGAGGTCCGGGTGAAAGTGACGGCCTGTTTGACTTATAGAGCTGTTATGCGGGAGTCTTGTTACTCTCTATGTTGTGTTCATAACTATATGTGGGTAGTAAATGAGGAAATGCATCGGCAAACGAAAGATGGAATTTCAAAGTAAGAGCGGCGGCGCTTGCGTGCATCTTGTTGAGAGGCGTAGCGAGTCTTATTCAGGCTGTGTATAGATGACAGGAGAGAATAAAGAAGCTCTATTGCAACGGTGTTTTCCTGTATGTGATTTGCGACACTTAACCGCAGCTTTCTGTCGTTGTTTTTTTTTTTTTTTTAACCAGGCGGTGAACGAGTCGTGCTACCAGGCGGACGACTCCGTGCTCAAGTCCTTGGTGGAAATCGCAGACACGGCGCCCAAATACCTGCGGCCCAACCTGGAGGCCACCCTGCAGCTGTGTCTGAAGGTGAGTCCAGAGAGCGTCCCCCGACGCAAAAAAAATACACTTACGCGGCTGTCGCGGAAGTCTCTTTAGCTCCCCTAACGCGTCGCCGCGTCTCCTCAGCTGTGTGCCGACACCAACCTGACGAACATGCAGAGGCAGCTGGCGCTCGAGGTCATCGTCACGCTGTCGGAGACGGCGGCGGCCATGCTGAGGAAGCACACGGCCATCGTGGCTCAGAGCGGTGAGGATTTTGGCTCCACCGTCGGTTAACTGTTCCCATCGTAAAGACGTTGAGACGGTTGTAATATATGTGCGTGTTGCGTCCTCAGTGCCTCAGATGCTGGCGATGATGGTGGACCTGGAGGACGACGACGAGTGGGCCATGGCCGACGAGCTGGAGGACGACGACTTCGACAGGTGAGGCCCGGTGCATCGCCCACAAAGACGCTCGTTTATATAAAAAGTTTTCAAAGGTTTTAAAAAATGTGTCCCGTCGCCCCCTCCAGTAACGCCGTTGCCGGGGAGAGCGCCCTCGACAGAATCGCCTGCGGCCTCGGAGGGAAGATCATCCTGCCCATGATCAAACAGCACATCATGCAGATGCTGCAGAACCGTAAGTTAAAAACCCGCTCTCGTTTCTAATCGATCGGCGTGAACGCGAGATCGACCCGGTGTGTTTTTTTTTCTTCGTCCAGCCGACTGGAAGTACCGCCACGCCGGGCTGATGGCGCTGTCGGCCATCGGCGAGGGCTGCCACCAGCAGATGGAGGCCATCCTGCAAGAGATCGTCAGCTTCGTGCTCCTCTTCTGCTCCGACCCCGTAAGAAACTTTATTGTTTTAAACATGCAGCACGTGGTAGACTCAGGGTGCTCAACTTTAAATTCTTTTACCTCAGCACCCGAGGGTACGCTACGCCGCCAGCAACGCCATCGGACAAATGGCCACCGACTTCGCCCCGACCTTCCAAAAGAAATTCCACGACAAGGTAGCTAACGATCCGTTAAATTCTAACGCGTTAAATTCTAACAAGAAGACTCTGACCCTGCCATCCTCCTCTTCCAGGTGATCTCAGCGCTTCTTCAGACCATGGAGGACCAGAGTAACCCTCGGGTGCAGGCGCACGCCGCCGCCGCGCTCATCAACTTCACGGAGGACTGCCCCAAATCCCTGCTGATCCCGTATCTGGACAGCCTGGTGCAGCACCTCCACGTCATCATGGTGGCCAAGCTGCAAGAGGTATAATCTTCACACTTTTTTAGCCGCTGCTAACACGCTACGCTATTTTCCCGTCTTAACCGTGTCCATCTCTCTCTCCTCGCAGCTGATCCAGAAGGGCACCAAGCTGGTCCTGGAGCAGGTGGTGACCTCCATCGCCTCGGTGGCCGACACGGCCGAGGAGAAGTTCGTGCCGTACTACGACCTGTTCATGCCGTCGCTCAAGCACATCGTGGAGAACGCCGTGCAGAAGGAGCTGCGGCTGCTCCGCGGCAAGACCATCGAGTGCATCAGCCTCATCGGCCTCGCCGTCGGCAAGGAGAAGGTGCGCCGGGCGCCGGGATGGATGGGGGGAAACTATTCAAGTTTTTTAAAAGATGGCCGCCGTCTTAACATCTTTTTCTGTTCCGTTTGCCAGTTCATGCCGGACGCCTCCGCCGTCATGCAGCTGCTCCTCAAGACCCAGACGGACTTCAACGACCTGGAGGACGACGACCCTCAGGTAGGAAGAACAGGACTTTTTCTCGAGATGAAAGTTGAATATATAGTCGACCTGTCGTCACGCGTTCGTTCGTTGCTTGCGGTTTTCAGATCTCGTACATGATCTCAGCCTGGGCCCGGATGTGTAAGATCCTGGGGAAGGAGTTCCAGCAGTACCTGCCGGTGGTGATGGGCCCCCTGATGAAGACGGCCTCCATCAAGCCGGAGGTCGCCCTGCTCGACAGTAAGTTCGTTTTGCAGCGGGCGTTAAGTGCAAAACAAAGCGAAAGATAGTGTTTAAATATGTCCGTCTCTCGTCTCGCAGCCCAGGACATGGAGAACATATCGGAGGACGACGGCTGGGAGTTCGTCAACCTGGGAGACCAGCAGAGTTTCGGCATCAAGACGGCCGGCCTGGAGGAGAAGGCCACCGCCTGCCAGATGCTGGTGAGTGTGAAAAACCGGCACCGAGACGCGTGAATGTCCTGCCAAACTGTCAGGATCCTGAGCACCAGATGGTAGCATTGATGTATAGCCATTGTTTATCTCCATCTAGATATTGAGGTCCTTCCCTGTTGGTGAGCCTCTCTGCTGTGTTGTTTTTCCAGGTGTGTTATGCCAAAGAGCTGAAGGAGGGCTTCGTGGAGTACACGGAGCAGGTGGTGAAGCTGATGGTTCCTCTACTCAAGTTTTACTTCCACGACGATATCCTTTTTTTATTACGGACTCTGACGCTTTTTTTTTAGCTATAAATGGTGGCATAATATGCGTGTGAAAGAATGTGTTTCCTTAACTCGTCTCACGCGTGCGGGTGGCCGCGGCCGAGTCCATGCCGCTGCTGCTGGAGTGCGCGCAGGTGCGCGGGCCGGAGTACCTCACCCAGATGTGGCACTTCATGTGCGACGCGCTCATCAAGTCCATCGGCACCGAGCCGGACTCCGACGTCCTGTCGGAGATCATGCACTCTTTCGCCAAGGTGAGTTTTGTTTTTAGCGTTTTTTTCCCCCCGTTTTAACTCGGGGGGGGGGGGGGGGGAAGCAGGTCCCGGTCTCTGATCCTGACTTGTTTTTCTGTTTTAAAGTGCATCGAGTTGATGGGAGACGGCTGCCTGAACAACGAGCATTTCGAGGAGCTCGGCGGCATCTTGAAAGGAAAACTGGAGGAGCATTTTAAGAACCAGGAGCTCAGACAGAGTGAGGCTTTACATTACGACCAGAGAACGAGTTTTTACACAATTTTAAACGATACAAGGATAATCCTCACAGATGTCTCCTCTTTGTCCTTCACAGCCAAGAGACAGGACGAAGACTACGACGAGCAGGTGGAGGAATCGCTACAGGACGAGGTAAATACTTTCTCCTCGGTAAAGGAGCCGTAATATAAAGTAAAACCGAAATATAACGCAAGTCCTAACTTTTCCTCTCATCTCTTCTTCTTCTGCAGGATGAGAACGACGTGTACATCCTGACCAAAGTGTCGGACATCCTGCACTCGGTGTTCAGCAGCTACAAGGAGAAGGTGCTGCCGTGGTTCGAGCAGCTGCTGCAGCTCATCGTCCAGCTAATAGTGAGCGCTTCCTGTTCTCAGATCAGACAACGAATCAATGAATGAATCTGCGGTCGTGTTGTCCGACGCTAACGCTTTTGTCTCGCTCGTCTTTAGTGTCCCAGCAGGCCGTGGGCGGACAGACAGTGGGGCCTGTGCATCTTCGACGACGTGGTGGAGCACTGCAGCCCGGCCTCCTTCAAATACGCCGAGGTCTTCCTGCGGCCGATGCTGCAGTCGCTGTGCGACACGAGCCCCGAGGTGCGGCAGGCGGCCGCGTACGGCGTCGGCGTCATGGCTCAGTACGGAGGAGAGAGCTACCGCCCGTTCTGCACAGGTACGGCTCTGCGCTGGTCTTCACTTTTTAATTTGTCGTTGTTGTTGCTTTTAGTCAACGAGATGTGTCTGTTTGATCCAGAGGCCATCCCGATGCTCGTCAGGGTCATCCAGGCGGCCGACTCGCGCTCCAAGGAGAACGTGAACGCCACGGAGAACTGCATCTCCGCCGTCGGGAAGGTCATGAGGTTTCGGCCGGAGTGCGTGAACGTCAACGAGATCCTCCCCCACTGGCTCAGCTGGCTACCGCTCAACGAGGACAAGGAGGAGGCCGTGCACACGTTCGACTTCCTGTGCGACCTCATTGAAAGGTTAGGGCGACCTCTGCGGGAAAAATGATTGATTTTTGTTAAAGGTCCCATATTGCAAAAAAGTGAGATTTTCACATCTTTTTATATTATAAAGCAGGTTTAAGTGCTTTATAAATACTGTTAAACTATCAAAACGCTCAATATATGAAGAAATACACACAATTCAGAAATTGTGTGTTTGAAACAAGCCGTTAGGATTTCTGTCCATTTGTGATGTCACAAATTCACAATATTTAGACCGTTTCGCACGGTTTTAAACATTCTAAATGTGTCCCAGTTTATTTCCTGTCGCGGCGTATGTGAATGACATCAGCTGACAGGAAGTAAACATGGACCCAAGCTGTTGCCTAGCAACGCTATTCCGTGGAAATGCTCTAAAACGGAGAGTTTCAGACAGAGGGTGAATACAGGTATATTCAGGCAGACGGTATGAGGAAAATAAAGTGTTTTTTTTAACATTACAGCATGTAAACATGTTATAGTAGAAACACAAAATAAAACCTGAAAACGAGCACGATATGGGACCTTTAAACCAGAACTTGTACAAACTCTTCATTTTTTTTTTTTACCCGTCTTCCCTCCGCAGCAACAACCCCATCGTCCTCGGCCCGGACAACGCCAACCTCCCTAAAATTTTCCTCATCATCGCGGACGGGGTCGCGAACGAGTCGGTCAAGAACGAGGACCCGTGCAGCAAACGGCTGGCGAACGTCATCCGCCAAGTACAGGTGAGCCTCGCCCGCCTTTTTAGACGCGTAGGATCAAAAAAAATGTCGACTGTTAGAAACCAATTCAGATGTTGACCCCTTGTGTCGTGTGTCGTCCCCCTCCCGCAGGTGTCGGCAGGGTTATGGACGCAGTGCGTATCGACGCTGAACGAGACGCAGCAGAAAGCCATACAGGACCTACTGAATACTGCCTGAGCCCGAAACCCCCCGGTCAACCTCCCCGCTCTTTTAAAAAAATAAAAAAGCCCACGAAGAAAAGTCGAGCTCCTGGATCTCCTCCATCTTCTTCCTCCCGCTCTGACCCTCGCCATTACACAACTACGCCTACATCCAGCCGACTGAGGGGGGGGGTGGGGGAGCAGGTTGGATCTGTATGACAATGGAGGACATTGGCCATCCACCTCAAAAGACGTTCACCACCCCCCCCCCCCCGTTATCCACGGAAGTGTCCCGTCTCATCCCGGTCTTCTATCTGGACGTTTTTTTTTGTTTCCAACCATTCCCCTGATGTTCGACTTCGCCGCGCCCAGAAGGGGAATCATTCTCCACGCCGCCCAACACGAACTCATTGGACAGTCAGGCTCAGAGGGGGCCACACACAGTGGGGGGGGGGGGAAATGGGGACAGGACATTCTAGTGGACTGAGCGATTGAAATGAGGTGGAAATGCACACTTGGGCGATCACTGCCTGTCTCCTGTGAATTTTCTTTTTTTTTGTATTTTTCTTTTTCTTGTTCCGTGTTTCCCGGCGTTACCCGGGAGGAAACGAGCCTCGGTCTGCGTCAGCTCAGACGGGGGGCGCGTTTCAAAAAAAGTAACGGCATGTTAAGTGGCTAACTCTTAGAAAAAAAAAACAACATATAGTTAGGAGATTTCCATCAACCGTTGTCTGGGAGCGTCGATTTAAAAAAGCAGCTTTTCCTCCATAGCCTTCCAGATTAGCTGTTCGCAGGAAAACGAGTGTGAAGATGTGTTTTTTTTTTTTGTTGCTTAAAACGGTTCTCGGCCCCTTTAGGTAGCAGCGTTTAACGAGTAAGGGGGCTCTCGGAAGAGAAGAGCAATAATCTGTAGTTTGGTCGCGGGGCCAAGTCGGAGGAACATGAATTGTAGAGTATCTGTAAAATGCGTGTTACCATACTCTTAACTTTATGGTTTTGACCCTTTGCAGCCCTGCAGGTAATGTGATGGAATTCCAGAAACTTACCAACAATAAAATTCCATTTGAGAAGTTCTTTCATTTGATTTATTAAAAATATTCGATGTCTCGCCCAGAGTTGGATCAGGAGATCGATACCACTCTCATATCTGTCCCTTGAATGTTTACCCTTAAATTAACCATACAGCCTATTCAATTCAATTCCATATTCTAAAAACAGTGATGTGCCGGACATTTACATTTCCTGACTGATCTGCAAAGATAGGAATTTAAATGTGAAAACGAAACACCTTATTAATCTTAGTAGGTTTGCATTTAACATCTTTTTTTATTCAGTTTGACTCTCCTAAATTCCCTCTGCTTAAACACCCTGGGTTAAAACCTTTTTAACTAAGTATTTCTGTGCTAATTAGCCTGCGAATAAAATGATGATCCTCTAATAATCAAACAATGTAAACGCCCATAAACTTAGAATGAATGTCGGCAGGTTATTTAAATAAAAACACATGATATTGCTTTTAATAGTCTGTAACAGCATCAACAGCGAGAATGGTAGCGTTGATGAGCTTGAATAAACTCTCTTATTGGAAGAAATTATTTTGAAATATTATTCTCGTATTTATAAATGATGCCAATTGAGCTTGTTAAAGGGCCGCCAATTGAATAGGCCTGCCATACAGATTGTAAGCAGAGGGCAACGGCAAACTTAAATGTGCCTACATGCAGCTCTAAAGCTCAATAATTAACATACTGTATTTCCTATTGGTACAAAAACAATGTAAAGACGTGATTTTTAACGGGGGTTATATGTAGAGATGCAACAATTAGTCGACTAAAGAATATTATCGGCAACTATTTTAATCATCGATTCATCGTTTTAAGTAATTTTTCTTCTGGCAGAAAATGCTGTTTTCAGCCTCTCAAATATGGAGATTTCCTTCTTTCTTTCCCTGTTTTTATATCATATTAAAGTGAATGTATTTGGGTTTTGGACAAAACAAGACCTTTTAAAACACACCACGTTGGACTTTGAGAAACTGTGGAATTAATCCATAATGAAAACAATCGTTAGTTGCAGCCCTAGTTATACGCCGGACTATTTCTTTTTACGTGGCGCAGTGATTCCTAGAGACACGGCTTAAGGTTTTAGCTGTTTCCGGTGTGTTAAACTAATCGCTTGATGGCTAAAAGGTGTTTTTGAAAATGAAGCCTTTGACATTATCCACCTCATCGTTTCTTCCGCAGCTATCTCTAGAACAGTGGTTCACGTCGAGGACCCCTAAACTGACACAAATTAGACCGCGGACCCCCATTCGATAAGATTTTGTCCCAGGGTCCCTCATCTGATAGATGTTTTAATACAAAACGTGTATGAAACCCATGAACAACATAATCATACATTCAGTCATTGTGCTATTTATGGATGGAATTATAGCGAAAATAAATGCTTCCCCTTTTTCTTAGGGACCCCCAGGAGCCCCCACATTGGTAACCACTGCGTGAGGTGCACATATTCTGTTCTACATACCAGTTCGTGAGAGAAATGGTGTACACGCCATCATTTCCGTGGCCCCAGTCATGTGACAAGACATCCGTAGTTTCAACAGAGCAGCCATGCTTTATTAGGACATCTAGACCAACAGCGAAGAAACGTTTAAATTAAAGCTTTCAACCAAACTCTTCACAGTCATGGATGGTGACGACCCCCCCCCCCCCGGCCCCTTCTGTAGACAGCTGGAAATGTGTTTATCCCATTTTTACAAAACCCCCCCCACCCAAAATATACACACGCATGTTGTAAATACACTCCGCTGCCAGGTAGCTAAAACTACTGCAGTCTAATACTATAAACTGGAAACGGAGTGTAGCTCCACAACAAGTTGCTTCAGCATGGAAAAACACGTATGGAAAGCATTTAATCCACTTTAAATTCCATTGGGGCCGTTTGCTCACACTAAAAGTTGGTGGTTTAAATCCCCAGACCAGCTGGGAACACCTGGCCAGGGTAAGACTATCAATCGTGAGAAGGTAAAGCAGGACATTTCTTAATTGGAGCCCTCTGTGAGGCTAGATGCAATTTATTTGCTAAGACCAGCTTTACAAGATTTCAGCCTTGAAGGAAAAGTTTGATTTCTAGAGTCACTGATCTTTCACCCTTTTAGCTCGTGACACGACCATAAAAGGCCCTGATGAAGAGGAAGTACTAGTAGCGTGTGGTAGCGTGCGTGCAGGTAGTCCGTCCTTGAATTGCATGGCTGTCTAAAGAGACAGAATCGATTGAAATCCTGATCAAACACTTGACGACGTGAGCAGATTCGTGCCACATAGAAAATAAAGACTTTTTTTTTTTTTTTTTTAAGTTAACACTACCAGACACAGAGAGAGGGCCGTCGGAGGAGATGATACAGTATTTACAGTGACCTGTACAAGCCTGACGGGAAGGGGGAAGAGAGAGAGGAAGATGTCAGAAATGAGGAGCTTCACATTAAAATACGGTGATTTTTAGTCTTGATTCTCGCAGGACAAAACGACTACAGAGTCCGCTTCTCCCTTTCATTCTGTTTTTTCTGTTTTCACTTGCCACCATCCATTTAGTCTTTTTCCCCACACGTCTACTATTGGAGCATGTCCACGAAAGCGTCGAACTCGTCGATGTTTTTCTCGTAAACGGCCAGTTTCTCCGGCAGCGAGTCCTGCAAAACGAGAAGATACAAACCGCCGTTACGACTAACAGACATTCGGGTTTAAAAAACGACTTTATCATCAGAGCAAAGGGCAAGAAGCGTGTTATACCAGGTCGTCGGCCATCGACTGGGCGCTGATGTGCAGCGAGAGGCTGGCCAGCTGTGGGGGGTTTTGAAACTCTCTGTAGAAAGTGCCCAGATCCATCGGCAACAAGTCGTCTTTAGAGAAGGCCGGACGCTGCGCGCGGAAGGCAGACGGATAGAGAGACAGTCTTTAAATTATACTATCAAACATCTACAGAATTTCTGATTTAATTGACTGTAAAAAACTACCAGCTTTGTATTTAGCGTACAGACATGAGAGTGGGATCAATCTTCTCATCTAACTCTTGGCAAGAAAGTCGCAATATTTATTTAAGTATATAACAAATATCTAGTTGAGAATAAAGAGCAAATGTCTGGACTTGGTTGGAGTAACTTTTCTCCAAACACCTCATCATCTTTTCAACTTTTTCAGGCAGTAGTTCAGACTTCAATGTGTAGCGTTTATATTCATATAAAGAGACAATGCATCTTGAATATCTCGTCAAGTTACAAAAACACTACTTTTGAGCATCAGAGGCTTATTATGACACACAGCTCTTCCTAATAAATGAGTTTTCCCAGCTAATTTCAAGATCTCTTTTTATCTTGAAAGGCGTAAATATAACATATAATTTAAAGAAATCTTACCAAGAGAATTATCACTTATTCCACTGACAGATTTTTTTTACATATTACAAGCATAACACCTTGTATTCGTTGTTTTTTATACCCCGGGTGGAAGGCCTGGACTACAGGGAGCGAAAGCAAGAAGAGAACAGAGCGGTGATTACGTACAAAGTCGACCATGACGAAGTCGTCCTGCTGCCCCGATCCCTCCGAGCCCTGGGAGTGGAGGCTGGCCTGCAGGGGCGACGGGCAGGGGGGAGAGTCTGGAGGCTGCACCTGCAAATCACACACAGAGAGAGAAGATACCAACTGGAGAAAACGCCAAGATGTGCAAGACTCAACTTTATCCATCTAAGATTTTGAGTAGTATTCATATGATCCAAAACCAAAGTATCCTGCTGAGAGAAAAGGGCATTTTTGTAGCATCATCTTCATCCTAATAGTTACCATGGGATCGTTCTCCTCTGAGTCGTGGCCTCGGGGAGCAAATGCAGCGAACGGCAGGTCCAGACTGGCTGCTGTTATCTACACACAAACGGCTAAATTCAGTTTTTACACTACAGAACCGTGTTACAAAACGCAGGAAATAAACAACAAAGTTTGTACGTTTCACGTCATTTAAGTCGCGGTGTGTTCGATTTACCGGCGCGTGGGATTTATTGACGAAGGCTCCGATCTTCCTCGTGAACGCGTTGAGAGACTCCACGGGGTCGGAGGGAGAATTGCTCCTCCTCCCGTCAACCCTCCTCCTTTCTCCGCTGCGCGTCGGGCCGTCGTCGTCGCCACTGAGAAGAGAGAAGTTATTGTTAAGATACATACATATTTGCTACCGCAGTATTTCTCTCATACCGGTTACCGCTATGCAGAAGCTGAAGTGACGTCAGCGAGAGAGTTACCTGCTTCCAGGCGTGTTGGCGGCGTGCTCCGCTGTCAGATGGGCGTCAGCTCCGTGAGGAGGCTGGGTGGGATGCAACACAACCCCTCCGTGCTCCTTCCCAGCATGCAACACCTGAGGAGAGAGGGAACGGAGCAGAGTCATGGTACGTGTCCACAGGGGCGTTTTTAGACAGGGTCGTGTCGCTTCCCAGCATCGGACGCTTGATGGGCTGCCACTAGACACCCGATTGAACGAACGCTTTCCCTCGAGGGCTGCTGCTCCCAGGTTTCAAACCGGAACCAACATGGCGGCTCGTTTTGAAACTTTTTTTCCCTCTTAAATTACAAAAATAGTTCACCGAAATGTGTTTCTGAAAACATTTTATGTGAGAAATACGCCAAGCAGTTACTGAATCTGTCTTTATTATAGATAAAGTAAATTAAAAAAGTTTCCAGAGCCGGACGCCCCCGATTTGCATAAACTAGCCTAGACCAAGCAAATTAGGAGCGGCCAACGTGACGCCCCGTCTCTCGAATCGCGCCGCCACGCTACCAGAATGCACTGCACGGCTGCTCACATAAACAACGAATTTGAAGCGTGGAAAGGACGGATCCTGCGGAAACGTACCATTATAGTAGACGGAGTAGAAATCTGTGATTTAAAATGACACGTACTGTGGGATTTTACCCATATCGCCCAACTTATCAGGCGACATATCGCAGGTATATCTGTATGTATCAGTGTGTACGGATGTGGAAGTGACCGGTGCATCACCTGGTTTGCAGCAGGGTGAGAAAGATCGGCAGCTCCTGCTAGACCCGGAGGATGATATGATAGTCTGGAAGCATACAGCTAGAGAGACAGAGAGAAAGAAGAGGGGATATTAATCACAAACGTCAGAGTTGTGCTCTCGAGGTTGGTCAAACATGAACAGGCTGTGATGGAGACGATCAAACGTCACGATGAAACAACAGTTTATAAAGATCTGCTCTGACGTAACTGATGGAACTTTACACACAGTCAAAAGGGACGATGGAAATCTGTTTTTTTTTTTAGCGCAGCTTCGAGGCGCATCACACACAGTCACACTCTCACGGTGGCCAGCAAAGACTCACAGTGTGAGTGACAAGTCCGGGAGCCAGTGGCAGCGGCAGACTGTCCAGAGGGAGGGGCTTAGACAGTTTAGAGGGCGAAGGACTCAGTGTGCACACACACTGAGATAGCGTAGACGCACGCGGATAAACGCACGGTAAGAAGACAACAGGAAAGAAAAAAGAGAGACAAGAGAAAGGTGAAATAAAAAGCAGGTATGAAAATGGGGAGAAGAAGTCACGGCAGGATAAAGGAAGACACAGTTAAGAGGAGCAGGGTGAGTGCGTCCTCTTACCTGTGAGGGTGGGGAGGTGGAGAAGGAGGTGGTGCAGACCTCCTGTGAGTCCTGAACCCCTGGATATCCTCCGTCCTCCTCGTCTGGAGCTCTGAAAACACACACGTTATCATTTAGAAGTTGTCGACATCCTGCCGGGTGCTGAGAACGTTATAAACCGACGGAGAGTTGACCTTCTTTTATACACTTTAAAGACTTCTCAGGCAACCTAAAATGTTTCTTCATTCAGTAGATGCAGCTGAGTCATGCGTTTAAAAATGCAATCGGAGTCTCGCAGACATTAGTCACCTCCGAAGGATGAATTACATCGCCTCTCGATTGCTTGTGGCGAGGCCGAGACTCAACTGCAGCAGCTGCATCTCTGTGTGTTTGGTGATGGTTTAACTTTGAGTGGAGTTGCGGGCTGATAATATCAGGATTTACCTGTAGTTGCAGGGGTGTCCCATGGTTACGGGACGCTGGCCGCCGCAGGGAGGATCCACGAAGTGATCCACGATGATCCCCATGATGGGAGCCGACCGCTCAAACTGTCTGCGGGAGGAGACGACATTTCAACAGTTCAACGGCAAATAAGACTGAAGACAGAAGACTGTGTTGTTTTTACGCGTAGCGCGCGAGTTACCTGCTGGACATGAACGCCAGGTTGGTGCGGTAAGCACATGAAAGTGTGACCGTGCCAACGGGGGTGCCGACGACGCCGACGCGTACCGTCTGAAAACCTTCAAAAAGCAAACAACAAACTTCAGTGAAAGTGCAAATCAGCTAATATAATGCAGTGGATTTGATTACACATGTAAAAATGAATTTATTACACAAGTTAGGGACATTTTCGGTGTAACTTCTAGTTCGTTTACCCTATAAAATGTGCTGTTGTTGGTCCCGATATGTTAGGATAAAATATGCCTTTAATAAGGAAACTCCTCTAAAAGGTCAAACATCAACTCAACTTTGTTTATATATCACATTTTATACAATCATGCAGCCCGAAGTGCTTCACGGAGCAAGATTAAAACAGCACAGACAAAAAAAAAAAATATACAACAATAAATAGAATTTTGCAAGATTTAAAAATAGGTCAGTAGAATAAATCGGTACAAGATATAGAAATAGTATGAAAACCAATAATTAAGGCTTAAAAAATAAGGCAATAAATTCAGCTTAAGTAAAAGCCATGCTAAAAATATATGTTTTAAGGTTTCTTTTAAAAATGTCCCTCAGATCCAAGTATATTTTATTAATATTTCATTTGGTTCCTTGGGCAGTTCAAGCAAAAAAAAAAAAAAAAAAGACATAATTAAACATTTCTTTACCGTAGTAAATAACTGGAAAATAGTATTATTTTTAAGTCCTTTTGCAACTCAGTCTGTAAGGTTTTACACATACGTGCACCACTGTGTAAACTCTCATTTTGTAATGTCCACAGTAAAATACACAGGCCTTGGGGCTGTTAGACCTGAGTCTTGTTTTCAGTGATTTACGACACGTCAGTAAAGAAGATTACGGTTACCTTCTCCTAACGCACTCAGCTGGACTTCCCCGAAGTAAATCCTAGACATGAGAGAGACAGAAACAGGTGGTGACACATGTCGTACGACAGATCGAGGGTGGTTCAGTGTGGCAGCTGTTTAACGAGACAGGTAGAGCCCACTCACCTGTATAATATGACATAGTCGTGTCCCTGCTTTCTGGACAGTTTATAGGCCGGTGTTACTCTGGTGATGGCCAGCAGGGACTTCAGAAGGACAGACAGACGGTTGTAGACTGTATACGACACCTTGATGTCCTTATCGCACCTACAGCGGAGACAGAAAACACATTGACTCATCGCAATTCAGCAGCGTGGTGATATTTCAAATAAATGTAATAATAGGTTAGAGTGTGTCTGCATTAAAATTAGTCAACCAATCCAACATAAATATGTCTAACAGCTCAATATAAAGCCAGAAAAAAAGCTGTATAATCTCAAGGATTGTAGTGTTGTGGACAGGCAGTAGCTTTCATACAACAGCAGCACTTCAGAGATGTGATACAACAACAAAATGTCACCGACAGAGACAAAGTAGGCCATTTATAACTTAAAAACATCTGACACTCGCCGTCAGTAATATCAGCACTTTCTTTACTGAAACCGCTGGCTGTGATTTTATTTTTGCGTTCGCTTTGTGCGCTCACAAAGCTGTACGTTTATTCAGACAGCAACGCTTTGGCAGAGAGAAGCAGTCATCACAAGTGCTGCACATGACGAAGCAACTATTGCAGCACAATACTGGGGTTCATTACGTCCCATACAGATCTGTGGCCCTCCGAGCTAATCATATGCATACCGTGCAACTTCATAGACGCACAGTTACACTGACAAACTTATTATTTTAATAAACAAACAAAAAAAATCCACTCACTTTTCATTCATCTCCAGGCACCAAGTCTCTAACTCCATTGAGTCACCCTGAGTGAGACACAGAAAGATTAACGTTAAAGTGGACTGAAAAATATTTTTTTGAAACATACAGGAGTAAACGAGTTGTCTGTTTGCTATTTTAAATGTATAAAACTGGTGCCCCGTTGAGGGAGGTTTTACCTCTGACGTCTTCAGGGAGATCTCGACACACATGGAGCGTCCGATGCCCGGAAGCTGGCCCGCCAGTGCCTTCTTCGCTTCATGAGTCACCTCTGGGATGTCTTTGATGGCCAAATTAAACTAGAAGAAATAATAATAACAACCAAAAATATTTTAATCTACACTTAAACATCTTTACAAAAGAAGATCAACAGTCCAAGCCAGCTATGAAGATCTACAGCGAACTGTAAATATAATCATTTCAACATTATTTTACCCAATCAGAGCCAGTAGGCGATGAGGACGAGCGAGTGCAGATCTTCTCTCCGAGACGCGCTTGGACAATCACCTGGACAGTCTACAAACAGGACATAAGAAACCTTTACTAGTCAGTAGTAAAGGAGAACCCAGGGTAACAGCAACATTGTTTATGGACAGACATGTTTCTGTTTAATATGTTTAAATGTCATTTTTCAAAGTGGTGAGCACCACAAATACAGAATATATCCATTGTATTGGTGTGGAGGCAGAAATATCAGTGACTAGCATCTCAAAATGTGGGCAAATACCAGTAAGTAAGGCTTCAAAATGTCACAGACGCTACATTCATATCCTTTGCTGGGAACAGGAGCATCATAGTGGCTTCTTACCTTCAAGGCAAAGAACTTAATGAACTTGTCCAAGTCTTTTTTATCCTGGGGACTCAGGCCACTGTCCATGTTGTCACGACCCTGCAATCAAACAAGAAGACAACCCATTAGAGATCAACATACTGAAATTAGTGATCGCAATCCACTTTTAGCTGTAAAAAAAACAAACTAGTTTGTTAGTTGAAGTAATTAGAATAATTGTGGTTCCTGGCCAGCTCAGCAGTGTAACATTGTGAACACAGACTAATTTTGTGTGCATCCAAAATTGTATTTAGTTAATTCAAATTGTAAAAATCATATAAAATGTGAATAAATGTCAAGAACAATATTTGTGAAATTTCACACAATACATTCACTCCAAAACCAGGCCAAATTTGGACCAAAACAAGCCATATTGACCACATATATACAATACTCTGCTACCTATTACTAACTGGAAGCAATGCACAATACAATGAGAATGCTGCCTTCAGTGTTAACAGGAAAAAACTGTTTTTATCACAATTATTTTTTGCCCTCCATGTAGCATCTGTTTATGTTACAAGTTAGCAAAGTGAGGCCTTCCACGTTGACATGAAATTATCCCACTAATATTTGGAGATCATATACGACAGAATAGGGACAACCAGCTTACACGGTACACTAGCAAAATAGCTTAATTTCACCGATAACTACTTAACGTGAACGTTTCACAAAGGCTCTGGAGAGGTGACTCACTGGCCAACTAGCGTTAGCATGTGGCTAATGTTAAGCTAAGCTGGATACCACGCAGTTTAACTTCACCACAGAACAACATGACTTACATTAGCTTTTCCCTTAGCAATGTAGCATCAATAAAGTACAAATTAATTTAATAAAGACGGCGAGAAAACGCTGTGTTCCGCAAGCATTTACACGCCCAGTTCGGATGTACACAACGTCAACAGCGACCGAGCTACTTTTCTGTTTATCTTCTCCATGTCGACGTGTTTGGATAGTAGCGCTTTCTCAAAGGCACTTTCGATGATTTTTTTTTTTTTTTTTTTTTTTTTAATATGTGTAAAACGTACAGTCAATAAAACACCACACACATATTATGAAAATATTAAAAAAGAGATTTTTTGTTTATTTATTGATTTTTTTAATAAAACGATAATCTGTAAATAAAACGCATATAACGCCACTTCCGGTGTCGAATCTGCGGATGTGCGTCACAAGCTGCGTGTTCCTGTGGCTTGTTTTGGTTGACAGAGCTGCATGACTTCTCTAAAGGTAAGAAGAACCCTTATCTTAATAATGCAAGTGAAATTAATGAGGTTTTAATATTAATTTACAGCTATTCAGCTGCGTGTGTTAGTTAGAGTTGTCTCTATAAGCACAAAGCACGCATAGCTGACATTAGGGAAGCTAAAATGCTAGGCTAGTTAGCATGTTGGTTTGACTTGATTCACTTATACAGTAATAACTAATGCTAACTTTAGCTTTAAAACTTGAGTGTTTGCATGTTGAAAAGTCATAACCATAAACACAATTTTAAGCCAGCAAGGCCTATATTAGCACTGGAATAAGATCACATAAAAATTAACTGTTATAATCTCTATATTATATAACAAAAGAGAATATTTTCTTTATTTGATCACTGTTTTTAATGTGCTTTTAACAATTGAAACCTGTAAAAGACAACTCTCCACATGAGAGGCCACACAAAGTATAAGAATTATAATTATACATTTGCCATAAACAATCTGTCACATAATACAAATGTATATATGTATGATCATAATAAATGGCAAAGAATGATACTGAATAAATTAAAAAGAAAAGTAAATAAATAATAATAAAAAGGGGGTGAAAGAGAATACTTTCTAAAATAATGTTTACTAACTGTGTGGATTCCAGCATCAATGGGGTGTAAAATCCATACAAGCGTATCTTATTTAGGCAAAAAAAAACTTTGAAAAAATTTGTGGAAATGATTGTGTTGTGTGTATGTCTACAGTATGGAAATAAACCACTATAAATGTCAAATAAGAATACAACAAGAAGCTTGTATTGAAAGCAAATTATTTATTGATGTAAATGTATTATTGCCCTACAGCAAGCATGGCGATCCCTATAGCCATCTTGGACTGTGATCTACTCTTACACGGTCGAGGCCACAAGACCCTGGACCGCTTCGACCTGGACTCTGTCCCGGACACTGTCCTCCTCTCGCAATTTGGCTTCCCCAGAGAGTTTATCCTGTATCTGGTGGAGTTACTCCGAGAGGTGAGTGTGTGCTGATCCTCAGTATTTGAATAATCTCATGCAGTTAAGTACTGATTGAAATGTGTTTATGAATGTGTTTCAGGCTCTCTGTAGGCGTACCCAGCGGTCCAGAGCCATCAGCCCTGAGGTCCAGGTGTTGGCTGCTTTGGGCTTCTACACATCTGGCTCGTTCCAGACATCTATGGGAGACACTATAGGGATCAGCCAGGCGTCGATGTCAAGATGTGTGTCTAACGTGACCAAGGCACTGGTGGAGAAAGCTCCCCAGTTCATCACGTTCAACAGGTGTGATACCAGAACACACACAAAATTTTCAGAATAGGAAGAAAAATGACAATAACAGGAACTTTAATGTTTCCCAAACAGAGATGCCTCCAGCACGGAGCAGTTTCAGAGGGTGGCAGGATTCCCAGAAGTTCTGGGGGTGCTGGACTGTGTTCAGGTTTACTACATTATACTGTATTCATTTGAACGCTTCGTACGCAGTCGACATCCTAACTGATATTCTTTTCCCCTTCGTCTCCAGGTCACCATCAAAGCCCCGAACAGCGAAGACTCGTCGTACGTGAACAAGAAGGGGTTTCACTCCGTGGGCTGTCAGCTGGTTTGCGACGCCAGAGGATTGTTGCTCAGCGCGGAAACACACTGGCCGGGAGGACTCCGAGACACCGATGTTCTGGAAAGATCTGCTCTCCACAAACAGCTGCGGGACACCGAGGAAGGCTGGCTGCTGGGTGAGACGCGGATTTTCAGACATCGTTCTGTTCGGCCTGAAAGGGTCCAGGAATAAAGTTTTCTGTTTCCTAGGTGACCGTCGTTACCCTCTGAGGAAGTGGTTGATGACCCCGGTCGACTGCCCGGAGTCCCCTGCGGAGTTTCAGTATAATCTGGCCCACACTGCTACACACGAGATAGTGGACAGAACCTTCAGAGCCATCCAGACCAGATTCAGATGTTTGGACGGCACCAAAGGATACCTACAGGTACTCTATGCTATGCTAAGCTAACTTCTCCCTGTCAAAAAAAAAAAAAAAAGAGTACACAGAGCAGCAACTATCTTGTCTGTCCTGCAGTACTCTCCAGAGAGGAGTTCGTCCATCCTGCTGGCCTGCTGCGTCCTCCACAACGCCTCCCTGCAGTCCGGATTAGACGCCTGGACCCTGGAGAGAACCGACCCCCTGGAGCAGCCCGAGAGCCTCGAGCAGAGACCCGAGGACCGCGACAGCCAGGCGGAGGAGCTCCGAAAGCAGCTCATACTCAAACACTTCAGCTGAACTGCTTGGTCGAGGTGAAAAAAGACTAAAATGAAGACCGGGACCAAACAACTGATATAAAAGCTAAAGCAAGAAAGTTCACAGACACAGTGTTGCTGATGCAGATTTTTTATATTTTGCTGTTTTCTACTCTACTGACTACACTAAGATAACATAGTTGTATATGGAGGAACATGCAAGACGCTATACAACAAACCAAGACAACATAATACCCAAACACATTTCAAATAACTGGAAAATGCTTGATTATTCTCTCTCAAAAATGGAATAGTCAAGCACTCCCTGGTGTTTTACAGCTATTCAAACTGTGTGCAGCTGCTGTTATCAAGGTTTCTTTACAAGTGGAAAAACCCTCCCTTTATTTTTTAATCCCTCCCCACTTTACATCTTCCTTCCCCCCACAAAAAAATCCAACGATTTTTTTTCCATTTTTTTCCCCCCTTCTTTCCCACGTGATTCCACAGGTTTAAAATCTCGGACTATGTCACAATACAAAAACAAGGCCCTTATTTACAACAACTGCACATTAGGTTGTCATTATTTATGTACACCGGTGCATTAAGACTGTTGTGGGTGAGAATGACGGGACGTTGATGTGCAACGGGCTGCAGTCATGTGATGTTTTTGTGTACGCACACAAAATGAAATCGATAACAGAGATGAATAAGAAAAACGGGAAATCTGTGCTAATTGTAATGTAAAAAAAAAATGGATTTCTGAGTATTTCATAACTCAGAATTGTAATTATTTCCTCTAAGAGTTGGACTGGGACAGTGAAATGTCTGTTTTCATAGCTTTTAATTTGAAGGAATACCATGGCATTGTTTTTTTTTTTCTCACATTGTCAAAATAGTGGTGAAAAAATTCATAAATGTCCCGGCGTTCCTTCAAATTGTGGCGTTAACAAAGCTAGTGGTGTTTTACTTCCTGGAATGTATTAGTCCCCTGATTGGCTTCATCAATATATACACACTTTCTACAAACAGGAATAAATACAACATGCACTGCTGTCGCATGAGCACATTTGGCATCGATGTTGAATTTATGACGAAAAAGATCTACATTAAACATTATTGTCAATGTTTGAATTATTTTAAAGTCTGCAGTTGATTTGTGATGATTTTTTTAGGTCCAGAAACTTGAGCTTGAGGGTAAAAATGAGCTTTTTAAAGGGTTAATTGTACAAACTAATGTCATTTTTAAATCACGAGGGAACTAATAAAAGACCCTCGTAGGTTTCCATGCGACAGCAGTGAAACGTAAACACTGTATTACAGTTAAAAGACACAAACATGTCGAAGTTTTACACTCCATGAAACGGCATGTAAACGACACACCATCATGTAAAACTTCATCATCCTAAATGCCAAAACACAACGAACAATTCCTTTTTTTTTTTCTTGCATAAAATAAATATGCTCTTTTTTTGATGCTCAGAATATATTATAAGTTGTATTTTGGTGTTTTTTCTTGTAAACATTATTTTAAAAAACAAGACAATAACATGAACTAACCTTAAAAACACATTCTTTTTTTTTTGTTGCATAAATTAAATATGCTCTTTTTTGGATGCTGCAAATATATTACATATACAATTTTTAAATTCCATAAAAAATACTTTTATGTCATGTTTCCCAACCTCTGTGAGGACCCCTTGATATGAAGATATGGTTCCCCCCCCCCCCAAAAAAAAATATGCAGAATTTGGACGTGAAAAACTGACTTTTAACTTCAGAGACGGATTTAAAAAGTGGAAAAATAAAACATACTATATGTTACTCTGACAAGCTTTTACATCCACAGGCATGCGAAGTAAAATATTTCCTGAACATTGATCCAGTTTATAATAACTAATGTGTAATCTAGTTCGAGTTACGTTTCCAGGTTTCTAAGTGTAAGGCCAAGTTGGTCATATTTGACTGAAGTAGGTGGAAGGCACTTTTAAAATGGCACGGCTTCCTTTTAAAAAGGAGCTTGTGTGTTTCATTATTTAGTTTGTAGCAACACACGTTGCATTCGTTACATACTGTTAACATAGAGCTGAAACGACTATTTGATTAGCTGATTGACAATTTTGATAATCGATTAATGATCAGTCACCAAGAACAAAATCTCTGGTTCCAGCTTCTCTAACGCGAGGATTAATTAAAAAAAAAAAAAAATCAATCTAATCGTCAGTTGCAGCCCTTTATCAACGTACAGTATGCGATTGGTTAAATCTAAATCTAGAGTACCTTGGAGGTTAAACACAAAGCACCATGTGCTAACGTAAACTCCCACAGTGGAGGTCAAGTATCCATATATGTCTATTTATGTTCATGAGTTTCTCTCAATATTAAGACCACATTTCCCATAAAGCCCTTTGCTTATTCTTGCAAAAAGGATGTCGCTTTCTCTCTAAAAACACTACACCGCGTTTGTTTTGCAGAGAAAGTGAGGAAGCCAGAAGCAGCTAATAATTTCTAATAATCACAGCTTTAAGTGGCTCATATCGGCACTTCTTCTTGATGATGAATTGTTTCTCTTAAAATGCTACGAACTGCAAGAATTAATTATTTTTTCTTTAACGTATCTCTAAAATATGACGCCTATTCTTCACGATTGTTTGAGCTAAATATGAGCAGATTAGTTGGATGTTTAAAAACTATATTTTAAAAATGCATAAAAGTTTCAATAAGATGGTCCCTTTTTTTAAAATCAAGTATATTCAGGTGTAGCAAGAGTCTTGTTTGAGCGGAGAGGTGAAGCACCGGGTTGGGAGGAGGTCTCGTCGAGGCTCGAGGCTCGCTAACGGGGGGTGATGGTGGACTGAGGTTCTGGTCCAGTTGGATGTTGAGATGAAGCCCGCTGAGGTTCAGGAATCTTCAGGCTTTTTTTTAAAGGGGGGTCAGAGGTCAGAAGTCATGGGTCGGGCTGTGTCAGAAAAACTCGGAGGCTCCTTCTGGTTTCGTTTCTCTGAGGAGAAGAGAGCCGCTCGGTTAATACTGAGAAGACAATCTTTTACACAAAAAAGATCATATATATATATATATATGTTGTTCTACCTCCGGTCTGACTCGGGCCCGGTCGTCTGGTTGCTGCTCTGAGCGTCGGCCGTGTATCGGCTCGTCTGGACGTGGCCCTCCGACTGTAGCCGCTCCCCTTCTGACGTCGCCGAGCTCTCCTCCAATGGGGCCCCTTCGTTGTAGAAGAGCAGGCTGCGGGAGCGGACTGCAACACACACAAACACACACCGGTTTTCATTCTCATGTCATGTTATGTTTAGATTGCAGTGAACTCTGCAGCCTCTGGGAGGCAGTAGCAGGGCAGAACTGGTGGGTACAGTCTGGCAGATTTACCACTCAGAGGATGGTTTCTGGCAGACGGGAGTGGTACTTAACGTAAGTGGTCGAAGGAAGTGAATTTAAAGGGAAGCGGAATGCAGCGAAGAGTGAAAGCTGAGTCCTCCATCTTCCTCTTTTATTTTGGAATCGTACTTTTGCTGTAAATATACCCAGAGTTGTATTTTAAGTTCAACTTTCTTTTATAAAACGGGCCTTCTCTCAGTTTGTTATTGCGCCTGCTCTCTATGTACAAGTACTGAACTTCATTCTCCTTCTCTCAGGGTTGTTGAAAGGCATTCTGGGTAATGTATCACTAAGTTAACTAAAGGAAAAGCACATAAGGAAAGTTTATGAGTACATTAAAGCAGACCTACCCTGACTGGTGGTGTAGAGGTCCGCTGACGGAAGAGGAGGAGAGGAGGAGGAGGGTTGAGAGGGGGAAGAGGAGGAGGAGGAGGAGGAGGATGAGGACAAAGAGGAGGTGTGAGTGAGGAAGGAGAGGGGAGAGAGGCAGGGAGAGAAGGAGCCCAACACCAGGACGAAACACACGGCCACCATCTGCGCAGAGAGAGGACTCGACGTTAATGAATAATCATGATGAAACTTCACCACACCACAAAAACAGAGCCTAATTAATTTAAAGTCACTTTTAATTAACAATAACAAATTACCATGAGGCACGTGCCCGTTTGAGTCGAGGCCATTTTACAAGAACGGGCGCCGACTTTCCCCGAAACCAACGATTGGAGCTTCTGGAGCTGCTGTAGGAGAGACCTGGAGAGGGAGAAACAGAGGAGTTAAAGCGGTGGCAGTAGGCAGTATATTTGTGACATCATTGGGCCGTAATGACCTTTCAGCATATTGTAATTCAAGTGTTCTGAGAGATAACTAGACTTCTGCTCCTCCTCATGGCTCTGTTTTTTGAGGCTTTAGAAAAATCTAGCCCGTGACGGGAGACTTTGACCGATCACAGGTCATTTCAGAGAGAGAGAGAACGTTCCTATTGGCTGTGCTCCGGTCATGTGAGCGGTGCTTGGTAACACCAACTTTCTCATTTTACAGCTAAACAGTACACTAAAAGATGATTCTGAAAACATTTGAGGCGAGAAATAGGCATTAACGTAACATAATATTGATTGATATTTGATCAGCGCTGCCTAGTTTGACCGTTTGGTCGGAGTTCGCGAGTGATCGACAGCCGGCTCTCACAGACGCCAGACCTCAGATCAGCTCTGACTGCTTGTTTTCCCTCCGGTCTGTGAAATCTTGCAGATGCCGTTAGGAGCACCGGAGGACACCGGAGGACACCAGAGTACACGGAGGAACATGATTTTTTTCAGGTTACCTGTTTTATGCACTACCGTCACGATATAGCGACCGTTTTATAATCATATTTGCTCCGATCTCGCCTGCTTCGGCTTTAAAGAGCGAGAAAGGCAGCGGAAAAATCACCTCACAGGTGAGGAAAAGATTCGAGGAAAAAGTCGTTTAGTTGAGGATATTTCTCGCCTCCTCACCTCGGGGGACGTAACAGCAGTTAAATTCCTATATTTCGTGCTTTAAAAGTCAACTTTATCCACCTGATTTACTGCTGCTGTCACTCATCCAGAGTGAGTACAGAGCGCAGTAGAGTTGGACGGACTACACCAGTGAAACCAGTAGAATCTAGTGCATCAGTGGGATCTGGAGAGCAGGGTTGTGATGGTATGAGCTGTCAGTGGCTGCGAGGACTCACTCCGACCACCGAGCGGAGGCAGAGAGCCGCCGAACACACGGCGAATCGGCTCCTCAGCACCTCAGTCGACCGGTTCGATAAGTTAGAAACTGGTCAGTCTGATACTAACGTTTCCATGCCGACGTCTGATGTCACACGGACCCAGACTGCGGCTATAATAAACTTCTATGGGATGATGCTGACCGGCGTCACTCACACAGGACTTTGATGTCAAAAACCACAGTGATTTACTGTTAAATTTTACTGCTGCTTTAAATACACAGTGCTCCCAGAGGTCACGCCGGTTGACTCAGCGATGACTGTGAGAGTAAATATTCTGCAACAAGAATGGAAAAATTCAAATTAATTTATCAAATAAATGTGTTGTTTTTTTTTTACTTTTAGGGGAGCTAGGCGAGCCGTTCCCCCTTGTTTCCAGTGTTAAGATGAAGACAGCAAATTTTGCTGCTTATGTTATTGTATTGTACTCATATTGCTTATATTCTTGACACTCAGATTCTGCACTTTTTAATCGCTATAAATATGTGTGTCTTTTAATAAAAATGCACCATTTGAGGGCAACTGCTCGCATAATGACTGTAAAGTTCTTGATCTTGATCTTGGAATAAACTTTTTCTCTGGAAAGTCCATGTTTGAGCGTCTGGTCAAGCCGGATTCAAGACGTTTTACACACGGAGTTTATTTCCGTACAACTAACTAACCCAGTTCTGTGTGAACCAAAGTGGACATGCAGTTAAAGAGAGACCATCGCGCCGGAGAACAAAACGACCGCTAATAACTGCATTTGGGGCATTTTTAGGAACTTAAATTTAGTTCATTCGTTTCATTTTTTTTTTTTTTTTTAGACCTGCACACATTCTGGCCTTTATGGGAGAGCGAGCGTGCTGACTCGTGTTCCCCAGTTTGTGCCAACTCATTGTTCCTCTGTGTGGCGGTTTAACGTATTCATCAGTGAGTGTGTGTGTGGTGGTGGTGAAGGGAGGGGGTTGCCTTCCATGATGAAAGCTAGCGTTAGCTCGCAGCTTTAATGACAGGCTGAGGCGGCCACAGACAGACAGACAGACATAAAGACAGACCCCCCCCCCCCACCCTCAACCCTCAGACCTCTACCCCACCACACCCACCCACTCCTGGATTATAGCAGATTGGTTTCATATTGTTATAATAACAGAGGAGCTGGGTGAGTCTACACTCAGACAAATTTCTGTTCAGACTCCTATAATTGGGAGTTTAACCCCACTGGGTATAAAGAGTGAGAGAGACATAAAGACGACGTGACTGCAGCTCAAACTTTTCCTGCTTTTGCAGTTGTGATAATCGATATTTCTCCGAGAACGATCAAAGCAAAAACGCTGCGACACAGATCAAACCTCAGTTTATCGAGCTGCATTCTTTGCGAACGTGTTGCTATTTTCAGTGACGGTAATCCAAACATCATTACAACAGTGTTCGGAGCCAGATCGCAACAGCTTCAGTCTGTTCAGAGACACGACAGGAAGTCAACACTAATGTGTGCGTGCGTGTGTGTGTGTGTGTGTATGTGTGTGTGTGTGTGTGTGTGAGGCTCACCTGTTGGCCGTCTCCAGGTTTTCTACTTTTCTCCACAGGTCGCTGTTTTCTGACGTGTAGCTCTCCACCCTGATTAACACACAAACACAGACAGAAAGATTTTTGTTAACGTCTTAGCTCCGATTTGATATTTTCTTACTTTGAGAACGCACACGGCTTCATTGCCAAGTCCATTACTGATCTTTAGGGCTGTCCTCGACAAAAGAAATTCTTAGTCTCAGTTTCTGGTACGAATTTTTTCAACAAATTGATTCGTTGATTTAATCGGCAGATCTGTAAAACTGAGTTCCTCCACAAAGAATCTCACAAAAGCACCACTTTAAATCTGGTGTTTACCAGAGATGTGCTCATAGGCAGTGGTGGAATGTGACTAAGTAGATTTACTCAAGCACAATTTTGACATACTTTACTTGAGTATTTCCATTTTCTGCTACTTTATACGTCTACTCCACAACATCTCAGAGGGAAATATTGTTCTTTTTACTGCACTTTGACACTTATAGTTACTTTATACATTAAAAAAAAACACTTTATTCTTGTATGATATGATGCAGTACTATACTTCAAATCTACCCAGTAGTATACAAAGTATCTACAATTGTCTCCACGTCGAGGAACTACAACATTAAAATGCTCTTGCATGTTATTTGTTAGTGATAAAAACAGAGTAATATAATATTCTATAAAAATATAACACTGCATAATGAGCACTTTTACTTTCGATACAAGTACATTTTGCTGATAATACTTCTGTACTTTTACTTGAGTAGAATTTTGAATTTGTGACTTTTACTTGTAATGGAGTATTTTTAGACTGTGGTATTTCTATTTTTACTTAAGTAAAGTATCTGAGTACTTCTTCCACCACTGCTCATAGGTTTCTCGGTCATTCAGCATGAAAAAAAGCATAAAAAACTACTAATCGACTAAAGAAATCTTAGTCGACTAAGAGGGGGGGGGGCAGCTCTACTGACGTTTTATTCTGATCAGAAATAATATCACTTATCAAAGCTGATTTAATAAACGTGCAAAGTGGGAACCTGAAACTGAACCAGCTATTTACTTGAAAAATGTGTTGCCATCCTTTTCATTGCACAATATCTTTACAAACTATTGTTTTTATGGATGTGCAGGATGTTCTCTTCCCAACTATGGGTGGAAGAAAATATCAAAAATATTGAATATCGCGATATTATGTTTTGTGATATCGCGATATATCCTTGTAATATATCGCGATATATCGAATCGTAACCCCTGTATCGTGATATGTATCGTATCGCCAGATTCTTACCAATACACAGCCCAACCATCCCCTCTTCCTTAATCCACTATCTAATATCAACTAAACATCTTGTTAATCCTCTGCTGTGTTACTCGTAATCCTCCTGATCTCCTCCCGTGTTCAGTTTGAATAACGGCTCATTCATACACATTCCTTTCAGCGGGTCGTCCCGCTGTTTTCTCTCTGCAGGGATCCTTTAATAATCCTGTCCTCATGCCCCCGAAAAAAGGCACAAACACAAAGAAAGCTCTGTTTTTTACACACCTCCTCTTTCTTCTCTCTTTCTTGTCAAAGTATTGATTCAGTTACTCTAACGGGATTAATTTGTCAACACCTGTATGAACGCGTCTGGGTGCTTTCTGCTACGAAAGTGTCGTGAAAGCGAGCCCACGTTTTCACCTCTCTTCCCCCTCTCCCCTGTAAGGGAATCTGACCCATGTGTTCAGCAGGTTACTGGAGTGCTGCCATAGCCGGGAACGGCCGGAATAACAAAGGAAAGAAGGGAGGAAGGAGTTTTCTGTTCACTTTTTAGTGATGAAATACATCCTAACAGTTTAATCCACCCTGCAGAGCTCTCACACTCAACTCGAAATACAAACCTACTGCCGGGCTCACTTCTTTTCTCTCTCTCTGTCAGTTGCATTTTTCAAGTTTTTTTTTACTGTGCACATAAAAAGCACACAATGATGTATAAAAAAAGGCCTTCGGTTAGATTTCGGCGCGGGGGGAAACCTCACTGGCCAACACGGCTGCTTTCTGGACCAAATGCAACACTCTTAAGTACATTGTTAGACAGCTCGGGAGAAGAGGAAGAAAAAGCTTCTCATTCATTGCGCGGACGCTGATGTGTTGCCGCTCAGTCGGACTGGCGTGAAACCGGTTGAAATAACAGCAATAACTCAGCGGCACGACGCTTATTCCATCATTTAGCTCGGATTCGATGAGAAAAAAAATCTGCTTCGCTGAGAAACGTCAAAGGGAAACGGAGCAGATTTTGGAAGTTTGCTGAGCATTTGGATAAGAAACATCCATTTGGTCTTTTTGCAGGAGAAAACTATAGAATAACACCATCTTTACCCTTTGATATTTTGTCACTATGCCAGTAACAGCAGGGTAAAGTTGTTGTAGAATTTCATTCAGTTGTTTCCCGCTGTTTTATACTGTGTATATATGCTGTAATATAGTGTATTTAATACCATTTGAGGGGACTATAATGAGAAAAAAAAGGGCAAAAACAGCACAGCCAGATACAAAGGTAAACCAAAAAGGAGTGGAAAAGGAATGGAAACATGGGAACAAAGATTTTTTTTTCCAAGCCTTACTTTTTCTCCAGACATTCCACGTACTCTTTCTTCTTCCTCCGACTCTCCTGAGCTGAGATCTGCAAAGAAAAACAGACAAACATCAGGAAGATGCAAAGGCTTTTTTTTTCAAAGTCTGCATAATGATTTCTATTTTACAAGCCTTTCTCAGTGTTAGGCACCCAAATACACGCGCTCAGACGGAGCTGATTTGCAGCCAAATACTTGTTGTTTGTCACTTATATTTCGGTTTCAGCGTCATTTTCAAGGTTCTTTATTTGTCCTTAGTTAACTCCAGCAAAGCAGCCATGAAAATCTTTGGTCTCCTTCAACAATGCTCATAAAATATGTATAAATAAAAGGGGAAATCACACAAGTAAATGTAAAAAACAAAATGATATTCTAAGGCATAAAATAATGCAGTAAAAATAAATACAATAAAAGGCTTGAAATGCCCCCAAAAAATAATCTAAAAATAAATAAATATATATAGATATATATAAATATATATATATCTATATATAGATATATATATATAAAAACATAAATAAATATATAATAGTAATATAAATGTAAATGTATAATTTAGTTGATGACAGTATTACAGATGGGCAAACTGAATGTAAACAGGATGTAGTATGTATATGCATGATGAGAAGTATTGTATGTACACAGAGGTTGATACAGGAATGTATAGAGACATAATAAATATGTATATATATACACAGAGGTGTAACAGTGTGTAAAGTATAGAAGGTTTTGACTTCCTGTATCAGAATAGAAGTCAGTAGCTGCCTACTGAATCAGACGTTCCGAGCACAAACACAACGAAAGGTTTACCTTATTTTTAATCTTCCGCCGGACCCTCTTCAGTGCCTTCTCCTCACTCTTGGTGAGAGGAAGTTTGTTGGGTACCGGGTAACCCTCGGCAACCAAGGTCCTCTTCTCCTCTTCTGTCAGCAAGAGGGGTCCCGAACCCTGCAGCTTCTGCGCGACGAAGCAAAGGAGCACTTCATCAACATATTTACCAACGGTCGACCGACTGTGGACTTTTTAAAGGCCGATATAATAACGATAGTTTGGAGCAGGGAAAAGACGATTAGATGACCGGATGAGAGACAAAGTAGTGTGACGTTATACAGACATAACGAGGCTTCTGAATGAAAGAGGCATCCGCCGTTACACGTTACACGGAAACACACCGTGGTAATAATAAGCCAAACACCTCGCAAACATCCAATCGGAGTCGATTAATCAGCCAAACCGATTAATCGGTCTACCTCTAATACTTACAACCATTATCAACAATTTATGTTGAAAATAAAGCCGTGCAAGCAGCTGACTCAGCAGCTTTTCCTTTGAACAACACGGCCGACTCCGTGCTGTGATTTCACAGCGGTTCAGATGCGTCATCGCCAAATCAAAAATTTCTGCTGACGTCGAACATGTGGTCGTGACACATTATATCGAGGCACTCGAACAAATGTGATTCAGGGAAAAAAGCTGCTGAATCCGCCAGACAATTGCCAAACCTCCCTACACATTATTTATAATTCATTCAGCTTTTTGTATTGAATCAGTATGCGGGGGGGGGGGAAGACGGTCGGAAAGATCGCGGAGAGTTACTCACGTGCGGTGCGGTGAGGAGAGGTGAAGAAGAGATGGCCGTGGAAGAGGAGGAGGAGGAGGAGGAGGAGGAGGCGCGACCTCCCGGCCTCTGCTGCGGTTGAGGGGAGGACGGCGGCAGAGGGAGCAGCGGGGAGGAGGGAGGGAGGGAGCCGTCGCTGTCGCCGTGGTTACTGCTGGGAGGGGTGGGCGGGAGCTGGAGGGCGTCGTCTAAAAAGGATAGGAGGCCGGTGAGACGTTTTTCTTTGACCACTGAAACAACTTCTTGGGACAAAAATTGCAATCATTTGTGAACTGAGTAGCGATGCGTACCGCTGGGCAGGCTGAGGTACTGTCCGACCTCTCTGGGTTCATCTTTTATGGCGACCGGCTTCACGCTGTCTGGACTGGGCTCCTGCACAAACACACGATACCGCTAATGAACTAACCGGTCAACAACAACAACGATAACATCTGTATGTAGCGTCTCCGCGTGCCTGATGGATGCTAACCGTGTGTTTCCATGGCGACCCTCTGTGTGGTGGGGCAGGGCTTAATATGAGAGGCGGGCCTTCCAGAGGCTGAGGGTCTAACCTTTGACCCACGTCGGGCTCCTCCTGTTTCACAAGGATGGCCGACAGGTCCTGACTGAAGCTCCATTCGAATTCTGCGGGGAAAAAACGAAACATCAGCATTTAGTTGGACGTTTTTGTTCGACGCCAAAGATAAATCTATTTGGCAAGATCACATAAATAAAAATGATATAAAATATAAGAAATATCATGACTAGAAAGCTCCTTTCCAAAAAGCAGAATGAACTTAAGCAACTTAAAGAAGTCAACCTAACTATATTCCCTCTTCAGGGAGGTCTTCCAACGGGAAGTAACCGGTGGCTTATAAATCACACTTTCAAAGAGCTTCCCCCAAAACATTTGAGCACTTCCTGACGAAAACTGGTGATTACAGGCTGCCGGACGACGGCGCTCTGGCAACCGCGGTGCGTAATTTGTCTCCAGCGAGTGTGTTTCTCTACCCTGAAATAAAAGATGGGCTGAACCGACAGCTCGTCTTCAGTGTCCTTCCTGAGAAAAAAAACGTTGCTGCCTTTAAACACGGTCGAAAATATGCATGATCGAGTGACCCAACGATGAGGATGGAGTGCAATTTCAAAGGAGGTTCCCCAAAACACGATGAGGATATATATGTATTACGTGCATCTCACAGGTAGGCCATGTTTAGTCTACTGTGAGCTGCAGAGAGTATTTTTAGGGACATAAGTGCCTCCCTGTCTGCACCAGAAAAAATGACCTCTGACTAACCGAAGCACACAAACATCATCACAATTCATCAGTGACAACCAGAGGAGTCAAAAGGGTTGAGCGTTATCACATGAGCATCATCAAATCATCACATTTTGAGGGCAAATATCAGGGACAAACTCAATATAACGGCTGCCCCGCGCATCAACGGTAAAAAAAAGCTGCAGTAATATACTGTTTATTAGCACTTCTGTCTTATTTGTGTCTCATTTAAATCAGTCGTACACACAGTACCGTCCAACTTCTATCTGTGGACATGTTGCTACGGTGTTCAAAATACCGGCGTGATGCGTTGTTATCAACTGGTATTGCTAACAATGGCTAACCTGGCTGGAGGAAACTCCATTAAAGGTCCCATATCATAATCATTTTCCGGTTCATACTTGTATTTTGTGTTTCTACTAGAACATGTTTACATGCTGTGATGTTCAAAAAAAACTTTATTTTCCTCATTCTGTCTGTCTGAACATACCTGTATTTACCCTCTCTCTGAAACGCTCCGTTTTAGTGCATTTCAACGGAATTGCAACGGAATTGCGTTGCTAAGCGACAGTTTGGGTCCATGTTTACTTCCTGTCTGCTGATGTCATTCGCATACACTGCAACAGGAAACAAACTGGGACACATTTAGAATGTTTACGTTTAAAACCGTGTGATGGTCTAAATATTGTATATTTGTGACATCACAAATGGACAGAAATCCTGACGGCTTGTTTCAAACGCACAATTTCTGAATACGGGCTGTGCGTGTTTCTCTGTATATTGAGCATTTCGATACTTTCACAGTATTTATATCGCACTTATACCTGCTTTATAATATAAAAGATATGAAAATCTTACTTTTTACAACAATTTTTTTTTTGTTTTCTGACTTGTACTGGAACGCGGTCAACTCAGATGTGACGTCATTCCTAGCTCTGACTTCTACTTACCTTTTGAGGTAAATGGAATGCAGCATTATGAAAGAGGCAATAGAGTTGCATTATGGGAATTGTAGGAGTTTTTTTTTTTGGCTTGACCCATACTTGGGACTAAAATATAATATATTATTATTATTTATCATCGTATCTTAGTATCTTTTGCTCAAAATGACGTTCTGTTTGCTTGTCCACACAGAAAGAGTTTACACTGATGGTCTACTTGAGTTCAAGGTTATCTATGTATGCTTTCAGTTAAGGCCCTTTCAAAAATGAGCTGATTAGGCACTGATAGAAGGGAACCGCGTTAGGAAAAAGTCCACCAAACAGTCCATATGAAAGCTTTCTAACTTTACATTCAACTTTAAATTGAAAAGAAACCCTAAATATTGAGAGGCAAATAGAGAAAGAGGAGTGTTTTTCATTGAGTCAGCATTTTTCACTTTGAGACACTTTGATGTTTGTCACAACACACACACACACAGCCAAAAAGCTCCCATGGTGTATGGAAAGAGAGCAGTAGTAGTTTAACAAGACAAGTGCTGCTGCTGTGTGTCAATTTAATCACCTCCTGGTCTCCTAGCAACATGCCTGCTGGTAAAATGCTCTGAAGTTTATAAGCTGAGTGTGCTGGGTGGAAGCAGAGGGGGGACGGAGGTGTGTGGAGCGTTATCCTGTCCATCACTAGGATCAGCTCAGAGAGAGTCCATCCTAAAGACTAATCCCTTCTTTCTGCTGTCTCAGACAAAAGTAAAGACAAAAGTCAACACTGCAATCTGTGGCACAATCGGCACAAATACTGTTCAAATCAAAGGAGTCGGTAAACATCATTGCAATCTGCCCATTAACCCGTTGGATTAGGACTTTACTTGATTTGTTTGGTCTATGAAATGACAGAAAATAGTGGAAAATGCCAATTTTGATTTCCTAAAAGCCTTCGGCGACGCTGAAAAATGTCCATCAGTGTTTCCCAAAAGCCCAAGATGACGTCCTCAAATGTCTTGTTTTGTCCACAACTCAAAGATATTCAGCTTGCTGTCATAGAGGAGTAAAGAAACCAGGAAATATTCACATTTAAGAAGCTGGAAATCAGCGAAATGTGACTTTTTCTTTCTTAAAAAATGACTAAAAACGATTATCAAAATAGTTGGCGATTAATTTAATAGTCGACGACTAATCGGTTAAGCGTTGCAGCTCTACAAATATATTCAGTTCGCAATCGCATAAAACAGAGAAAAAACAGCATTTGAGAAGCTGCAACTAAGGAACGTTTAGCATTTTTTTGCTTGAGAATTTATTTTTTTCTGTCGATTAACAGGTCGACAGAACCTGCTTTTCAACCTGCTGACTAACCGAAACTAACCAGAATTAAAATACAGTGGTGGAAACTGTTACAAGTGTTGTGTAGCTGTGACATGTTGAATCTGCTTAAGGGACATTTATCACAGCGCGGAAAACACAGCTGCAGCTAATAAAATCATAATTTAATGAGCAGACAGCTGAGACAACGTCATCGGCTCTTCTCGTGGCTTTCCTTGCTTCCGGTTGTCAAGATATCAACGCAAAAAACACTTCAGCATCCTGAGCACTGATCAGCAGCATCTTTCAGGAAAATCCCTGATTGCACACTAAAATAAGTTCGGGAGTAAGATGTGAATTGAGTTTTGGGGTGGATGTTCCCCACGTCCTCTCCTAATGAGGCCGGTCCTGCTGCTATAGTCTGAGCCTCGTTAAGCCTGCTGCCCTCGTTAAGCCAGGACCTGATTGGAAGCCCTCCACCACCATTTTTTTTAATGAATACCAGAAGCTGTATAGGAAAGTTGTCCTGTACGTTTGTGTGTTGGGGGGGGAAGTTTGATTAAAAATGTCTTTTGTGTACTCACTAAAGAATAATTCCCATGTCATTATATGGATTGGAGCTGTAGTTTTCCACAACACAGGTGCAACAAGGAGACTTTTCTATTGAAGAGGACAAAGTGGAAATTTGTATCCTGTATCCTGCGTTAAATAAATGTAAAAGATGCTGTGGATGAAAGTAGAACCTGATCCTCTCCCCCCCCCTCACTACTTTATGGGAGGCTGTTAATAAAAGACAGTCTGCCTGTGTGGCTATAAACCCAGGTAAAAGATCCTATCACAGAGCGATGGCTAATGACCAAAAAGGCTCCATGGGCAGTCGCGGGGGGTTAACGGAGGAGCGGTGGCGACCGCGTTTGATCTCGGCGGGACGGCGGGGAGCATTAAACCCGGTAGACGGGAGCAGCGCGGTAGGAGGCCGCAGTAAAAAACGCACAGCGTCTCCTTGACTGGATGAGAGCGGCGAGACCAAAGTGCTGAGAGATGGAGACGGAGAGAGAGAGAGAGAGAGAGAGAGGTGAGACATTGTTGTTGTCCAAAGAGAACAAATCCACAAATTCCTCCATTCAGACCGAACTTAAAAAAGGTCAACAACTTCGGACCTCCCCAGGTGGCTAATGAAACCGGACTCATCAAGACAAAACAAGCAGCTGCTGCTATTGAGCTGCTCTTGACTGGATGCTGAGAAAAAGGTCTGTGAAAATGGACACAAGGATCCTCTGCCAGGGTTGTTCTTCTCAAGACTGCACGATGTTCCACTGGAGATTAGGATTGAATACCAGGGACTGACATCCCACTATTTATGGGTTCTTTCTCGCCAGAACGCATATGTGCTGTTTGCATATATCGTACATGTACTGAAAGTTCTCCAAACCTCGTTAATGGTGCGACTCGGGCTGTTTCGAACACCATTTTTGGAGAAATATTCGAAGGTATTCGAAGCTTCGAGGCGCGGCGCAGCACGCTGACATGTTTTTCTGTCGGACTGTCTCCGTCTCCCCTCGTTTCCAGTGCCATCGCCACGCTACTGTACACACACGCACCTCGACACACAACAGGCAGCGATATCCGTCTGAGAATAACGGATAATAATTGACGTTGAATATGAAGAATGAATAATGTAGTGGGGTTGTTCCTTATTTCATGGGGCTACATAGGCCCATACATTCACTGCATATCTGTTTTGTATCAAGTATATCTATAAGTCAGTCAGTATACCTATAATGTCTCTTTAAAACTTTTCACCTCTCTCAAATATGAAATAAATGTCGTCCTTAAAAGACCAAAGTAGAGATGTCACATCGGTGGAAAGTATAAGTAAGCTCTTAGTGAGGCTTTCTGGAGCGGATGCAGGTTGTGAAATGCATTTTTGGATTAAGTTCAATATCAAATAGGCTGGAATAGATTTAAATGCATACGATGTGTGCGTGTGTGTGTTCCACATGTGAGCTCGAGACGACAGTTATGCAGCTACAGATGGAGGCAATGAAGGAGGGAAAGTGCACATAAACTACCTTGAAATCAAAGCTGTCGAAATGTTTGGCTTGATGAGGTAATCTATTATGTTGACGTTTAGCGGTTTAATGTGTCATTTGAGGTTTTTTTGTAGCATCCTGTTTGCTTTGGCATGAGTCCACATTTACATCAGAACTAAAGTTGTTTTTTTTATACATTTTTCAATGTATTTAGTCTGCCGTTAGCTTTTCGATGTGTGTTTTTTTAGACTTCTTTTTTGTGGTATTTTGGCAACCCAGGTAATCTGATATCCATATCAATGAAGTGGATTTAATTGGATTAAAGGAGAAAGAGAGAAAACAGGAGTGAGAGAGAGAGAGAGAGAGAGAGAGAGAGAGAGAGAGA
The DNA here is from genome assembly GCA_916701645.2 of Sebastolobus alascanus. Taxonomy (NCBI): domain Eukaryota; kingdom Metazoa; phylum Chordata; class Actinopteri; order Perciformes; family Sebastidae; genus Sebastolobus; species Sebastolobus alascanus. The sequence goes on from CAKAOJ020000479.1 coordinate 119,798, forward strand.
GAGAGAGAGAGAGAGAGAGAGAGAGATAACCTGACAGACAGAAGAGAGAAAGAGAGTTTCCGCTGGCTTCGGCTAAAGCTGCAGACTCAAAACCATATGCTTGTCATAGCGTTGTGTGAGTCCATGTGTGTGTGTGTGTGTGTGTGTGTGTGTGTGTGTGTGTGTGTGTTAGGTGGGCAGGGCTTAGCTGGAGGAAAACTGCTCAGACTGGGATCCTGCTGCTCAGACAGCAGGATCCCCGGGACAAACGGAGAACAGACAGCATGCAGGCAGACAGACAGACAGACAGACAGACAGACAGAGTGAGACAGACAGGAGGAGATAATGAGGAAGATGAGTCATAAAGAAATATGCAATATTTTGATACGGCGCCGCAGGAGACACTTGCTCCTGCATGCACCTCTTGCATAAAATATAACAGTTAACAGATCGAGCCAATCGTCACACATTATTACATGACAGGCGGCGGTTTCAGCCAATCGGAGAGCGTACCGTTTGACAGACGGGGGTCAAGCTGCATGTTAAGCATTACATCATAGAGACACCGAGCGTACCAGATAACCAGGGGGATAAAGGAGCAAACTAAACATCAGCAGCAGGAGTGTGCACGTTCCCAGGTAGCGCGATGAGGTTGTTGTAATCAAAAGCATGACCTACCAGACTCGTGGTCCATTTTGATTGACAGGGCCGGGCTCTGGGGGGCGGAGTCTTCGCTTAAAGAGTAGCTGTGCTCCGCTTGGATATCTGTGAGATGCAAAAGCTCTTTTTCAGACATGGAAACACTGATGTCTTCATCAATCTGTTTAAAGTTACTACGAGGAACTTTTAACTGGTTCTTCAATTTGATGCCTCTATAAGTGAAAGAGTCCATCAGCGAGAAGAATGGCTATTTCTACTCTTCAGACTACGGATGCACCAATCCGACTTTTTCAGTTCCAATAGCGTTACGATACCTGGGCTTTGGGTATCGCCCGATACCGAGTACGGATCCGATACCAGAGTTTAATTAATAAGCTGTATGCCTCACTGTGTTGAAGTGATCATTCTTTTATGTGTAAGGCAACATCAGGCTCAACTTAAACATCGCTTTCCTAACTTTGTAAAACAGTAGCGACTTTTTTAAATGATCAGGAATTACAATTCAAGTGTAAACCCTTTTTAATGGAGCAACCAATTGCTCAAAACTTAAACAGGAATTAAAAAGCCAGTCTATAATGCACATAGTATATAAACATAGAATTGAATTGAATTGATCGGCCCCATTGTCACCAATATCCGATCCAGTATCCGCCCGAAATCCGATCCGGTATCGGTGCATCCCTAGGGCAGGTTTTCTAAAGGGACTCTGGTGCTCAGAAACACTCCCGCTTTTGTCCACAGGAGCGAAAAAACACAAAATAAATGTTCCTCGTAGTAGCTCTAAGTGTCTTTTTGCTATTCAGACATTCAGAGGCGTACGTTACGTAAACGTTCCTCACGGCTTTATTCAGACATGCTAGAAAATGTACCTCATTATCTCCTAAAACATAAAAAAATCATGTGGTTTTTTTACCCCTTTCTCCAATCATTTTGTTGCAGTCTTAGTGACCATGGCAACGCCCGACAGGGACTTGACTTGTCTCAAGTGATGCGTGTGACACGTATAGCTGCGAGGCTGATCCATCTGACAGCTTCGACAGACTGAAAGAACCTACAGTACGGCAACTCTAGAGCGCCGAGGCCTGTTTGTGCAGCTCAGTTTGCAGAGTGAGTGTCTTCTCTGCCTCTTCTTCACAGATCCAGCACCTGCTTATAGGTGAGGGGCACGAGTCCCGTGTGTTTCCGTCTGGTTGAGCAGCGGGAGTTTTGGAAGTAACAGTCTTTTGGCAAAAGAAACTTGGCTCTCATGTGGCGGAATTTGACCTGTCTGGGGAAGAAGCCAGAGTTTCGACTTTTTCAATCCAACCAAATAATACGATCGGGGTCTTTTCTGCAGACGTTGGCTGCCGAGCGGAACAACTGGCTGGAGGTTATCCGGGGAAACGAGGTCATCCAAATGCGACTATTAGTTACGGAGAGGGAAACTTTGGTATTTTTGGGGCCTAAAAAGCACAGCGGTTGGCGACTGGGAAGGGTTCCATCGACCAACATTTACCTGCTGTGAGATTGTTATCGTTGCATTGGCTGTTATTGGAAGGAACGACCACTGTGATCCAAAACACCTGGTGCATTTATACAATTCTTACAGTGTGAGGAAAAAGTGGCATGTATACTCCTTTAATAATGATACCTTTTCATATTAAAAGTACCTGGGCTGCTGTCCTCCATGTCCATGTGTAGAGGCGAAGGTCTGTCCGCCAGGAGGGGCCGCTCTAATAGATGGTCGTCGAAGAAACTGCTGAACAACTCGCTGCTGAAGTCGTCCATCTGGTCACCTGAGAAAGGCTGGAGAACACGGAGACAGAAACGGTATTTTATTCGGTGAAATAACGTTTTTTCCGTGGCTCCGAATAAAGCCACATACTTGGGTACTTTTCATGTGTCTCTTTCCTTTGTGGGTGAGACAATTTCCTATTTCTTAAGCTAAATAAAGCGTTTCAAACTCATTGGATTATTTGAAAAAATATGCATTCTCACACAAAGCCGACGACAGGGCGGTTTTTCTCAGCTCAAGAAAAGCTGGAGATAAATGATCCAGTTAGCATTTGTGGAATAATAATCTGTCAATGTGAGTGAAAGGTTGAGGTTTCTGCAAGACTGATGACTGTTTAAATTCATTCTTCAGACCTGGAAAAGTCTGTAAAGTCCAAAGGGACATTTTCAGATTGTCTCATATTCAGTTTACGATGATATGAAACAAAGAAAAGCAGCGAGTCTTCCCCCTGGAGACGCTGGAACAAGAAAAAAAAAAAAAAAAAAAAAGCAATTTTTTTTAATCAAAATAGCCGCAGATTGATTTTCTGTCGATCAACTAATCGACTGATTGTCTCTTTCGATTCTGTCTGAGTCAGAAAAACACCAGACAGTCCAGACTGTGTTGATGGCATGACGAGCCAGTCAGTGGGAAACAGCATTGATAGATTCATCCTCAGTGTGGATGAGATGAGTCACTGAGCTGAGAGATGATGTTCTGGGAGCCTGGGACAGCATGGTGCTCTGATTTCACTGGTTTTAACACACACACACACACACACACACACACACACACACAATATGAGTCACCCTGGTCTTGAGCAAACATGCACAAAGCAGTACAACAGCACACACACACACAGATGGATCGGTTGGAACCAATTGAATACACAAGTAAACTCTGCTTGGAGGCTTCTCAGACAGACACAGCAACAGAAATAACGATTTAATTAACGACAAATACAGAAATAGATTTGCATGTTTTATTCCAGGAAATTAGCTCAAACTGGTCTCCAGCAGCTGCCAGAAGTGTCACCGCGGATTAAATCGGCCCAGTAGCAACAATAAAGACACGACTGCTGGGAGAATAAATACGGAGCTGACTTTTTTTTAATGTCAACAATGGAGGAATCAAAGGCTTTTTGGCCTCTTTGCATGCTACCTACCTAGCACCAGCACTTGCATAAAACATTGTAAATGTGTAGTTCAGACTTTATTAGGCTAAGATGGCAAGTGGGTTTGTGCATAGTTCACCGATTAGACTGTTATCAGGCCATTAAATAGGCGTTATCGTCGTCATAAGCACGATAGATGTGGGTCAGTAGGGGGCTACTACACCCAATATTAGGTTTTATCAGCTATTCACATAGTCGATCAACGAAAAGAAGGTATAAAAGATGACGACAGCGACCTCAAGCGACCGTAATTATGACAGGAGCAGAAGCGGAAGTCGGGCGCTGTAGTATAGACGGCGTTAAACTCCATACGGGGCGGAGGTCGGGGGCGATGGAAAGTTTCACTTTCACTTTTGAAACGTAGTTATTTTAAGCAAAAAATCTATGTTTTTTCCAAAACCTAAGTGCTTTTGTTGCCTTAACCTAAAGAAGTTGTAGTTTTGTTGCCTAAACTTAAAGAAGTTGTAGTTTTGTTGCCTAAACTTAAAGAAGTTGTAGTTTTGTTGCCTAAACCTAAAGAAGTTGTAGTTTTGTTGCCTAAAGTTAAAGAAGTTGTACTTTTGTTGCCTAAACCTAACTGTTTCTGTTGCCTAAACGTAAAGAAGTTGTAGTTTTGTTGCCTAAATCTAACTGTTTTGGTTGCCTAAACCTAAAGAAGTTGTAGTTTTGTTGCCTAAACCTAAAGAAGCCATTGCTTTTAAGTTTCGCTTTCACTTTTACAATGTAGTAGGCATAGTAGACCCCTAATGACCCACATTTAAGGTGCTTATGGCAACTGATAACACCTTTTTAATGGCCTGATAACAGTTGAATCAGGTGAATTTTGTAAAAGTCAGCTTTAAATTGTATTTATTTAGCTTAATGACACCGCTACAAGCTTCAATGCTGGTAGTAGTGTAACTGCAGTTGAAATGAGTAGAGTGAGGGAGAGGAAGAGAGGTGTAGGGATGAAAGAGAGTCAAACAGGCCAAGTCGAAGGTTTGTGCAGGACTATATTGTAGGTATGAGTCATGGGAATCACTGTCGATGTGTATCGGATCTGCAGCATTCTTTAAATACGTCAAACAAATCAACTTTAAGAGACATCCACACCCTCACACGTGCATTATCTCAGTGTGTGCGGGTGTGTTTAGGAGGTCAAGCGTGTTCTGTGGTGAAAGTCTGGGACACATGCAGCTGTCTAATGAAACCATGTGGAGTAAACACGCACACACACACACACACACACACACACACACACACACACACACACACACACACACACACACACACACACACACACACACACACACACACACACACACACACACACACACACAGAGGGTAGACAGACTGTACAGATGGTGGGTAAAATAACAGAAGCATATGACACATGAAGAACTGCTGATGTTTTGAAACATCAGTGTGTGAGTTTGCAGTGAGCTGGAAGGGGGGGGTTTGGGATATATGTGGGCATAAAATGCATTTTTCACATTTTGATTTGTTGTAGCAGGAAACATTAAAGATGACTCTTTTCCTGTTACTGCTCAAGGGAAACGAACATTTCCTACTGTTCAACTGGCTGAACACGGGGTGGCTTTTATTTTGAAGCATTCGCAGCAAAATATTTGCCACAGAAGTTCGCGGCGCCGACAGCACAGTCGAGGAATCAATATTTCTAAAGGCTCAACGGAGCTCACTGCAGGATAAAGCAACTGCTCAACAAGGTGTGTGCACACACTCGGTAATCCCGCAGTCACTCGCTCCGTCACACACAAGTGAATGCTCGCTCATTCATAAACAAACGCACCCACAAAAAGCAACACCGACAGAGCGGCCTTGTTCTCCTGCCGCACTAAATGTTGAAACAATATCCCTTTAAATGACCCCGACACTGCCCCTTTAACTCTGCTCCATTAGGGAATACAGGCCACATTTAAACTGGGCCACATATGGAGAAATGTGGGCGAACGCTGGGAGAAGGAAGCAGAGGAAGGTTCCTAATTGAAACAATTTAGTATGAGCTAAAATTAGCTCGAGTAGCTGAATTAGACTTTGTCCTGCTCTCTACTAGCTGACATTTACTACTTAGTCCAATAAGCGGCCCTTTAAATTATATCGGTAACACTTCATTTTACACGTCCGCAAATTTCAGGGAAATTAGTTGATAATTAGCAAGTAACCTATTTGAAATTTCTTTGGAATTACTGCCAAATTACCCCAGTATTTACCTCAAAATTGATAAAAGATTACTTACATTATTTAATAATTATATTCCGCTATTTCCCAATATCTGTATTTAATGCATTTCCAGGAAAAGAATGCAAAGTTAATTGATACGCTTTACTTCCACGTCTGCTGATAAATAGATAATAATTAGCAAATAACTTATTTGAAATTTCTTTAAAAAAAACAAAAAACAATAATAAGTCACACAACGGTGAGATTTGTGCCTGATAAGAAGTGTCTCCTATTAGTTTTTCCACCTCTAATGAGCCTCTAATGAAGAGCATCGCAAGGCCGCTTCTCAAGCCTGAGGGCCCTATTTGAACAATTATATGCTACTTTATTATATGATCATTAAATCATGTTTATAATAAAGTTGTTTTCGATCAATTCTGACGTAAATATTGGGGTAATTTGGCAGTAATTCCAAAGAAATTTCAAATAGGTTACTTACTAATTCTCACCTAATTACCATGAAATTATACCCTTTACCTCCAGCACACCTGGAGCCTGTGACACAGCTCTCACCTACTACTAGTCTGAAGCTAATCTTTCTCTTATCCATCACCTGGCACGACGATGATGTACCCACGGCAGATGTTTTTTCTTGACATGTTCAGCTATTCCGGCTAAGATAAGATCTCCTCCTCTCGGGCAAGTACAGACGGTTTCATTGATATCTCTCCTGTTTCAGTTTAATAAAATATGTCATTTAGAAATCCTGCTAATTTTCACTCTAATCCATGCGGACAAACCCCGAAGGCACAAAACCTGAATTGGATGCATGGATTTCAGAAGGGTATGGATGATGTGTGTTGTTACAGATTGCATTTTGGGATCTATCTTAACTAACTGTTTTCATAAATCAAACCGTGTGTTGTCATGCTGCAGCCAAAAGTATTCATTAAAATGATCAGAAGTTCCCAACATTCGTCATGACATCTGCAACAGATTCCTCCTCTGCAGTCATTCGTCTACGTACAACCTGTGCAGTAAGGAGGTCTCGCAAATAAAGAACAGAAAACATTGTTTATCAAGAAGAGAAAGTTGTTCTTCATTCAGATTGATATACTACACACAAATGATCAAGGATTGACGATACGATGTTATCGCGATACTTAAGTCGCGATACGATCTAACTGCGATTTTAAACATTTTGCGATAAGATATATTGTGATTTATTACCTTTTTTTTCAACTGCAAATCATGCAGTTTGTCAACATCTGTTTTATCTAATAAGATACTGTTTTCATTCGCATATCTTGAGGTCAGAGGTCAAAGGGACCCCTTTGAAAATGGCCATGCCAGTTTTTCCTCGCCAAAATGTAGCATTACTTTGGAGCGTTATTTATTGTTCTCCCCCAACAAGCTAACATGGCATGGTTGGTACCAATGGATTCCTCAGGTTTTCTAGTTTCATGTGATACCAGTATCTTCACTCTAGCTTTAAGACTGAGCCCGCTACAACCTCTGAAACACAGAATAGCGGCCGTCAGATTGTTAAGAGGTTAATACCAGTAGTTTATATAATAAAAAGACTGATACTTGACGTTTTGCCGTGCAAAATACTGCGATACTATGCTGCATCGATTTTTTTTTCCCCCACTCCTAATTTTATGCCTTTATTAGAGAGTCTGACAGTAGAGAGACGACAGGAAAATGAGGGGAGAGAGAGAAGGGAAATGATTCAAACCGAGGACGATTCAAAGCTATAAAAAAAATAGTATAATGTTATAACACGGAAATAGAATTGCATGCATTTACATCAACTTGTTGCTGTGGCAGCTGCAGAGTTAGACTGACAATATCAGGCCTAATCATGTATGCAGATAATACGATATTATTTCCTCCCAACAATGGATTGATTGATTGGAGAAAAGGTCAACGCTCAGCGGACCGTTGAATTGAACCCGCATCGCACCTGCACCGCCTGACATTCATCAGATCAAATGTTAAGAGTTCGTTCGACTTTCCAACATTTGACTTGTCGTAACCGTTTTCATTATTCGGCTCGTAAAGCGCACACACACACGGCGGAGGCTGTTATTGTTGCTATCTATTAGGAACAGGAAGCTTAATGAGGCTGGAGAGGGGGAAACAGCTGCAGTCAGGTCGGTGTGAACGGAGGAGCAGAGGGTCTGGACCTTTCATTACCTGAACGCCTCTCTGCTGGGAAAAAAGATTCATTAGGGGAGGAAGTGTTAAAAAGCAGTTGACGGGTTTTTTTATAGCTTCAGTGGTGGTGTGTCATTAGGGGGGTGGGGGGGGTTGGGGTGGGAGAGAGAAAGAGCTGGGAAAAGACAGACGCGACCGAGGAGTAATTATAAAAGCACAGAGCGACTCTGTTATGCCTGTAATTAACAGCGTTGCCTCAAACATATCTCCTTTCAGGTGAAACGCGCGAACCGACGCCGGCCCGCTTGTGATGAAATATTTACTATCCCCGATGCAGTGATGAAGGAAAGCACGGGAGGATAAACTGGACTGGGAGAGCCGGGGCCAAAAATTGTATGTCATTATGGCATGACTGCAGCAGTGGAAACCGTCGTAAACTCCCCCCCAGAACATCATGTAAAAGCCAAAGGGAAATACGCTGTAGTCTCAAGTTCAGACTTCTCGAGCCAACGTGTAGTGGCTCTGGTTCTGCTTATTCCACTTGTTAGTACATCCATTTGTTTGGCTGCTATTTATAGGGATCTATCCCTATGCATCGATCTGATCGACAGGGTCAAATAAAGCGTTCGTGTTAACTTGTTCCTCGTTGATCGTTGCAATCTCACGCCAGGCTGCAGGAAACGCTCCGTCATGTCAAGACACACTTCCTCTCCGCGTGAATTGCATCTGCAAACTGCGATTACATCTCGCCGCATCACTACCGTCTCGCCCGCGGTTTTTAAGCAATAGCTTCATTTTCGGCACGTCATAAACACCGCGCTGCTACGTGTGGCTGGAAAAAATGGAGACAGTATAGGACCAAAGCTTGCAGGAAACAGGACCAAAAGGCAACTTAATGAATGTATCGTACGAATTTGGAATGAAATCAATATCAGTTCCACTTATAAGGTGACACAAGTGTTATGCAGGTCTTAGCCTACGTTTAGCTTTGCGTTCACTTCACACTCGTGCAGTCGATCGATCACAGTAGGGCTGGGCGATACGGCCAAAATCTTCTATCTCGATATATAGGTCATTTCATATCTTGATAGCAATGTTTTCAGGTAGTTCAATAAATAAATAGTCTATATGAAATAACCACACTGTAAAGCCTATTTTTTGTATACTCCTGTGTGAATTAAACTCTTAACAAATGAAAACTATTTTCTCATTTAATTCTAGTGCAAAATGAACATCAAGTGAAGTTATAAAGAAAAAAAATATTTCCACATATACACATTTGTTAATTGAACTGAGTGATAATGTAAATTGTGATGTAAAAACAAAACCGCAATCTTCTTAATTTCACATCAGATTTTCCGAGAAATTTCAGCTAGCATGCGCTTGTCGATTTAGATGGTGTAATTGTGCGTCACAATATTGCAATTTCACCGCGATACGATTCCACTGAAAGACGATAAATTATCATAAATAATTAGAGAAGAGCTGCAGCGGTTAGTCCGTTAGTCGATCGGTCGATCGACAGAGAATTAAGCTGCAAATTTAGTTTGATTTGATATGATTTGATGCTTTTTCTTATCACACATGATTTTAAACTGAATATCTTTGGGGTTTTGGACTGTTGGTTGGACCATATCACACTCATTTTTCCCAATTTTTTGACAACACATTAATTAAAAATAATCATTACCTGCAGCCCTACATTCAATCATCTGAAATGTTACAATATGCACGATCAAAAGGTAATGTAAAATACTCAGGAATTCATAGTAACGTAGGCTAAAACATGCAAAAACACTGGTATAATCTTTTAATCCTTAAAAATCCGTTGGCAGACTTTCTAACAGGTTTTAAATAAGACATTAAAAGTCAATAAAAGGCAGCACGGCTGCTTGAGACGGAGTCTTTTTTCTGCAGTGAAAAATGAAACAGTGAGAGAGAACTGAAAAACATCATGTCATTATGCTATAACACTGGCTGCCGCAGATAAGAAAATGGCAATGTTCTCTACTGTATTTGGCTTCATGTGGTGGTTGGTGTGTGGCTGCAGCGGGCCGGCTTCACTTCGTTTGGAGAGGAGTGAGCCGAGGTTACCGTGTGTGTGTGTGTGTGTGTTTGTGTGTGCGTGCGCGTGCGCTGAAGTGAACTCAACTATAGTTCGCAGTAAAACAGTAGAAGAGTATTTTTCCTTCACACACACACACACACTGCTGCATGCCTGCTCACATTCCATCTGGCAGCTCAGCGGCCAATCGGCAGCGAGCATGCAAATGAGATGGGCGTGTCCTTTTAAAGCTGGAGTACAGGGTCTGAACGGAGAGTAGAATAGAGTAGAGTAGAAAGGAGAGGACAGAGGGGATAGAATATAAAAATGTAGAGGAAAAACATAACATGGATAGAGGACAGAAAGTCCAAATATCTACACAGGGATATATGTAGGTTTTTCTACAAACATAGACTAGAACAGAGTAGAAAAGAATCAAATAGAATACACTGCACATGTTTTGTCCAACAGTCCAAAAGATATTCAATTATATACGACGATTAATTGATTCTCAAAATAGTTGCAGATGGATTTTCTGTCAGCTAATAAACTAATTGTTTCAGCTCCGTAATGCATTATACCAAAATACTGCACGCATTTTGCAGGCTGCACATGTGTACAATTTATGTTCCGTTCACACAATTTCATCACCATGTTTTTGAAATTGGCCCCTTCAGACGCGAGCCGACCTGACTCCGGCAGACGGCTAATGAAAGGTCGCCGCGGTTCGTCGCGGTTGCCATGGCGTTCGCCTCCTGCATTTGTCCGGCACGACTCAAAAAAATCTGCCGGTTCAAATAAATGATTAATGCATCGTGAGTACCTGCTCGTTTCTCCTCCATGATAACGAGAGCTGCACACAGAGATGTACTAACCTAAATGATGTTATCCGTGCGTGATGCTTGATATTGGGGTAAAATGGTTCAGTGATGCACAACTCTAACTGTAGCAAAGGCATGCTCACATATAATAGGTATTGTTATGCACAAAAAAATTGAAATAAAACAGTTAATTTGTGCAAGAAGTGCATCATGAAGTCGAAGGATTTTTTTTTTCCTCTGAGAAATACAGAGATGCCATGGTAAATATTAGAGCAGGGACGATACACAAGTATTGCAATTCGATATTACGATTTAATTTATTAACACTAGACCATGGGAAAAAGTTGAATCATGCACTTCTAGGGACTTTTACTTTGGAAAATATCTAAATTAATGCAGTAAAATTGCTTAATTTCCAGCATGTATGTAGTCAGAGATGTCAAATATATCAAGTCATTTCAGGAATTATCTATGAAATTTTTTTTTCCCAGCAACCCAAATATCAAAGAAAAGACATTTCCCCCCCAAATTACTGCTATTTTTCTTTTTAATTTATCAATGTGTGAAACCCAAAGTGTTTCCATACTTGACTGTTAATGTTTCTACGGGATGCTATGCTGTCTTTTCATCAGGTGGAGAGGTAAACTCGGTGCCAGGTTAACTTTTTCCCCCTCTTCTTTATCTTTACACAGAGCTGGAAGTTAGAGGAAAAACGTGCTTTATGCTCAGATAGTTTGGCTTGTGTTTGGAGGAAAAGCTGGATTTCCTGGACACCTAGTGACACCATAAGTGAAAAGTGAGGTTTACTAGAATATCTATAACGTCACATATATGTTATATAATGTTTATATTCGCATATTGTATATCGGAAGTATTTTTTTCTTATTTTATTCTAACGTTTTAATTCATCCTATTGTTATTTTTTACTGCTTATTTGCACCAACGAACCAAAGCAAACTCCTAGTGTATACCTGATACACCTGGCAATAAATAAAGATATCTTCACAATTAAACATAAATATAATAAATAATGTGCAGCGATTAGAGCATTAAAGCTGCTGTAATCAATATTTTTACATTAACGATGGATGAAACGATGATGTGCAACGCGAGAGAGTCACTCGTGGCGATGAACCAACGTCGACTCTGCAGTTTCTCTCCGCTCTACGGCGTCTTTCTGCTCTTTGTTTTGGTTTTATGCCCCAAACTTTATGGTGTTTTGATATTGAAAAAAATTTCTAATTGCGATTATTTTGACTGACATTTTTAACATTTTACATCTTTATTCTCATTTTCATTGAAAAACATGGTAAAACGATTATGGTGTGATTTTTGTGGGGATCTGAACCAAACAAAGATGTTTTCTTAAATCTGCAGAATATGATGTGTATGGCCAGTTTCCAGCAGAAAAGCTCTGATAAACAGCAGCATGAGTGACAGAAGGAGGTCAATCCGATGCTGTGCTTCATCATCAGCACCTGCTCATAAAACACAACTGCAGATTATACATTAAAGAGACATTAAAATATGCACAAGCAAGCCATGTTGCAGTGGAGTTAATTGGCCGTCCTTTCCCATGTCCTCAGCGGTAGAGCCCAGCCTAGTAGTGGCTTCACAGCAGAGAGGACTACTTTATTTAGAACAGGGATGGGGACCTGAGGGGGGGGGGGGGGGGGGGGGGGGGGGTTAAACCACAAGCAGACTGCTGGGCTGACTCACTGACTAGAATAGAGGTCTGCTTAAAAAACCTGTTAAAAGAGGGAGAGTGGAAAAAGAGAGGGATGGAGCAGAAAATAAAGAGAGAGTACTTCCTGCTGATATTGTGATATTTATCACGGTGTGCGGCAGTGAAACGCCTCTCTGTGTCCGTTTCCACGAATTAAGAGTGCAAAGCTCGGTCAAGCGCGGCGTGCACCAAGGGGCACGGCGGTGCACTTTTGGCATTTCGTGGCCCGGAGGTGCGTCGCACACATGCAGTACATTTGGAAACAGAGGTGGGATGAGGAGGAATACATTGTCATACATTAGAGGCTGGTGCCAATGCTCTCATTGCGATTATGCAACAGTTCACTCACTACTAACAAAACTGGATATATTTTTTTCCAGTTGCACAACTTCTTCAACCAACACAGTGATTATTATATTAATGAACAAGCGTGATTTTGCACTTTTGCACACAGTTCATTGGTCTTCTTCTATGCAAATTAGGTGCCACAGGAAATGAGACATGCAGCTGTTGCCCCCGGAAACCCGCTGTTTCGGGATGAGGCTGCGGAGCGAGACAACAGGTGGTTTTTAAAGGAGGCTCGGTGATTTAGAGAGGAGATTTAATTGTCCTCTGATTTTTATTGCAACAGTCTAAAGTGTTGCAGATTTTTTTTTTAACCGCAACACTGATTATTATTTTGCAGCAGCACCGAGCTGGCGAGATTTAACGAAAGCATCCTGGCAACGCGTGATTGCAATTTGACAGCTCATAACTGTCTGGGATAAGTTATGACATATCGTGCAAGTTCCCACAGCCCCTAAAGGCATCTTTTAAATGTCTTGTTTTGTCTGACCCAACAGTCCAAAAACCCCAAAATATTCAGTTTGCTATCAGAGGAAGATTAAGAAAACAAGGAAATCTTCACATTTGAGAAGTGAAATTATGCTATTTTGCCATTTAAATATAACTTAAATGATCAAAATAGTATGCATAAAATAATACGGTATTACTATCCAATTAATCCAGGCACTAGAAGAGTTAATTGAGTTAATTGAAAAGTAATGAAGAGCAATATAGCCAATGTATTTACTGTGCACTGGTCAATTAGTCTCTATATATACTGTATCTATATATATATATATATATAGATACAGTATATATATATGTGTGTGTGTGTGTGTGTGTGTGTGTGTATATGTATATATACACAAACATAAACTCATACATACATACTCAACTCATAACATAATGTAACAACTTATATAAAAGTTGCTACTTAACTCATAATGTAACAACAAAGCATAAAATGTAACAACTTAAAAAACTTATTAAGAAAGGGATGTTGCAATATATATCAAGTTATAATATTACACACACACACACACACACAAACACACACACACACACAAACACACACAAACACCCCCTCCCACACACACACACACACACACACTCACACAAACACCCCCCCCCACACCCACACACACACACATACATACACACACGCACACACACACAAACACACACAAACACCCCCCCCCCACACACACACAAACACACACAAACACCCCCACACCCTCACTCACACACACACACACACACACACACACGCACACAAACACATGCACGCAGCAGGGTAGGGTTAGGTACCCCGGATGTCAGTCAGGATCTTAATAATAAGTGCACCGCCCTCCCTGAGGTCCGGCTCCGGGCGGAACAGGCAGAAAGAGGTGCGTTCGATTTATGAAGAAGAAACAATGTATCGACTGTGCACACACACACACACACACACACACATGAGAAGCCGGCTTGAAGTTGAGCTAAGAGGCTAATTAAAGGCGACGAGAACTCACCACGTTAGTGAGGAAGTCTCCGTCGCTGAGCTCCTCCAGGTCCAACAGGTTGCTCCCGGCGGACGGGTAGAGTTTCTCCGCCGTTAAACTGTCTAGGATGGACTCCATCATGACTGAGTCTGCTGCTTTCTGTCGGTGACAAACTTGGGAAAACGTCGATAATTCACATCCTTCCTTCTTGCTGCTCCTGTGTCGGTGAGACGGTGCTTATCCATCCAGCTGTGCACTACTGCTGCTGCCTCTCTCTCTCCTCATGAATATTCAGTGTAGCCCCGCCCCCCCTGGCGTCAAATTACAGAGCCCCGCCCCCCAAAACACAAAAATAACATTAATTGTATGTGCTATATTTGCAACAACATTTTAATGTATAATCAGTTATTTTAAGTAGACTATGCAACTAAAAAATATATTTATTTTTGTAAAAATATTTTTATATATTTTTTATATGTATAAAATATTTAAAAAAATATTTTTATAAAAATAAATAATTTATACATACATATATAAATTATTTTATTTTTTCTGCTTGAGTATTTCCATTTTATGTAACTTCATAGCCTACTTCTAGGCTACTTCACTACATTTCAGAGGGAAATATTGTACTTTATACTCCACTACATTTATTTGAGCACTAAAGTTACTAATTACTTTACAGATTAAGATTTTGTATACAAAACATATGATCAAGATGATGACTAAAATGCAGCACATCAACTATGATAATAATCCAATTATGTAATAGGCCTATAAATAAAAGTAACCCTTTTTTTTTTTTTTGTAACAATATACATTTTCATTGTTGTACATATGCTACCTGTACTTAATTAAAATATAAATAAATAAATTAGAGTACTTATTTCAGCATTATATATTATTATGGAATAAAGTGACAAATTGCAGAATAATATAAACAAGCAATAAACCTTGAACACATCAAAATCCTCAAAATATGCTTGAAACTCTTAAAACGGCACTAAAACATATTGGAATCCCATTACCTTACATTTTGTCAAGAAACAAATATTTTTATTGTATCAAGGATAGGATCTTTTTTTAGGGAACGCCGTAAGGTACAAATAATGGATAAATAAAATAAGAAACAGCAACATTGTGTGAGTCTGTTGTATTTGTGTATCGTACCATCCCTACCCACGATACGTTCAGGTGACTTCAGGAGTGTGTGGGCATGTTCAGACTTACATCCCCCTCACTCTCCTGTTAGCTTGGGGGCACACATTACAGTTTTATCTGATCAACTTATTCCTAGAACAAGTTTGGTGAGGGTCATAAAGGGCAGACGGTGTTGTAGGCTGCACAGATTGTAAAGCCCACCCTGACGCAAATTTGCGATTTGTGTGATTTATTGGGCTTTAGCCTATAAATAAAAGTTCATGGAACTGCTAGTACGACGTCAACCTGAGCAGAGGTCTAATCAGCCTTTAAGAGGCCACGCTTGGTTCGTGTGTTTGATTCGTTTTGTGCACGGTGGCTCACTCGTATGACTTCCTGCGACACTTAACTGGAGCCCTTGTTAATGTTATTAGTTCCATCTGGGCATGACTTGCTGTGACAAGTCCAAATGTCAATGAACTGGACATTTTACCAGAGTGCAGAGGATGTAATATTACCCCCTTTAGGTGAGAGGGAGTCATTGCTATTTGAGTTAGAAAATAAAGACAAAAAAGGGTTCGAAAATGTGTTTGCGAGTGAAGAGTTTTGACACCCTGAGATACCGCCTGCAGTGTGGGAATGAAATAGATATTTCTTTCTCCTCCGCGGTTGCTCAGGCTCGCCCGTCTCATTCCTCAGATCTCATCCTCGCCCCAGATTGTTCCTCCTATGAGAGACAGAGAGAGATTGAAACCCTCTCTATTGTGCTGCAGGTATCAGAGGTGCATGTGTGTGTGTGCTGCAGCTCTGACCTGTTACATCATCTGGGTAGATTTCAGTGAAAGAGGGGGATTTCCAAGCATTATTTATTTACAGAATGAAATATCTGAAATAACTTTCGGATGGATTGCCGTGAAATTTGGTACAGATGCTCATGACTTCATTGCAAACGGTGAGTTTAGAGGTTAAGAAACAGAAACCCTTTGTCATACTGGACTACAGTGATTGCCATCAGGTATTTGTATGTTTTATGTTCCTATTCAAACAATAGTCACTAACTGTTATGTAATGATCTCCTGTTACTCTACATCCCTATTCCCTTCCTGGTTTTTCTTTTTTTCTGGCTTTTCCTTATCGCCCATCATTCCTCCCCTCCTCTTTTCTCTGCCTCCTTTCTCCTTCCAGATATCAGTTTACGGAGGTGTCCCTCCTTTAGGGACAGGGTGTCTCTCTGTTTTTCTCTCACACACGTCGGTGTTGCGTAACTGTGGTGACTACAATAAACCTAACTGATCGTAATTCAAATTTAAAGGTGTTTCGTCTCTTTGCTTCTATACTCTTTGTCGGCAGCTCCGTGAGTCACGTGATCGCTACTCAGTGAAGTTAACGTCAACCACGACCGTTTCCTAACCCTAACTAAGTGGTTGTGCTGCCTAAACCTAACTTCCTGTGAAAACGGAAGTTTATTTTGAAAGGACACGTTGCATGTAACGAGACACGCCGTCCCCGGTCCGTCCAAAAGTAACGCAAAAGAGGGGTCGGTCTCCGATGCCGAGGGGCACTGATCAAGCGGCGGTATTTGACGAGTTTGGAGTGAGGATGTGTCGGTCCTGTGGAGTTTTTGACCACTGGGGGGGGGCGCTGTGGAGCAGTGTTTTGTTTGTATAACTTGTGATGCGATACACAATTCTGCCAAGTGCAGACAGAGGGCAGCAATGTGCCAGTTAAAGAGGAGAAGAAGAAGACGATAAGCCGATGTAAACAAAGCACAAAACATTCAATAAAGTTTTATAGAAAATAGGAAATGCATTCAACATGATAATTGTGCCTGAAGGAAACACAGTGAGAAATGATGCATGCAAATAAAACAATCCAAACACCATATGATGACCAATGATTTTTCTCTTATAAAACCCCATTTTTTCAAAATGAATCAGATTTGTACACATTTATAGGAATCCAAAAGCTTCAGCTCTCTGATATCTGTTGATGCAGGTTGTGACAGACAGCTCTCTGATTGGCTCCCGTTGTGATGATGCAGGTATGACTCATTTTCTATTCTGAGCCAAAGAGGTGACTCTGGGCTCCGACCTTTCGTCTCCTTGGGGACCGCTGTGATGTCATCAGCTCTCCACACATTTATCGTTGTCATCGTCCCTCTTCTGTCTCTCTCATCCAGTCAGGTTTGTTGGCATCACAAACAACCAGCGAGGTGGAGAAAACATTGTTTACGTCTGTCTGTCTGTCTGTCTGAGTAAATGATGGATCCACTCTCCATCGCTACCCGAACATTCCTATTAGTCCTCTCACATCATCTCTCTCTCTCACTCATTGTGCTGACCCTGTTAAGAGGCTTGAGCGTATTCACTGTAGCACCCACTCATGTTGGTGCATATGAATTCAAACTTTAATATTTATGACTTCTGTTCCCAAGCAGTCTGTTAATGTTAAACTATAGAGGTCAGGGCCGGCACAAACCCCCGTTAACCACCATCACAGCCATCTACCATATATTATAGCCATAATATATTCCATTTCTGCTAACGGATCCCCCGAAATGCTACACACTGGCCCTTTAAGAGGACCTTGAGTCAAGTTTATTTTTGTCAAACTACTGTTTTCGAGGTCAAAACTAAACTTTCACACGCAAAATTGATTTATCGTTTTACTGTAATATTCATTTTGTGATGCAAATGTGCTTATATGTGTCCTTCTGGAGGCGCAATTACAAACATATATTTTATTGTATACATTAAAGGAGAATATTTTAACCTGGTGAAAAAAAGAAGCAATATCTTCCTCCCACTCCCTTTTTTTTTTTTTAACATTCATGGCAAATACTACTTTTTTACTTTATAATATTTAAAGAAACTACAGGGAACTTTAATTTTGTGCAGATTTTGGCGACCCCTGTTGACAAAAGCGGTACTGTACCATTTTTCTTTTTTAAACAGCTGTTTGCAGGATGCATAATGATGAGGCAATGCATCTATTTGTGGCTGTTTAAGATTAATAATTGTAATATGACGATGGTGCAACAAAGTTAACTTTTTTTTCAGTTTCATAACCAGTTAAAAACTCATTGTTTTAACTCGATTAAATTCAGTCGTGGTCGATTTAGCGACACCTGGTGACTGGAGGTGCCAGCAGGTGTGTTTTAATAATACGGGGGAAAGGCGGACCCTGCCAATCACAATAAAAACTACTATTTAGCGATGCAGTCACAGAATCCAAATACATAGCCTGGCTTAAAAAGTGTCTGCCATAAATAGCATCAAAAATGTGGTTCGGTATAATGAAAATCTTGAGGATTGTAACTTAAAAGCCAAAAATCTGTAACTATAAATGCACATTTTCGTCCTCCGTGTTTGTACATGGAGCCCAGTGGGGTTCTGTGGTTGGTTGGTTGGTGGTAGTTGGGTGGAGCAGTGGATGTATAATAAATGGCCGTGGGGGTGGACAGAGTGGTGGGATGGAGAGTGAGCGCACAGTCAATTTTTTCCCATAATGCCTTTACGAGTGGCAGCGGTGTGTATAAACAGCAGCTCGTCTTTCCTTCCTCTGCTCCTCACAGACAAATAAGATGCCAAAGAAGCCCAATGTTTCCCTTCCCTGTTATTTTCTGTGTTGCTTTTTCCTGTCTCTTTTTTTTTTTTTTTTTTTTTTTAGATGTCTCTCGCTGGTCGTAAAGTTCAGAAGTTCAGAGTGAGCGATGAGGAGATACATGGAGAGGAACACACAGTAACATAAAGCCAAGGCTGTAATCAAAGCCAGCCTCGTTCTCTACACACTGTTACGTCACCTACAAGGTTTACTCACCCACTGATGAACTTGCCTGACTGGTTAGATTCTTATACTCCTGTACAAATTATAAAAAATGACCAAAACTATGTCAAAGATTACACCCATGTGTAATTCTTAATCATCTTTTTCCAAAACCATCTGCAGCCTCCACTTTTCTAGGAAAGGCTTTCCACAAGATTTCTGGATCCCACTGATTTGGGGTCAGCTTCTTCCATACCAAACTGGTAAAGGGTACCCAAATAGTGTATTTCATGTCATACTGTGGGACTGTGGTGGAGTCTGCAGCAGATGAGATGACCGTACCGCCCTCTACTGGAGAATGAAACACATGACAAACTAAGGACACAAACTCAAGTGGATGCATCCTGACAAAAATCTCTAAAATAAAAATCTCCTCTTCTGTCATGTAAATAGCAGCTCGCAGGTTATACGACCGTTTATGGCTTAAAAAGATGGTTGCTTTTGCAGTAGTGTGGAATTACTGCGCACATATACATATACCTAAATGCATGTAACTGAGTGCAGCTGTTTAATCCTGATAATAAACAAAAAATACAGGCTGTAATAAGAGAAAAATAGATGTATATGTAAATGTATTTCTGCCCTAACTGCACAGATATTAATGCCTTCTGAAAAATTTACATTAAAAAAGGACACTGTCTGTCGTTGAATGGGTATTTGGGCCACTAATATATTTGCGACTCCCAGAAAAAGAAGCCGTTTTTTAAAGGGGATGAGAGGAGCTGATTATTGAAGCTCATCCCAACGCCTTCACCTGCCGACACATAGCCTATTTCTCCATTCATTCACATCCAGCCTCTTTTACAGATTACCTCAGGCTGAGCTGGAATAGTGCAGTGATATCACCAAAAAACTGCAAACTTTAGCCGGTCACACCCATGTGCTCTCGTTCCCAGAGTTTGCATGTTCGGCCAGTTTAGCTGAAACTCTCTACGGCATGCAAACACAAACCCAAAAGTCCCCAATTTTTTTTGATTACAGGGTCATTTCTTTTGCAGTTGTACATTTTTCCTGCACAATCCTTTGTGAAACCACAAATCCAGAAGTCAGAAGTTGCAGCTAGAAAAAAAAAATCATCAGTGTTGCATAAAAACTCTAAAGTAGAGGCCTTGAACACTGGCAGAAGTTCAAAAAGTTTCCTCCAGACATGCTGAGTGAGTCAACATATTTTATGGGAATATATCTGATCTGTAATAACTGGTGGATTGTTTGTCACCACTGCATGGTCTTAGAGCGGGTCAGCTTCCTGGTCAGAGCGTGGCGAACAGTCAGCATGTAGGAGCGACGGTCAGGCAGAGGGCGCTGCTGGTCCAGGACCAGCCTGTCGGACACAAGAAACAAAACGTCAACAGCTGGGGAGCCTTCTCAGGACTGCAGATAAGATATAAGAGGGGTCAGCAGACAAATATAAAGTATTTCCCCTATTTCAAGCGTATTCCTATGTGCAGTGGTGGACTCGAGCTGTCTGAGGGACATGGGCGAAAAAAATAAAAGGGGCACCAGCACGCAGAACGTTTTCTAGCATGTAGGGCAGCCTTAATGGCATGCATCATATTTCTCCACTGGAAGGGCACCGTAGAGGTCACTTTATTATATTTTCTCCACTGGAAGGGCACCCTAGAGGCCACTTTATCTTGTTTTCTCCACTGGAAGGGCACCCTAGAGGCCACTTTATCATGTTTTCTCCACTGGAAGGGCACCCTAGAGGTCACTTTATCTTGTTTTCTCCACTGGAAGGGCACCCTAGAGGCCACTCCATCATGTTTTATCTACAATAAAGGCATCCAAGAGGGCACTTTTGCTGCGTTTCTTTCGGAACACGGGGGCACCGAGGGGGCCGGTCGCCCCTCCTGTACTGCAAAACTGTGTTACGTTAAGCGTGAGGTTATAATCCAGCTGAACCAAACCTGGTGAGCTGAAACACGGCTGCTTCCACGGATAAAACAGCTTCTGCCACCGACAGCTCCCTGAAACCACACCTACACACACACACACACATTATTATGATTATGAAGTACAATTTTAAATTAAAATATACAAGAGAAATTAATTTTTTTTTGCAAACACACACACACCTTAAATCCTTGGCCAGTCTCTGTCCATCCTCTGTCGTCACCTCCCTGCCGATTTCCAGGTCCGCCTTATTGGCTACCAGCACTGTAGGAACAACTGACACACACACACACACACACACACACACACACACACACACACACACACACACACACACACACACACACACACACACACACACACACACACACACACACACACACACACACACACACACACACACACATAGTGAAATAAAGTGACAATAAACCCGACAGGATGATGCTATGGCATGCAGGCGTTACCTACAAATCACACATCCTACCAAACATGGAATATATGTCTGCTTCATTCGTGCATGTATGTGTGTGTGTGTGTGTGTGTGTGTGTGTGTGTGTGTGTGTGTGTGTGTGTGTAAAGGTGACAATAGACAGATGTCGGACGGAGTAAGAGCAGAGACTTTAAGAGCAAACATAGTTGAACACGCTGTTCCTGTGCGGAGATTGTGCTGCTGGTTCGGTAGTTCAGCAGCTGCTGTGTTGGTTAGAAGTCATTTTTACACAAACATACAGCAGTTACTGGTGATGCTGGCATTATGCTTTTTTATGAAAACACATCGGAGAGCTCAAATAATTGTGATGACTTCCTGCAAAACCCTACCCAGACTCTGCTTGGTTTGGTCGATGAGCGTCTTGAGTCGAGGGACCTCCAGGAAGCTGAGGCGCTGCGTGATGGAGTAGAGCAGCAGGAAGCCGTCGGCCCAGCGGATGGACGACTCCAGAGAGGCCACGGAGCACTCCTGGAAGGACACAATGTCACGTGTTATAAAGCACGTGAGAAATGTCAAAACTGTCTTCTTCACTTGCTAAATAGAAGCCAACATTTATACCTTACAAGCTATATCCAAAATCTCCAGGTCAACAGCCTCCTGGTCCACCGCCCGGCTGCATCTGTAGGTCACCTCTGTAGTAAAAACACATCTTAGTAACGCACGGTCCAATTATTTCTCCCACTGTTAGTTTACTGTGATGGATATTTACCCTTTTTATGGTCGTATTCACCGATGAAGCGCTTGGTTATGAAACGAACGCACAGCGCTGGAGACAGACACAAACAGAGTGAAACACTAACCAATGAAAAGTCCTCTTTACACACATCTGAAGCCTCCACTGTATGTGTCAGCCTCTCTTTGAGGAGTATCCTCTTAGTAAGGCTACCTGCCTTGTTTAAACAAGAGCAGAAGTGCCGTCTCTGTGTTTGGGTGGACGGAGTCTGTTTGACGTCTGCGTGTTGCTGTTTGAGGGCTCGCTGTGTTTCCTTTTGGCAGGACGCATTAAAAAGTCATTTCGGCTCCTTCAAAGCTGTTATTTGAGCCTGTGCAGCTGAACAAATGACGAATTATGCTGGTTGTCTGCCAGATATTTTTGATTTTGATTTTTTTACGAGACAGCAGGTGAACATTTTGTCCTTGAAGTTGATGTGTTGGAAGCAGAAAAAATGGGCCAGCGAAAGGATGTGAGCGACTTTGCCGAGGGCCAAATAGTGATGGCTAGACGACTGGGTCAGAGCATCTCCAGAACTGCAGCTCTTGTGAGATGTACCCGGTCAAAATGAGAAATGAAATGCATGAAAACGAAGCAATTTCTCACACTGATCTGTTTTTTCCCACCATGAGGAGATTTGACCTATTAAAACAGAGGCGGCTGGGTACTTTTACACTCCGATGCTCAGGAGGAGGAGAAGAGGGGGTCAGCGTTAGTGCCGGGTGAGCTCTCCATATTTAGCAAAACCTCTTAAACCGTGACCAAAATTTAACCCCCAAACTTCACCTCTTTTATCTGCTTAAACTGTGACCTAAAACTACTGTTACGTAATCCGAAATGTGCACACACACACACATCCCCATGCTGTCTCTCCACCTGTGTTTTTCTGTGCATTAATGTGTAATCTACCTGTTTTTCCAGTATTGTGAGCTCCCAGGATGAGGAGTTTAACTGGAACCATTTTCCTGTTCGGTCCAATAATTAGTCTGCATGAAAAAAAAAAACACCTACAGAGAAGAAAACAAACTTTATGCAACAATATCTACATGTAGAAAAAATACAAATGTATAACTGAAAACAAACTAGTGCTACATCAAGATAGGTTGCAATAATAATAAACTGACCTTTAAGTAGAAATAAATCCCAGATATGGAGAGGAGTAATGCTCAGTGTCCAGACACTGAGCAGACAGGGAATGAAGAAGAGATGGGACTGTCTTCTCTCTGTTTGGTTATAGGAGCTCTCTCTCTCGCTCTCTCTCTCTTTTAGGGAACAGTAGATGACAAGAGCCATTTGTCTGGAGGAACCGTGTCCAACTCCAGTATCCCATTCTGTCTGGATCTATTCAAGATGCATATACACACTTTTTATTCATTTTCAGTGACTTATGATCGTTCCCTAAAGGCTTGCCCCAAATCCTGAGCTAGAGATAAACTTTCCGACAGTCAATATTACCCCCAAAAATCCTAAATGTTCTTACTGTACCACTTCACTATAACGGTTTGGAGTGTAACTGAATGTTCAGTTCAGTTTCAAAATGTCAAGTGAGCTGTTGTTGCCTGATCTGTGGCTCAAGTATTTTTTTTTTAAAGTATTTTTGATGGATTTGAAGACACCAGAGTCTCACAAGTTCTTTTAAGTTTAAAGGACTCATTTTGGAAAAATACGCCTATTCGTACATGAGAGTGGTGTCAATCTTCTCCTCTAACCCTCATCAAGAAATCCAATTTTTGTATGAACGATGGGGATCCGTCTCTGCGGAAACTTGGAAATGTACTTTCTTTCAAACGAGAGCTCAACAGCGAGCACAGTCCGAGGCGATCGGGCCTCCTTCGTGTCAGCAGGGCTGTGCAAAAGAAGCCAGATTTGAGCATATTTCATAGAAGAGTTTTTGGCAATCGCTGCCTGGAAAGTTTAAAAAAAACAAAATCAGACTTTTAATGTTTGAGGTACAATTTTCAGTTTTGTCTGTTGAAGTTAGAGATCACAATTTAAAGATATAAAAATGCAATTACTATGAGAGCTTGACTTTGGCGTGCAACTTTAAATACGTTAGTAAAATAGGTGCAAATAACGTGCAACCAAAAATGCAACAAGCCACTCAAGCTGGACATTTGTAAGATTTTATTCATATTACATAGTTTTTATACGCTTCATTCAACAAAGCCTGTTCACAGGAGCGAAAACGATCTAACTGTATAGTACAAGCAGCAAGGACAACTTTTAAATTACGGAGCGACGCTGAGTTTGTGTGCGTTGTTTCAGCGGAGGAGATGTACCGGCCGGTGGCGGGCGTTCAGCAGACCGACGGCTCCTCGACGGCGGCGGCTCCTTCCGTCACGGCTTTGACGCATTTGGCCATCGTCTGGGACGCCCTGCTGATGGAGTCTGAACACGGGGGGGGGAGGGAGAAGATTAGAATTACATTTTTTTATAAATCGATTTTTGCCTGTATTAAAAAAAAAAACTTACCCGTCATGTAGAAGTCCTTCGCCGTTAGCTGAGGCGGCACCAGAGGACCTGCTACGAGGTCCTGGTTCACAGCCTGCAGAGAATCACACACACATCTTATTCTTATTCTTTCACATTATAGTGTGTGCGACTCCACATTCTGACTCTATAGTACCTGGGCGAGCTCATTAGCCTGTTTGAAGTAGTTCGCCTCCTCTACGTCGTCGTAACGGACCAGATTCGGAGACACCTCGGCTAGTCTGGACCGCACCTCCTCCAGAGAGTCGTAGGGCAGCGCCACGCCGGCCAGCTGCGAACGGACATCACTTTTAATGACTCAAATTAAAACGTTAACAACGTGAACGTCAGCGAGTGACTTCCCACGTACCTCGGACACGGCCCTGAGGATCTTCCAGTCCTCTCTGGCCGACCCGGGAGCGGTGACCGCCACCCGCGTGTGTTGGCTCCGGCCCTCGGTGTTCACGTAGGTGGCGTTCTTCTCCGTGTACGCGGCGCCGGGCAGGATGATGTCTGCCATCGGCGCGCCTACGTCGCCGTGGTGACCTGGAGGGGGTTGAAAACGAGCTTTAATATATATTTTCATGGCTACCACTGAATGTGTGTATAATGTGTGTGTGTGTGTGTGTGTGTGTGTGTGTGTGTGTGTGTGTGTGTGTGTGTGTGTGTACCCTGGTAGATGACGAGGCTGTCTTTAGGCAGGTCGGCTCTGGTGATGCAGCCGGCGTCGGCTCCCATCAGGAACAGGACTTTGGGTGGATTTGCCCTGATGGCGTCCACGCCGGCCTTGTAGCCCAGGTCCAACGCCGCCACCTGACTGGCCACTCTGCTCACACAAACACACAACGCATGAGCAGGAAGCTTCTACCGTACCTCACTAATAGAGGCTGTGCAAAACAGCAACTCAAATCTGCAGAAAACGTTACCTGTGCAGGACGTTGAGGACTTTCCAGCCCTCTTCCACTCCGCTGCTGGTTCTGGCGTTCTGTGCGATGGCGGAGACGGCGCTCAGGATGGCGGCTCCGTCTTCTCTCTGCAGAGCGCTGCTGCCGACGATCACTACCGGACGCTTAGCGGCCGACAGGACCTGGAGACGGGGAGAGGAAAAGGTTGAAAAAGTTGCCAGAAATTATAGTGTATAAAGTTATAAACTGTGTACTTTGTACATTAGCTTTTATTTATTTTTTTATATAATTTCTGTAACCTTTTTATTATTTTTTTATTTTATTAATTTATTTAATTATAATTGTATTTATTTAATTATAATTTTTTTTATTTATTTATTTAATTATAATTTTATTTATTTATTTAATTAGAATTTTTTTATTCATCTATTTACTTTTTTGTGTGTGTGTGTCCTATCCTTTCATTTATTTATATGTCTATTTTTTTCTTTCCTTTCCTGTCTACCTCGATTATATGTCACGATGGTGGCTCACGTCTTGGAAAAAAATAAAGTTATCAAAAAAAGTCAGGTAAAAAAAGTTGCCAGAAACTCATCCGAGAACATCAGTTCATAAATCAGCACCGGGGCTCCATTCCAAACATCTTCTAAGTCCATTACCTGGCAGAAGGGGTGCGTTCCGTTAGCCAGCTCCCTCAGCACGGACGTCTCCTCTCCCAGGTGATCGTACGAGAAGCTCAGGTCGACGTTGTGACCCACCATGGCGACGCGCAGCTCATTATGGAGCCAACTGACAAGAGGAAGAGACGGACGGAGGAACGTTGATTACATAACTGTTAATTTACCCCAGTAAAAAGCAGGAGAATTGAAACAACGAATGCCAAAAGAGCGACGCGCGAGGTTCACCTCTTGCGGATTCGGGCGTTGAACAGCGGGGCTTCGTAGCGCGGGTTGGTTCCCACGAGCAGCAGCAGGTCGCAGTCCTCGACGCCGGCGATGCGGGAGTTCAGCAGGTAGTTGGAGCGCAGGTCGGTGCTGCGGAGAGGAGGAAGAAGTTGTCCGCTGCACGACTAAAGAGACTGTGGGTACTTACTTATTTTAACTTAAAACCAGTCTTACCCTGCCCCCGACATCGGGAAGAGCTCCTCCGTGCAGAGGTTCTCCGAGTCGAGTCTGTTGAGGAGGTCTTTGAGGGAGACCAGAGCTTCGGCGTCGGCCATCCCCCCCGCGATGGCTGCTACCTCGCTGCCCTGCACGCTCTGCAGCTACACACACATTCATACATACAGACCGTGAATAACGTGGCATAAATATCACCACATCCAATATAGAAGCAAACACACTTACTGCTCCAGCGACGCGAATGAGAGCGTCCTCCCAGGTGGTCGGGGTCAGCTGACCTGAATCGTCCTTCACCATTGGCTGGGTCAACCTCTGCCTCTTCAGACCGTCATATGCAAACCTGAGGACACACATTTGGGGATTTTTTTCGGTCTCCTTAGTTGAGCTACATGGCGACGTAATTAACTTTTATTTCACTAATTATCTCGTGAGACTGATTTCACTTCTGGGTCTGGGTATTTTTTTTACCTGGTCTTGTCAGAGATCCATTCCTCGTTGACGTCTTCGTTCAGCCGGGGCAGCACCCTCATCACCTCCCCGCCTCTCGTGCTCACCACGATGTTGCTGCCCACGGCGTCCAGCACGTCGATCGACTCTGTTTTCCTGCGAAGACGGCAGAAGACGAAGTTAAAAGAAAACCGCGCGACAGAATCGGACACACCAACGACACCAAAATGAAACAAATCTCCCAAGTTTCGCGCGGCGATAGCATCGAATCCCCGTCCTACCTGGTCTCCCACGGTCGCGCGGTGAAAGCGTAGGGTTTGGAGGTGAGCGCTCCGACGGGACAGATGTCGATGACGTTGCCCGACAGCTCCGACATGAACATCTTCTCCACGTACGTCCCGATCTGCAGGTTGTTTCCTCTTCCCGTTGTTCCCAGGTCTTCGACACCTGCGATCTCACTGGCAAAACTACAAAAAAAAAAAACACATGAATGTGCCGTCAATGCGATTATTTCAGTATTCCTGATGGATGTACTGTACGTGTGGATGTTTACGACGTGCTTACCGGACGCAGCGTGTGCACTGGATGCAGCGGGTCATGATGGTTTTGATGAGCGGCCCGATGTTCTTGTCCTCCACCGCTCTCTTCCCTTCTGTGAAACGACTGCGGTCCGAACCGAACTGCATGGACTGATCCTGACAACCCAGCAGGCAGCAGAGTGTTAAACACAGTAGCGGCAGCAAATGTCCCAAAACCTCAAATAATACTAAAAATATCTGCATGACTTAGAGGGAAAGTATGTTTATTTTTGTAATTTGGGAGAAGTAGCCCTTTAACCTAAAAGGTAATTGTCAGAATGAAGGTTAAGTCCTAGACCGAGGTGCTATATACTATATCCACAGTTACCTGTAGGTCACACTCTCCTCCCTGATCACAGATGGGACAGTCCAGTGGGTGGTTGGCCAACAGGAACTCCATCACTCCCTCTCTGATCACACACACATTCATCAAGCCATTAACTCAGGTGGCATTTAAAAAGTTTATGTAAAGTTTGAATAATGTTTGAATATGTATTTGTACCTGGCTTTGCGTGTCTTCTCTGAGTTGGTGAGGATGTTCCAGCCCTTCATGACGGGCATCGCACAGGCCGCTACCGGCTGAGGAGCACACACACATGAATTAGACCGTTTCACTGCAAGCATTTACAGCAATTCCTGCGCAAATCTGTAATGTTTTCAACCGTTCGATCTATTGAGCTCCCAGCCTAGTAATCTGCCTGCTGTCGGCTTACCTTTGGAGCTTTCTCGATCTCCACCAGACACATACGACAGTTTCCCGCAACTGAGAGGCGCTCGTGGTAACAGAACCGGGGGATCTGGATTCCCGCCTTCTCACAGGCCTGACGGGGAAAGGAAACACAACGAAAGTTAATGTGGAAATTCTAAAAAGATCAAATTATGCAGATGAGAATCCAAATTACAAAACAGGCTCAAATGCATCATATTTCAGGAGTCACCACAAAATAGTGCCTATTGGCAACTACATATATACAAACATCTGAAACATCTGTATTGGTTTGCAGTAGAATAATCTGTCGTTTCTTACCTGCAGCACGGTAGTTCCGGGCTCCACCTCCATTGGTTTCCCGTCCACAAACACTTCCACCATGTTGCTGGCAGCACGGACTGGAGTGCGCACTGCTAGCGGACACACAGAGGTCAAATTTACTGAGATTAAATGAAACCTGATCTAAAAATACATCCCGTTCCCCTAAAAGTGAGACAAAAATGGACGTAAGGGGGAATGAATCATAAGACAGATGTATCTTTAAATGATGTAAATGCATAAGTGTCTACACGAGTTAAACACACTGAACCCAAATTAAATGAAAATATTTACGGGATGCTTCTGAAAATTATATATAAAAAAAAATAGGAAAAAATTGCCTGATATACTGAGACACACCTGATATTTTCTTTGTATACTAACAAACTGCTCATTTAAAGTGAGGAGAATAACATTTACACACACACACACAGATGTGTATAGAGACACAATAACACACACATACCAGTGTTGGAGGGAGCCAAGCTGCTCTTGGCAGCTCCGGCTAGAGCCCGGCCGACAGTTGGCAGTCGCAACATGACTCTGTGAGAGCAAAACAGAAATAAAGCAGTCAACACACAAGCTGACCTTTTCTGATATTATGAGTAATCGATTATTTATATTCTTGCAGATTAATTTTACGTTGATCAACTAAACTCGACAACTTGTTTCAGCTCAACCCACAATTAGTAAGAGTGTGTTCAACATGCTGTCATAATCTCTGTACTGTGCTCTTAAAAGGTTTGTACATCACTTTTGCTTTTTACTTTAACATGAAATATCTGGGATCCATAATATGTTTTCTGTTGCAACAAAATAAAATTGTTATCTTTAATCAAGAAGTTGTAAAATTCCAATAAATGAGAAGTGCAGCCCTTGCTTCATAGGAGCTAATGATTATGTCACTAACAATGATTCAATCAACATTATCTTACACTGCTCATATGTCATGTAAGGCATAGTTGCAGGTCATTAATATTTACTGTAATTCTGCTTTTAAGCCCAAAGCCTGGTAGTAGGTGCCAACAAAATTAAAAACAAAAGTGTGGAGTATGGATACAGATTCAGAAAGCTTTCACATTATGTTGAATGTGATGCTCACTTTTAATATATTTGGGGTTGAATCCTTGGATTTTAAAGACAAAATAATAATAATCCTGGCCCCATATCCAAAACAGCACATTGGGCACTTTCACTGGAGTTTATTTTCTATAGTATAACGTTACTGCACAGTCTCTTAAATGATTTCAAAGCTGAATCAGAGCCACAATAGCTAGTGCTATCTCTTACTTTCAACAACAACAACAAGTGAGCAGCTGTGACTCAACCACAAGGTTTCAAGGAGATAATGCACAAGAAACATACTGACATAACAAAATGTTCGGCACCATAATATATAAGTTTTAAAGCAACTTGGAAAAGGAGAAGAAGCTAATAAGCAGCATGGACCTTCCACTGTGGACTCCTTTGCTTGCAGGCTAAGCTAGTTAGCTAGCTAAGAGTATTCAAGGACAAGAGGGGTTACAGCGGGTAATAAGGTCAAACACGTCATTTCCCTCTGGTTTTGCAATTAAATAACAAATAGATTCAAACGTTCATAAGTGCATAATACGTTTCTGGTTCTTACCTTTTCGCTATTTGGCCTTCTGGACCAGAACAGCGGTGATCTGAGTCGTGCTACCAAGTCAAATAGCTGTGGCGTAACTAGCGGAAGTAGCACGGTGTGCGACTTCCGTTCGAAGCGAGGTCTCAGATTTCACAATAAAAGTCTTCAATTTGTGTCATGTAATTTTTTTATCTAATTTGTTATCGTGCTAACTAATATTGACATTCTCTGATAGTAATAAGTACGATATGTATTGACTGATACATACATGCATAATTAATTATTTCTTTTTTTCTTTTACTTTTTTTTTTATTAGTTTACACCATAGACATGCTTACGTCACTGAAAGAGATGTTTATGTTTATGTTTATTTATTTTGCACAATTTAATACTACACAACATAACAAAAAAAAATAATAATAATAATAATATACAGTGCAGGAAGAGGCAAAAAAAACCCCACTGGGCTTATCCGAGGCCTCCACCTAGAGACAAGATTAATATAAAGAAATAATATGACTACATAATAGTGATAAACAATTAGAACCAGATATAATAACAACAATAACAATAAATATATCAATAGATCATCTTTTTTATTTATTTATTTATTCATTTATTCATTTATTCATTTATTCATTCATTTATTTATTTATTTATTCATTTATTTATTTATTTATTATTTATTTTCACAGATATAAAACTGTTTTTTATATTCACGATTTTTGTAACTTAAAAGCGATCGTGTCATCTTCGACTACATTTCCCATGATGAACCGGGGCTGGTACCGGAAGTAGCTACGTGTTCACTTTCGCGACGGACACTTCCGGAAGCATACAGCTACAAACAGCTACAGAAACG
Organism: Sebastolobus alascanus; assembly: GCA_916701645.2. Lineage (NCBI taxonomy): Eukaryota > Metazoa > Chordata > Actinopteri > Perciformes > Sebastidae > Sebastolobus > Sebastolobus alascanus. Next base: position 151,155 of record CAKAOJ020000479.1, read on the forward strand.
ACGCGAGTTGGTGCTTTCTCCTGTGAAGGAGTACAGCAAAAACAGGTGAATATTATTCAGAATAAACACGTTTAGTTGTTTAGCTAATACCTAATATTTATATATATCTATTACAAATAAAACTGACTAGGCCTCCCCATCTTATTATGCTAGTTGGCAACATGCTAACAGCGTCTGCTAGCAAACACAGCGTCAAATAACAAGGAAATTGAATATATCAATGTTTGTTGTGGGTAAAACTGCTACTGCCCAGTAAGTAAGTGTGTACTTGGTTTATATATAAATAAATATGCATGATCTGGAGGTTTTTGATGTAGCTGAGTCCACATGTAGCACAGGTTTGTAATAGCATCCTCTGTTTCTGTGTTGTCATTCTTTTATAAGCTGTTTGCAAAACAATGTTTGACACTGTTCAGTGATTGCATGCTATAGGACACATGTGTAACACATTTATAGGATATATTATAGAAATGTAAAATACAGAAGTGTATCTTTTTTGTTAACCTGTCATAACTAAGGTACATGACTAGTTTGTTGTGATGGTGACTTCTCTCTGTATTAGTAGGACAGAAACATCATCTCAGCTAACCAAAATGGTATTCTCTGTACTATGAGTTTATTCTTAATTTCATAAATTACCTTGTATAGTGACACAATAGCTGTACTTGATCCTAGAAACCCTTAATCCTAAATGTCCCAGGGCATTTTTATAGCCTAAATACATCATACATAACACATCAGTTGCTTTAAAGTTTGAAAAATTGCCTCTAAGTCTTTAAAAGTAATATTGTCTTGCTGTCCTTACCGATATAAATACAGTTATTGTAATTTGGTATTTGTCTCTGCGAATATTTGATTGCTCTTCATCTACAGGGTACAAGATAAGTGACAGAATAAAAACAGAAATATCACCAAAAATGTACAAATCTAATAAAATAATTTCGGTATGGGTAAAATATGGAATATTGAAATTGTGCAGGAACCCTGCTTTGCTTGAAATTTTTTTGTTTGAATGTATTTATACCTTGGAGGAAATCTCGATCACATAACATGCAGCAAGGAGAAGGAATGCTAGTTCAGGCTCTTCAATCCTGACCACAACAAAATAGTATATTACAAGTATTATATATTATAAGTCCAAAATAATCATAGTCATTGTATTGGTTGATCTGTATTTAATTCAAGTGTAGAGTAGTGAACTTCCTCAGGATATGTGCGACAATTCAACCTGTCTTTCTTCTCCTTCATCTTCCCTTCTTTCCCCGCTTGTCCTCACCTCCCTCTTTCTTCGTCTGACGTTCAGCGCCATGTTGCCGACCACCTCGCCGAACAGCAACGGCGCCCTCAGTGCGAGGGACGCCGCGCGTCACACGGCAGGCGCCAAGCGCTACAAGTACCTGCGGCGGCTGCTCCACTTCCGACAGATGGACTTTGAGTTTGCCCTGTGGCAGATGCTTTACTTGTTTACGTCGCCGCAGAGAGTCTACCGCAACTTCCACTACAGGAAACAGACCAAGGACCAGTGGGCCAGGGACGACCCGGCTTTCCTGGCCCTGCTCAGCATCTGGCTATGTGGTAAGTCTTTACCCAGTCGAATCCTGATGTTGTCGTCACTGTACTGTGATGACTGAACACTTCCTCTATTCCTCTGCAGTGTCGACACTAGGCTTTGGTCTGGTACTGGACATGGGAGTCGTGGAGACTTTGAAGCTGCTGCTGTGGGTGGTCTTTGTTGACTGTATAGGAGTCGGTCTTCTCATATCAACCCTCATGTGGTGAGTAGTGGGTTCGCCGAGTTGAGTTACTGTAATTGAGTGGCATGTTTTTGTGTATACGTTTTTGCTTTTTTACTTGAATTGTCCCTAAATGTTAAAGTTGAACTCCAGGATGGACCCTACATCTGAAATGTTGTTTGTTTTGTCCTTTCCAGGGTTATCACCAACAAGTACCTGCTGAAACAACCCAGCAAAAATTTTGACGTGGAGTGGGGCTACGCGTTTGACGTTCACCTCAATGCCTTCTACCCGCTTCTAGTCATCCTGCATTTCCTGCAGCTCTTCTTCATCAACCGTGAGTAGATTGGGACTCTGTGTGTCTGAAATTACCTCGTCTAATTCAAGGCATTAAATGGTCTTTAGTACATTTAAATGTGCATTTTATGTGTTGAATGCACATTAAAAAGTCTCAAGGCCACTCTTCTACTATTTTTTTTTAAATTTTGTATTATAAAATGTCATTCTATAATAACTAATCTAATCAGGCAAATGCCTTTATTCTTTGTTTTTTGGGTTGCTGGAAAAAAATAAGCAATTCCTGACAATGACTGATATACAGTATTTGACTTCAGGATATCTCTGACTACATCCAGACAAAAAAACAACCCGCCTCCTTCCTTTATCACCACACTCACAGCTTGTTTTTATGTTTCAGATATTGTGGTAATAAACTCCAACTGGTTCGTGGGATACTTTGCCGGGAACACTTTTTGGCTGATCTCCATCGGTTATTATCTCTACATCACGTTCTTAGGGTACAACGGTAAGTCCAATTCACATTTACGTACAGATTGTTCTCACTAAAAAGTACCGATATTGCAGTGAATAGACAGTCCAGATCGGGTTAGACTCGTAACTTGGGGTTATATATTTTGTTCTGTACTTAACAAGAACTGATTCTAAGTAGACATTTGCATTCTCAAAATGTGCACAAATCTATTTAGAATGATCAGTTCAGATCAGACAGAAAATGAATTGTCCACTATTTTGATAGTCGATCAGTCATTTTTCAAGCAAAAAAAAGTTCCAGCTTCGTTGTGAGGATTTGCTGTTTTTCTTATGTGATATTAGTTTTATCATTTTGTGGTTTTAGACTGTTGATTGGTCAAAACTGCCTATTTGAAGACATCAACTTGGGTTCTAGAAAATCGTGATGGCCATTTCTTTTAACCGTTTTCTGACAATTTAGAGAAAGAATAATTCATGGATTAACTGAGAAAGTATTCGGCAGTGTAATTGATAATCATAATAACTGTAATATGTCAGTGTGCCTGTGATTTACTTAAGTCGTAATATTACGAGAACAAAGTCATAACATAATATTACGACTTTTTTTCTCGTAAAGTTATGACTTTATTCTCATAATATTACGACTTTTTTTCTCGTAAACTTCTGACTTTATTCTCTTAATATTACGACTTTTTTTCTCTTAAACTTCTGACTTTATTCTCATATTACGACTTTTTTTCTCGTAAACTTCTGACTTTATTCTCATAATATTACGACTTTTTTTTTCTCGTAAACCTATGACTTTATTCTAGCAATATTACGACTTTATTCTCGAAATCTCAGATTGATTTATTTTTCCTCGATGTGGCCCTAACACTCCGTCGTAATTTCCATCTAGGGGTAAAACAGTCACCATCAAGCACACTCTGTTTCCTATAAATCAGGCAGTAATGTAGTGTACATTCCAGCGTGACTTTATAAGATCTGTAATGTTCACAGAGTACCTGCTGATCGTCTTGTGTTAATATCCTACGCAGCTCTCCCCTTCCTGAAGAACACCGTGGTGCTGCTCTACCCCTTCGCTCTGCTCGGCCTCATCTACGTCCTCTCCGTCTGTCTGGGCTGGAACTTCACTCAGGGGCTCTGCTGGTTTTACAAGTACAGGGTCCAGTAGGACCTGTTTGTCTCCGGGGTTGGACTCTAGTCGGCTCCTGGCCGACTCCAAATCTGTTTTTCAACTCGCATCTAGGAGACGACGACTCCATTTCCAGCTTCTGTCGGTCAACATCTGGTTGGGAAGGAACTCTGGTCGACTCTCGTTTGAACTGGGACGCTGAGCTGGTGGACGCTGTTGATTTTCCGTTTGGCTCTTATGTTGAGCTCTGAAGTGAACAGTGATGTGTTTGGACTAGTTGGAGAAACAGGCGGGGGGGGGGGGACAGATCAGATACAGCTTTTACTGTTGTTCTTTTTGTATGATTTGTAAATATTCTGGCAGGTTGTAATATATACAGAGATGATTGTTTCTGAAGAGGAAAAAAATTTGATTTGTTTCTTTGAGTTTCTTAAAAAAAAAAGACTGACGAAAAAAATCCTGCTTATTGAAGAGAAAAAAGGAAAGCGGATGAATATGGGATGGAGACTTTGTTTTTTTTCCCCTTTTCTTTTTTTCTTAAAGTGTACATTCCAGCACTTTCAATAAAAGGTTTTATTAACGTAGGTCGCCTCAGTTTCACTCTCTTGAGGAACTCTGAGATGTTTAACCCTCCCACCAGGGCGTGCCTTACCTTCTGAGTTTTGATATTTCTGGCTAATATTTTTTAATACCAGGCGGAATTATAAAGTAAAAAGTCTCACTGTGGCGCTGTTGATGTTGCACGATTGCCATTATAATGCCGGAACGTCACATTGATGCTTTTAGTTCATATTACTGTGCAGAGGCACGGTGAGGCCTCTAGAGCTAAAAAGAAGAAGCTTTTTTTAGTATTATATGTAATGGGAAAATCTTATTAGATTTACGGCGAGATTCTTTGTCTTTATATTTACTATGTACAGTATAAAAGGCACCACTAATCATTCATATTTGGCTCCTAATTATAGGGAAATAGAGACAATATTCTGAGACAGTACGCACAGTAAGTATCAACGCATTTATTTAAGTTTTTAAAGAAAGAACCGCTAACAGTAACTCACAGTATGACTCATCAATATCTTTCTTTATACTACAGGCTGCAACAACCAATCAAAAAGCAATCAATAATGGATGAAAAAAAAACATTCCTGAGAAGAAACAATATGTATCTGGAGGACCATGTAATAAAATCGAAACCCAGAAATAGAAAATACTGAACGGGAATGTGAAAGAATCGTCCGTAAAAAAAAACAAATATACATACAGCAGATTCAATATTTTTAACGTCTACGAATGAAGACGACTATGGATAAGTACCTCATACAACCCAACTTCAAAACACATGAACCTATCCATTTAATGTTAGAAAAAGTAATTGAATCCTCTTAAGTCTGCTGCTGCTTTACATATTGTGTTGTGGGGAATGAAATACCAGTTTATTTCTCACAAATCGGCTCCAGAAAACACAGGGTTCTCCATCGGGGGCCTGATGGTTTAGGCACACCGCCTAACACCACCATACTGTGCGCAGGACGACGGAATGCAGAAAGTGTTTGGAGTAATAATAAAAGAGTGGGATGAACCGTAGAGTCTGCGCTGCAAACATTATCACGCGCTGTGGCTCATTTCAGTGCATTCATCAACAGCTGTTTGAACTTGTCCTCGTCAATTTTCTTCATGATGACGACCTTGTGCTTCTTCTTCAGCAGGTCCATGTAGTCCAGCACCATCATGCCTCGGGTGTGGGCCCCCTCCAGCTCCACCGTCACGGCGACCTGGAGGAGGAAGACAGGAAGTCGTGTCTAATACGGAAACGTGCTGAAAACTGACTGAACGTGCAGGTGTTTTTTTTAAATCAGAACCTCTTCGCTCTCCGTCACCAGGGTGTCCTCGATGGCCGCGGCCAAAGCGTAGGTGTCGCAGGTGTTGAACCCGGGTCCGGACACCAGCTCCTTTTGATACCGATCGGTCTGGACCATCTGCGGTGACACCGATTGAATGAGACACGTGCGAGGGACATTTGTTTCTGAATTCTTTTTACAGCGCGATGGGATGAAACGCTCGTCGTACCTTCCTGGTGTGGCTGTAAATCTTCTCCATGAAACGGGCCTTGTCTGTGTTTTGGGCCAGCCAAGTGTCGCAGAAAGACTGAGTGAGGGAGACCGGAAGTAAGTCGATCTGTAGTCTTTTTTTTCACATCCACAGCACTGATATAAGTCAAAGTATGTGTTGAATACGGACCCACGGCAGGCTGTTCCTGCAGCTGAACTCCCAGGTGGCGATGTAGGTGGGACAGGTGTAGCGGTCCAGCACGATGTAGGCGGCCTCGGGGTCGGCCACAAAGTTGAACTCTCCACACACCGTGGTGTTACCCCTGGCTGCACACACAGCAAATACATTTCCCTCCATTACCACAATGTAAACCATTGAGTTTAACACGCACGGTCGATGTTAACTTACATTCAGTGTTTCCTCCCATGATGTAGAGCGCCTTCAGCTTCTTGGGGAAGGACGGGTTCAGTTGGACTGCGACGGCCAGGTTAGTGAGGGGCCCCGTGGCAACCAGGGACACCTGCACACAGAGCAGATGAGAGGAAAACAAACAAACTTATTGATTACATACCATCCACTGTAGCAGGTGGTACATGATTTCACCTTCTTCCTAAATGTATAATTAATGGATCCCTTTATATGAATAAGAACATTTTATATTAGCATTTACAACAAAAGCTTATTTGGCCTGTGGGGAAGTATTTTATTATTATTTTTATTATTAAGCGGAGTAAGAGGAACTATTATGATGACATACTCTATAGCCCCTCCTTCTATTACTGTCTCGCAATTATTATTATTATTATTATTATTTTGTCTGTTTGTCTGTTTCTTCTTGCTCTTATTTTATTTATTTATTTTTTTTTTTTTTTCTTTCCCCTCACATAAAAGTATTGCTTTTGGATTTATGTTGATGTTAGCATGGTTTAACTGAGTCAATAAATATAAGTAAAATTGAAAATGTAATAAGATTTCAACAAAAGACAAACAATCAATACATGTATTGTTAAATTAGCAAAAATACATATTTTGATTTAATATTCTCCTAGAAGACAGTGGCCCTCTCTTTAATAAAGATGCAAATATAATATCTATCATTAAGTATAAAGCATCAAGTTAGGGTTAGTGCATAAATAATACAGGAGCTTAATTTACAATTTTTAAATATTAGGGAAAACATGATAAACAGTTTCACCATAATGTGTTATGTGCTGGATTGATAGGGGAGACCGGGGGAAATTGTAACATCTGAAATTGCACCAATCAGAAACAAGACAGAACCATTAAACTGATGTCTCATACTCGTCAAAGTTTTTCTGCCAAGACTTTTTTTTTTAGGTATGAAAGTAATTAATTGTTCAATGGATATTAAATTGTTTTAACTATATTTATATTCTTGGTAGTTTATTGTGGTCCTTGGTATTTATTTGAAGGTATTACGTGTGTTGTTACCATCGCCCTGCATGTGGGGGCAGATGTAATATCTTATGATGTTTCAATCAATATTTTTTAATTTAATTTAATTTATTTTCTTGTTTTGATTTATTTTTAGTATTTTTTTTTTTTCATCCTTTAATTTTTTCCTTCATTTATTACTTTCTTTCTTTTTTTCTAATTTAAAATCTATTTTATTTTTTCACTATAAAATATATAAACATTGTAGGAATGATATAAGTACGTACAACATCATATGTAAGCAAATAAAGCAATAAAGTATATATTAAAAAAAACAAACTAACATTGCTTGTAAAAACATTTGATGGTCTCCCCTACATCTACCCACCTCTCCAGGGTTTTGGTTGACTATCTTGATGATGGCCTGCGCTCCTCTTTTCTTCTGCAGCAGCTCCAGGCCTGGAGCGTCCGGATCTGGGGCATCACCCAGCCCGTCCTTCCCGTGGAAATCTCCAGCGTGGCGTTTACGGCCCAGCAGTGGCTCCGAACAGCCGCGGTACACCGGGATCTGTGGCGCATTGCAGGTTTAACATGACACGCAAGAAGCCATCATTACATCGTGCACGAGCTTTGACGTGACAACGACTTACATCCAGCCTGTTGCAGGTTTTTAGGACACGCAGTGTGTTCTTGCAGGAGTTCTCCAGGGGTGTGTTGCCATGGGTACAGGTGATCCCCAGGATCTCCACATCTGGGGCGGCGAGGGCCATCATGATGGCCTGAGCATCATCCACACCTGTGTCCACGTCTAGGAACAGCTTCTTCTTCATCATCTTATCTGGAAGAAGAAGAAGGAGGAGGAGGAGGGTGTGTATTCAGACTTCCTCCTTGAATCCGACCCACGTCCCCCTCTCGCTGTGAGCTCAATTTTGGAGTCAATATGTGCCACACCTAGTCTACTCTGTGAGCAAATACTTGTCATTTCAAGTCATTCATTCAGTTCAGCTGCTGAAAACAACCCACATATAGATGAAACTAAAGTGCTGAAGATGCACTTATGTTGCTCCAGCTTTGCACATTGTTGGTTAATACAATCTTGATCAATCAATTCCTCATTAATTCATTAATAAAAGAAACCATTCGACGTATAGCGGTAGGTAGGTAGGTAGAGAGCAGAGAGATTAACTTACCGGTCCAAAAAAAGTTTCAGCAACAAGTCTGATCCTTTGCCAAAGTGCAACTGTGGGGTGAAACTCCTCTCTGCTGCTCTCTGCTTTTTATAGAGCGGGAAAGAAAAGTGGGGAGGTTACGTAAGTTACAAAAGGACACCACATGACATGCACATGCACTCAATAGCAGCTGGGCTGGCTGCTGTTTAGCTCAAGGCAAACATTTCGAAAAAAAATGTAAAGGTCGTAACATGATCTGGTGGAGATGCATACCAGCGTTTAGTCTCCTCCTCCTCCTCCTCCTCCTCCTCCTCCTCCTCCTCCTCCTCCTCCTCCTCCTCCTCCTCCTCCTCCTCCTCCTCCTCCCTATCCTCCTCCTCCTCCTCCTCTAGGTATCTTTCTTTAAGATTTTAAGATGTGAATATTCATGTTGGTTCCATTCTTGCGTCACGTGCAGAGAACTATGGTCTAAAGATAATTGCCAATTAATGCATTAATTAATTGAGCACGGATCAATTCCTGCTTTCTACTTGAGTTTCTCATGTTTCAGCGTGCAAAGTTTTATCTTTTATTCTCCTTGGAAGCCTCACAGCTATGCAAGCTATCAGGTGACTGAGTTTTTTTTTTTCTTTTATCACTTCTCTGCAAAATCACACCCTTATTTAGTAAAAAGAAAAAGAGACTGTGAGAGAATTTCCCGCTTTTAATGTTTTGCATGTGAAGGCAATTTAATTGAGACCAGACAGGAACTTTATGTGTCTCTATGGTGAATCCAAGGAGCTGAAGAAAAGCCTGCACATAATGACAATGACACGCTTTGTTCAAATGGGCTTTATTTCATTTTCATCTTGTTACTGCGTCGTTCTACTTCAGCGAATCCATGAACATCTGCTTGAACTTCTCCAAGTCGACGTTCTTCAAGACGAAGGCCTTGTGCTTCTTCTTCAGCAGCTCCATGTAGTCCAGCACCATCATGCCTCGGGTGAACTTCCCCTCCAGCTCCACCGTCACCGCGACCTAGGAGGAAGGAAACGTGAGATGTTGTTTGCTATGTGGACGATGCGTTTTTGTATTTTAAAGAGCGGCGGACGCTCACCTCGTCGCTCTCTGTGATGAACGTGTCGTCGATGGCGGCGGCCATGGCGTAGGTGTCGCAGGAGTTGAACCCTTTACCCTCTGTGATCTCCTTTTGGTAATCTGCTGACTGAGCTTTCTGTAGAGACATTTAAACGTGTTGTGACAGAAGATCATTTAGCACTGAATGCACACAAGCAGGCCCAAGGCATGTGCTTTTTCCCCCCCCTCCACTACCTTCATGGAGAGGGCCGTAATGTTCTTCATGAAGGCAGCCTTCTCGGTGTTTTGGCCCAGCCAGCGGTCGCAGAAAGACTGGAGGGAGGAAAAACACATCATCAAATCAGAAAGGGTGAAATCAACTTTGATGTGTCTTTTACGCGCATGAAAGCCCTCACCCACCCACGGCAGGCTGTTCCTGCAGCTGAACTCCCAGGGGGCGATGTAGGTGGGACAGGTGTAGCGGTCCAGCACGACGTAGGCGGCCTCGGGGTCGGCCACGAAGTTGAACTCTCCACACACCGTGGTGTTACCCCTGGCTGCACAACCAGCAAGTCACGATTGCTTTAAAAATCACACGAGGTGGAAATCACAGAGACACGTGTGTGGGTGTGAAAACGAACGTACAGTCGGTGTTTCCTCCCATGATGTAGAGCGCCTTCAGCTTCTTGGGGAAGGAAGGGTCCAGTTGGACTGCGACGGCCAGGTTAGTGAGGGGCGCCACGGCAACCAGACTCACCTGCACACAGAGCAAAGGAACCAAAAAGTTCTATATTTATTCGGAGAATCCGACATTAAACTCCATTATTACGTAAATGAATGTCCTTGTGTTCGGCCTCACCTCTCCGGGGTTTTGATTGACAAGCTTGATCATGGCCGGCACTCCTCTTTTCTTCTGCAGCAGCTCCAGGCCCGGAGCGTCCGGATCTGGGACGTCGCCCAGCCCGTCCTTCCCGTGGTAATCTCCAGCGTGGCGCTTACGGCCCAGCAGGGGCCCAGAACAGCCGCGGAACACCGGGATCTGTGGAGTGGGATAGATTGGTTTCGTGTAAAGGGTGTGTTGCCCAATCCCTAACCCTGCTTATACGAACCCCCTAAATTCAACCACTGAGTCACTACCAAGCATCACTTACATCCAGCCGGTTGCAGGCTTTCAGGACCCGCAGTGTGTTCTTGAGCACGTTCTCCAGGGGTGTGTTGCCAAAGCAGCAGGTGATCCCCAAAATCTCCACGTCAGGGGCCGCGAGGGCCACCATGAGGGCCTGAGCATCATCCACCCCTATGTCTGCGTCAAAGATCAGCTTCTTCTTCATCCTACAGTACGTTCAACAACATTCACACATGTGATATGGCGTCTTTCAGCTTATTGTTTTTGGTTTTACGGCCCAGCTTGACTCATTTTTGGTGCTATCAGCTTAAAAATAACGTAAGTATTAAAGCACGTATGTGTCAGAAGACTTTTAATTTAAGACCCGACTACTGTAATGGTGCCTTAAAGAGGACCTATTGTGCTTATTTTCAGGTGCAAACTTGTATTTTGGGTTTCTACTAGAACATGTTGCCCTCGCGGCCCCTGACGTGAAGGTTTTGGTGCATAATAACCCCTCTGAGAACATTGCTCTACTTGTGCAAACATGCTCTGTGTTGCATGTTGCCTGTAGTTAACCTTATGGGTTATATAACCATTATATTATTATATAATATTACAACCTTTTGGGTTTTCGACTAGAACATGTTTACATGCTTTAATGTTCAAAAAATTGCTTTATTTTTCTCATACCGGCTGGGCTGCAGCACCTCTTTTCACCCTCTGTCTGAAACGCTCTGTTTGAGCTCCTCCCCCCTCCCGAAAAAGCCCACTCTGCTCTGATTGGTCAGCTGGTCCACTCTGTTGTGACTGGTCAGCAGAACCAAACTCTTCACACTCCGCTCCAGCTCCGCTCTAACTAGCTTTGTTTGACGGCGTGCCAAACGAGCTGCTCGGCAGGTATTATGCAAATGTTTTACTTGGTGACATCACCACGTAGCGGAAAAAAAAAGCGGGACTTCAATCAAAGCATTTCAGGCAGTTAAGGAGCAGTGTTTCTCCCGTTGGCGTGGACTTTGGGCTTTGTAACTTTGCAGACCTTTTACATTCACAAAAAACTATATAACACACTAAAGCAAAGGGAAGAAGCACAAAAGCATAATAGGTGCTCTTTAACGACAGCTGCGGCTGATTCAGACCGCTGCTGCTCGAGTCCCCCGCTAAGACCAGGAAAGCGGAACACTTTGTACTGGCTTCCTCTGAGTCGAAGAATTGATTTTTAAAATACTACCCGGAATATAGATCGCTGAATGGCGCCGCTTCTGTGTGTTATGAACCATCCAGACCAGCTTTTCTAACTGTCCTCGTAGTTTAAACCACACATGAAGAAGCAGCGCTCAGTCTATGTGCAGCACATAATCTGGGACGCGCTCCAAGAAGCCCCGAGGTCTGCTCCAGCAACAGCTTTAAATAGTGTGCCGCACTGCCTTTTAATTTGGGACTATTCATTTATATCTTGCACTCAACTGATATTTCTGATAGATCTGTTTACTCCATTTTATTCCACTTTAGCTTAGTTTTATCCTCTTTTTTTATGTGCGTTTTTGTATCGACGTGTTTATTTCATATCCCGTAAATGCACAAAACACTTTGAATTAACTCGTTGTTAAAAAGGCGCTATACAAAGAAGCTCACCTTGCCCTGTCTACGCAACATGAGTCTGTGATAATAGAACTTATTAAGGAAATTAAAAGTTATTCTCAGCACTTTAAAAGAAAAAAACAACAACATTTAATTATGGATAGAAACTAAGTTTAGAGCAGTGAAAACAACATTAAAATCCTCACCTGGTGGTCGGAGGTTGACTGATGTTTACTGCTGTCTGCATGGAGAGCTGCTGACCGCTCTTAACTGAAGACCAGCCTTTTAACAGACGCACAGAGGAGCTGCTTATGCAACAGGCAAGAGGCAGCCCACCCCTCTGGATGTGTTCCTGCAGAAAGTGTATTATTTTTATTTAAATTGGTGCTGGTTATAGCAGTGCTCTTTGACTTCCAAAGAAGATGGATCAGTGGTTGTTTGAACTTGGAAGTGAGTTTTGATGATTGTTTACTGCTTTAGAGGAATTACGACTAAACAGAAGGGAGGATTGTTGTTAGGTCTTGGAAGCATCATGTGGTAGATAGGAATCTCCCACATGGACACAGACGATCTTTTTAATAGTGTTGCATTAAGTCCAGCATCTTCAACAACACAAACAAGTAATTACAAAATGCTGCGGCAGGACAGTGACAAAAACAAGCCGTAAAAGTCTGTACAACTTGTGCTCATCGGTGCTCAGCCAAAGGGAACAGCGAGTACGAAAAAACATCTGTAAATCATCTGCAGATTTTTGGTTTTCAATGCACCAATAAAATCTGTAGCTTATCTCTTGAAATGGCTGCGGGGGTGTGTTTTTCCTGGTATGTGCAAGCTTTACTTTCCAGTCCAGCTTTGCCAAAGAATAATCGTTACTGTGGATGCTTTTATTGGGACCAAACGGGTCCCATATTGCAAAAAGTGAGATTTTCATTTCTTTTATGTTTTACAAAAGCAGGTTTAAGTGCTATATAAATACTGTTAAACTATCAACACTCTCAATATAGTGAGAAACAAACACAGCCTGTATTCAGAAATTGTGCGTTTGAAACAAGCCGTTAGTATTTCTGTCCATTTGTGATGTCACAAACATACAATATTTGGACCATTACACGGTTTTAAACTTAAACATGTCACGGTATCCAGATACCTTCAGACTTTTTGTAGACTGGACTGAGTTGCTTTTTGTGTTTTGGGTTTTCTGTACTCTGCTTTCCCTCCTGTGTTCCTGTACTGGCTTTCCCTCCTTTGCCTATCTACACACCTGCTCTGAATCAGCCTCGTTTAGTCTTTCCCCTGCCAAACAGCTCCCTGCCCCTTCCTCGGCCTAATCACCTCATTTCCCTCACCTGAGTTTCTCCGCCCATCTCTCCACCTGCACTTCATCCTCTCGTTAGATCAGTTTGTATTTAAGTCCTGGTTTTCTCTTCAGTCTTTGTTGGATCCTCGATTTTTTTCAAGAGTTTCTGTTCTGCCTTGCCTGCATGGGATATTGAATTAAAATGATCTACACAAGTTCCTGTTGCCTGTAATCTCCTGCATTTGGGTCCACCTGCTCCACTCTACATGACAAAACATTCTAAATGTGTCCCAGTTTATTTCCTGTTGCAGTGTATTTAAATAACATCAGTTGACAGGAAGTAAACATGGACCCAAACTGTTGCCTAGCAACGCAATTCCGTTGCAACTCCGTTGAAATGCTCTAAAACGGAGCGTTTCAGACAGAGGGTAAATACAGGTATATTCATACAGACAGTATGAGGAAAATAAAGTGTTTTTTGAACATTACAGCATGTAAACATGTTCTAGTGGAAACACAAAATACAAGTATGAACCTGAAAATGAGCACGATATGGGACCTTTAATGCAAAATTGTGGGCGTAGTAGTCTGTAATTGCTTGTATTTATAGCATATTGTAAGGCTGTTTGAGCAGATAGAGGCCAATAGAGGGCGCTATAGGCTATTGGTAGCTTATAGGTGTCTGAATAGCTTCAGGACTTAACAGCAGTATAATACCAGTATTACTATCTCTACACCTCAGAGCACTTGAGTCTCATGTTTACAGTATGTACATTCAGGTGTCTGAATAGCTTCAGGACTTAACAGCAGTTTTCCTAATTACGCTTCATGTTTACTTCCCCCTGATCTTTACCTCACTATTGGTTTACCAAACAAAGCGAGGTCAATAGGGGCATCACATTCAGTAAACATTTCTATTACATGATATATTGTTATATTACTTTAGTATTGTATTACATGTATATTATAGTACATGCAGTGGCGGAAGAAGTACACAGATCTTGTACTTCAGTAAAAGTAGCAATACTACCATGTAGAAATACTCTGTTGCAAGTAAGGGTCCTGCATTCAAAATCCTACTTAAGTAAAAAGTGCAAACATATTAGTATATGAATATACTTAACATAAAAGTACACATTATGCAGAATAATGTATACTATTGGATTATACTTATTGATGCATTCATGTGTTCATCGCCTTAATGTCGCAGCTGGTAAAGGTGGAGCTCATTTTAATGACTCTATATACTGCTGGGTAATAATACATCATCATTTATTCGTTGATTATATTTTGTATTAATAATCTGTAAAGTAGCTGAAGTTATTAAATCAATGTAGTGGAGTAAAAAGTACAATATTTCCCTCTGAGATGCGGTGGAGTAGGATTAGAAAGTATCAGAACATGGAAATACTCAAGTACCTGAGTGAATGTACTTAGTTACTTTCCACCACTGAGTACATGTTATGTTGTTGTGTTTTTCTAAGCATTCGTTACTGCTCCTGTTGGAATAAAATAATTGTTAATTATTTAACTGCAAAGTAGTAATGTGTTTTTGATACCTTCACTTTTTTTTGCATTAAATCACACCGGGATATTTGCTGAAATTGATTGGATGTGGCACAGCCATACCTAGAAACATTTCCACCAGCCGCCACTGAGTATGTGTGGGGGTTACAGATGTAAAAGATGATTTAGCACCAACAGAAGGAATACACTATAGGAGGACATGTGTGAGCCAGATTGCAGCCATTTATCATCGAGTCAAGGGTCAAACTCTTTAAAGACCAAAAAGATGTTTAATAATGAAAAGTCCAAAGTGCTGTTTTTATCATTTATTTTGAGCCGACTTTCATCCTGTTGCAGCATCATGCTACTTGAGTGAATTCATGAACATCTGCTTGAATTTATCCAAGTCGACTTTCTTCATGATGTGGACCTTGTGCTTCTTCCCCAGCTGCTCCATGTAGTCCAGCACCATCATGCCTCGGGTGTTGGTCCCCTCCAGCTCCACCGTCACCGCGACCTGGAGGAGGAAGGAAACATGAGATGTTGTTGGGTATAGGCTGATTTGAGCTGACATGTTTTGTATTTTAAAAGAGTGGCGGATGCTCACCTCGTCGCTCTCTATCACGAACGTGTCGTCGATGGCGGCGGCCATGGCGTAGGTGTCGCAGGAGTTGAACCCTTTACCTTCTGTGATCTCCTTTTGGTAATCTGCTGACTGAGATTTCTGCAGAGACATCACGAAGACACATGTCGTGACTAAGCAGCTGCCTCTAGACGGCCCTCAAACAACATCTGTGGGGTTTCTCCGTTGATTTATTGTCATATTTAAAGATACACTCTATACATATAGCACTTTATTCTGTCAATCATATCGGGATAAAAACAGCAAGTTCCGTGGATGCTATGCAAAATCTTGGGATTCGGTGGCTTATGGAAAGTTTTGGGGATTTTACAAATTTTATGGCCGCAAAGTCAAATATTTCACTTTTTGACATTTGGGTGATTTTAGTTGTAATAGATCACATTTTGCGGCGAGGTTTGGAGGGGGCGTTCTGATGACATATTTGAAGTATGAACACTATAATTTAATCTGTTCGGATCATTTGGATGGCTCATAAATTGAAGCTTGGCTCATAAATTGAACTTACATAAGGTGTGGTGCATAATAACCCCACTGAGAACATGCTCTACTTGTGAAAACATGCTCCGTGTTGCATGTTGCCTGTACTTAACCTTACAGTTAAACGCGGTGTTAAGAGCATCATTTTCCTGAAGCTTATTGCTATTTTCACCAAAATATGATCACTTCCCTCCTCGTATTAAAGAGGACTTACAGTATTATACTTATTTACAGGTGCATACTTGTATTTTGGGTTTCTACTAGAACATGTTTACATGCTTTAATGTTCAGAAAATGCTTTACTTTTCTCATACCGTCTGGGCTGCAGCACCTCTTCTCTCCCTCTGTCTGAAACACTCTGTTTGAGCTCCTCCCCCCTCCCGAAAAGCCCACTCTGCTCTGATTGGTCAGCTGGCCCACTCTATTGTGATTGGTCAACCGAACTCTTCAGACTCCACTCCAGCTCCGCTCCAACTAGCTTTGTTTGAGGGCGTGCCAAACTAGCTGCTAGCAGACTATATACAAACGTGTTACTTGGTGACATCACCACGTTACAGAAGAAAAGGCGGGACTTCAAGCGAGGCGTTTCAGGCACACTTACCTCCATCGAAAGGCACGCAATCTTCTTCATGAAGGCAGCCTTCTCAGTTTTTTGGGCGAGCCACTCGTCACAGAAAGACTGAGGGAGGAAAACGTTATTACGTCTCTTTTCACACGTTACTTTAAACATAAATTCTGTCGTGTTAACATGTAAAGCGAGGAAGCCCTTACCCACGGCAGGCTGTTCCTGCAGCTGAACTCCCAGGTGGCGATGTAGGTGGGACAGGTGTAGCGGTCCAACACGATGTAGGCGGCCTCGGGGTCGGCCACAAAGTTGAACTCTCCACACACCGTGGTGTTACCCCTGGCTGCACACACAGCAAATACATTTCCCTCCATTTCCACAATATAAACCATTGAGTTTAACACGTACAGTCGATGTTAACTTACATTCAATGTTTCCTCCCATGATGTAGAGCGCCTTCAGCTTCTTGGGGAAGGAAGGGTCCAGTTGGACTGCGACGGCCAGGTTAGTGAGGGGCGCGACGGCAACCAGAGTCACCTGCACACAGAGCAAAGGAACCAAAAAGTTATATATTTATTCGGAGAATCCAACATTAAACTCCATTATTACACAAATGAAAGTCCTTGTGTTCGCCTCACCTCTCCAGGGTTTTGGTTGACAGTCTTAATCATGGCCGTCACTCCCCTTTTCTTCTGCAGCAGCTCCAGGCCTGGAGCGTCCGGATCTGGAACGTCGCCCAGCCCGTCCTTCCCGTGGTAATCTCCAGCGTGGCGCTTACGGCCCAGCAGGGGCCCAGAACAGCCGCGGAACACCGGGATCTGTGTAGTGGGATAGATTGGGCTTGTGTAAGGGTGTGTTGCCCAATCCCTAACCCTTATCCCCTAACCCTCCCAATCCCTAACCCAGGGGTCAGCAACCTTTACTATCAAAAGAGCCATTTTAGGCAACAAAAAAAAATTCTGTCTGGAGCCGCAAAACATTTGAGCATAGTGATGAAGGTAACACAGTTTATAGTCTAAGTATATAGTATATAAGACTAATGCAGTGAGGGTCCAAGTGCAAATGTACTACAGAGTATTAGGGCCACATTGAGGGGAAAAAAAATCGGAGATTTCCAGAATAAAGTCATAATATTACGAGAAAAAAAGTTGTAATATTTCGAGAATAAAGTCATAATATTACGAGAAAAAAATTTGTAATATTTAGAGAATAAAGTCATAATATTACGAGAAAAAAAGTTGTAATATTTCGAGAATAAAGTCAGAAGTTTTAGAGAAAAAAAGTTGTAATATTACGAGAATAAAGTCATAACTTGACGAGAAAAAAGAAAAATAACACGTAAAATTACTACTTTTTGATATTATGACTATATTCTCATAATATTACGACTTTTTTTCTCGTAAACTTATGACTTTATTTTCATAATATTACGACTTTTTTCTCGTAAATCTATGACTTTATTCTAGAAATTTCAGATTGATGTTTTTTTCCTCAATGTGGCCCTAATAGTCCGTCGTACCGTCGTACCATAGACCTACAACAATGGTAAATAAAAATGAAAATGTAAACAAAAAAGCAGTTATTCATTTCCATTTTTAAAAATCCACAGAGAGCCACTGGAGAGGGGATAAATAGTTGCATGTGGCTCCGGAGCCGCAGGTTGCTGACCCCTAACCCCTAACCCCCTAACCCTCCCAATCCCTAACCCCCTAACCCTGCTAATACGAACCCCCTAAATCCAACCACTGAGTCACTACCAAGCATCACCACAGACTTACATCCAGCCGTTTGCAGACTTTCAAGACCCGCAGTGTGTTCTTGAGCACGTTCTCCAGGGGTGTGTTGCCGTGGCAGCAGGTGATCCCCAAAACCTCCACGTTGGGGTCGGCGAGGGCCACCATGAGGGCCTGGGCATCATCCACCCCTACGTCCATGTCAAGGAAAAGCTTCTTCTTCATCCTACAGTACGTTCGACAACAAGAAAAGTGTCATGCTGACGGATAAACAGCAGCCCAAAGGGATTTTTCACAACCTGGCAACCCAAAAGTTGTTCTTATTGGCTAAATTAGGATGGCGGAGAGAACTGCCGTTCAAGAAAACTTGCAAATTGACAGATTTAGACGTGTTGTGCATCATTATGAATTGATTTTTCACCAAGATAATACAACTTGTTATAGGTGCAGGTTCTACAGGGAGACTTACTGAATGTTTTGAGTCGTGCACGTACACAAATAAACTCTGTCTGCTTGCAATACGATCCTTCCAGGAAGTAAAGTATTTCACAGAGGCCTTTTTTTTTTTATGCCTGCAACAGTACATGAGATGCAAAAGTTTATGGATATATGTCGTGCATCCTTTGATACTCGCAGTCAGCAAGACTTGAATGGTCTTTAAGAAGTTCGGCATCTCAAGCACAGAATGTAAATTTCTGGTTTGAAGAATGTTCGTCTGCACAACATGTCATTAGGTGTGGCATGGTTGAGGAGTTTTAAGAAGCACGCACAAAAGATGTCGTGCGAGCCGTTTTAAGCAAGTTTAAAAAGTTACATTTTGAATGTAACCCTCGCAGCGCTTGCCTCACGCTAACACAGTGCACCTTTAAACGTCTGCGCTTCGAAAATGGTCTGAAATGACAGTAAAATGTGAAATCCTCACCTGTCTAGTGGCTTCTGACTCATGTTTGCTGGCGTCCGTGTTCAGAGTGGAGAGGCTGACTAACCTGAAGAGCCTTCTTTTAAAGACCACATGCTAAAATTGTGATGGAGGGGAGGTGGCCCTTCGCCTGGGGCCTGTTTCTACACCTGTTGACACACCTAAAAGCCGTTAAAGTGCTCTCATATTACTTTTTAACTTTTTGCTCCCTTTCAAAGAGCACAGATTAAGTCACTTTACATAGATTTTCCATATTGTTGGACATATTAATAGTAAAAGGAGTGTTTTTCTTACTTTTTGCTCCCTTTCAAAGAGCACAGATTAAGTCACTTTACATAGATTTTCCATATTGTTGACATATCAATAGTAAAAGGAGTGTTTTCTAATTCCAAATGTTGCATCAAGACTCAACTGGAACAGGAAAGTGTTGAAAACAAGATAATGTCACGTGACAGAGTATTTGGCAACGACAGAGAGTACATTTTGTTTCCTGCCTCACAGACCCTGTTCAGACCTGTCCGAGCGGTATGGATGGTATACAGTACATGTGATGTTGATGCTGTAAACAGAGGCAAAAGAGAACTCGAACATCCAGTTTTAGTGTGCATATACCCTATA
The DNA here is from genome assembly GCA_916701645.2 of Sebastolobus alascanus. Taxonomy (NCBI): domain Eukaryota; kingdom Metazoa; phylum Chordata; class Actinopteri; order Perciformes; family Sebastidae; genus Sebastolobus; species Sebastolobus alascanus. Next base: position 170,907 of record CAKAOJ020000479.1, read on the forward strand.
TGAGGCTGTGCACCCTGCAGGCTTGAAGGGGAAGAATGTGGGTGTAAAACCTATTTATCCATCTGTTCTCATATCCTCAGACTGTTTTCTGGTAAACCGATTCAACCTAATGTCAAGAACAGAAATCAAACGTACTGTGCGTGACCTCAGATTTTCAAGGAAGACCGACACAAAATCAGAACAGAGTGTCCGACTGTAGAGCTCCATGTGTGCTCGGCATCTGCTCAGACGTACTTTTTATAGATTCTCTGGAGGACTATTTCTGATGCATATTCTGAGTTTCGCGCCATATCTGGTCAAGTCTGGACTCTACATACATCGCGAGGACGCCAGATACATCTTATTTTTGTGATCCAAATATGACCTTATGTCACGTCTGGAAAAATATCCGAGATCAATATTTTTCTATATTATATTATTTACTATATTATATAATATTTTGCACAAACAAATACAGTCTACATTGAGTTCTTATGACTGAAAGTCATATTCTTACTCTGGATTCTCTGGAGAATACGGACCATTGTGCGTTGGCGTATACCATCTCTAGTCAAATATGGATCAAAAATACATCTTCGGGACATATCTTGGATACAATTTAGATATTATGTTAATAGATATGCATAATATCCCAGCAAGTGTCAAGTTAATATTTGAGGTAAAGACATATACCGTAGTCATTGAAGACTTGATCTGAATATGGGGGTATACATGTATTACTCCCTATTTTGAGAAGAAGATATCAGAAGCATATCATGACATAGTTGTCCTGTAAAATATGGTGCAATATTTACAACAGATTTTGCCTTCCGTCGTGTTTTGGCTAAGATATTTAACTGATATTGATGAGATACTGTATGAGCAGGAATAGTGCCAGAATCCGGTGATTTCTATAACGTACATTTTCTTGAATACGCATGATTTCTTCAACATATTTGGAGTTTTGTCTGTATGCCCCATACTTGATAAAGCATTGACTCACGTCTTACGGACATCTAACATCTTTGCATGTGACACGTATCATATCATGTGAAGATATTCAGGCAACCTCCGGGTCTGAGAAGTGAAGCCAACGCTGAAGTGCCTTAAACTTGCATTCTTTCTAACAGCCAGCAGGGGGCGACTCCTCTGGTTGCTAAAAAAAGTCAGATTGTATAGAAGACTATGAGAAAATGAGCCTACTTCTCACTTGATTTATTACCTCAGTAAACATTGTTAACATGAGTTTATGGTCTCAATCGCTACTTTCAAGTTTTCTTCAACACAGCACGATGTTCATTTAGTAAGTTAGGGTCCCATTTAGAGTCAAATAGACCATAAAGCAGGGGATGCTTTAGGGCGTGGCTACCTTGTGATTGACAGGTCACTACCACGGCGTTGCCTGGGAGTTGTCCGTGTTTTCACCTTACAACTTTAACCTTTTCACAGTGTGTTTTCAGTTCATGAAAGTTAATTGTAACATTCTGGTCGCCTAAAAATGTCTTATTCGGCGTTCGGTTGTACTTAGCTCCACCCTCTCGTGTCCTGGTTGCAAAAAACCAAGATGGCGACGGCCAAAATGCTTCAAAGCGGCAGTCCACAAACCCGATACGTCACGGTGACTACGTCCACTTCTTATATACAGTCTGCGTGCACAACGCTGCCACTTAAACCAGAAGTCCATTCGATCGACAGGCAACTTCAGTCCCCAGAATCCTCTGGGTCTTGTGAGGCGGGTCTGGGCTTGGCCAGGTTGGCCCTGACTCGAGACTGGTCCACGGCGTCCAGCAGGTTTTTGGAGTCCAGCGCCAGAGTGTGAGCGGCCGCCAACATCTGCCGCTGACACTCCTCCTTCAGCGACGTCACGGCGTTCTGCTGGGCCAGTCGCATCTTGCTGATCAGCTCCCCTAAATCCTTGTTCAGCAGTTTCTTAGTGCCCTCGATCTGAGACGGAGAGGAGAGGAGATCACATGATGCAGTTTATCTATGTTAATAAGAGTAGGGAAATGAAAAAGATTGCTTTTTTGTCAAGGTTTTCCATCACCAATCAAAGGGAAGTGAGGCCTACCTCTGTCGAGACAGAGCTGTGCAGAGAAGGCAGGATCTCATCCACACTTTGGATCAGGCTACGGAGAGTGATGCCCACCGACTGGAGGTGGACGGGGGGGGAAAGAGGGAGAGATAACCACATCTCAGTTTTACTGTGGTATTTGTTTAAGATTTTTACAGCCCCAAAATATTTCCTCTAGTGCCACAAACTCCTTCAAACGACCTACTTTAACAGCGTTGGGATACTCGGAAGCGGGAAGCGCGTTGACATCGTTCTTCAGCTGGACCACCTGTTTCACCATCGCCATGACGCCGGTGTAAACCTGGTCGCCCGATCGGTCCAGCTCCGCTGTGGGCCGAGGCTTCAACAACAGAAGACGAGAGTTACTTTTTAAAAAAAGGTATGTTTGATGATTCTTTTCTACAGAAGGTAAGAACGTCTTGGTGTTTATTTTACCTGTGTGACTGAGGGAGGCATCGGGGGCTTCTCTGGAGGACCTGACAGGAGACAGAAAAAGCTGAACATTTTGTTGGCCCACACATTTTTCTGCACGTACGTATGATTTCTAATGTGAAGATTTTACATATGTTATATACAATATATGGTGAAAATAATGTATCTTTTTATCTTTAATATCTCATAATACCTAAAAACATTTATGCTGTGTATTTCCACTCTACAATATAGTGAATTTGTTAGTGGTTTGTTGTGATTTTTTAAAATTTTATATATATATTTTTATTTTAATTATTATTTTTATTTTATTATATGTATTTTTTTATTTTAATTATTATTTTTATTTTAATATATATATATATATATTTATTTCATTAGTTTAGAAACAGTAAAGCTTGTTTAATAAAGCTGCCAGCCGAACCGAGGCTTCATAATCTGGACTCACCGTTTTCTGGGCTTTTTTCCGGAGGCTGCAAGAAAAACAAGAAAAGAGGAAATGAATTTATCACTTTCAAACTTCAGGTCAGAGCTGGTGTACCAAACTACATCTAAAAAACATGACCTACAGTCCATAAACAGGTGTGCCTCTGCCCTCTAGTGGTCAAAAACAGCTTAATGCACCTTTAATATACCTCTCCAATTAGCACAAGAGGAAATAAAAACGAGATAATATGTACCTTGATGTGTGAATCCGCTCTTGCGACAGGATCCTGCAGAAAAACAGACGTCAGTGAATGCAGCAATCGCTGTTTACATAATGCAGTCATGTGCTTGCCAAAGATCGCTTCCGCTTTGAAGGCGCGTCACACTGTTTCTTTCGTTGTTTCGTCACACTCTCTCGAGGCCGCAAACTACTTCCTGTGTTTCCTGAGCAGTGCGAGGCGTGCTCTACCATGATACCTGACAGAGATGTGTGTGTGTGTGTGTTTGTGTGTGTGTGTGTGTGTGTGTGTGTGATCCCTCACCAGTTGCCTCTCCTCCTGCTCCAGCCACTGTTTATCCATCTGCATCTCTCTTCTTTGTCTTTGTAAAGTGTCCTCCACTTGCTCTTTCTCTTTCTCCCACACCGGCCTGGTGTCTCTGTTGGTTCCCTACGCACAAGATAAGATTTGTGCAGCTTTTTACTCTATGAAATGATTTTGCATATCTGGTTTGACCTCAGATGAGATCAGTCAGTTTATTTCCACGTCGTTGCCTTCGTCATCCACTTCTTACACTCTGGCCTAAAGAGTTGAACAGCAGAACGTGACTCAATAAACAAACTTCCTTCCAGTGTTTGATGTAATTTTGGAAGTTCAGTCATTGCATGTGCAATATATTGACATAAAGCGGTCATGTGCAAGCTTTTCACTATACCAATTGCATTATTAAACCTTTTTCTTAATAACATTTGCAGGTTTATTCAGTGTGTTTTCTGTCTATAAGGGAACAGGAAGTCACAGTGAGGGATTTAAATAGCTCAGTTATACCTAAAGTTGGTCAAATGTCAAATACAGTGCATGTTTTTGTAACACGTTACTCTGTGTGTGTGTGTGTGTGTTGGGTGTGGATACCTGTGTGTGCGTGACTCGAGGTAGGGTGTTGCCATGTAGTCTGGATGGCTGGTGAGAGAGAGAGAAAGAGAGGACATGTGATTTATTAAAGGGCTGTCAGGTGAGAAAACGCGGCCTCTAGCGGTCACATTGGAGATCATCGGCTCTTAGACACTTTTTCATCTTTATTTCATCAATTAGATCCCCCTTAACTTCCACAAAAAAAATGGCTGCTTGTGAAGAAAAGAACAGATATTTTAAGAAAAAGGCAGCACAAACAAGTAGGGGATTTTCCTATTCACTTCAATACAGTGTCCTCGTAAGCAGCATCCAGTGGCCGTCTAGTCGTACCTTGGGTGGGGGCTCTGTGGTGTGGTTCGGGTCAAATGTTGATACGGTGGAGCGCGGTCTGTCTCGCCTCCCCTCCTGCTCCAGCTCCATCCTGTGGATGTCACTATCAAACACACAAACGCAGACACCAGTTAGGGAGTGTAACGGTGTCCTAGACTCAAATGTGGGAGGGAAAATAACGTTTACAGTTCATAAATCTATATCTTGACTGCATGTGTGTTCTTAAAGTTGAACTCCTGTATTAATTGACATGATGTCTGACCGATAAAAACACCCGAAATCCCAGCATGCAAATCTGAAAGAGCAGATTTCAATCTCTGAAAGGATCGCTCAGAAACTTTGACTTTTCAAATTTTTGTTTTTTATTTTATTTCATTATATGTATATATATTTATATTCTATTTATTTATTCTTTATTTATGCATTTTTTTTTATCTTATTATTTTTTGCTCATCCACTTAATTGGGATTATTATTATTTATTTATTTAGTCGTCTATCCCCCCACAAGCACAATAGTTATGTCTGTCTTGCTCAGAAACTTTGAATTTTTTATATTATTTTTTATATATATATTCTATTTTATTCTATTTATTTTATTTATTTATTTATTTATTTATTTATTTATTTATTTATTTATTTATTTATTTATTTATTTAATTATTTATTTATTATATATATATATTTTTTCTGATCCACTTAATTTGGATTATTATTATTTATTTATTTATTTATTTATCTATCCCCCGCAAGCACAACAGTGTGTCCGTGTCTAAGTGTGATAATATGTGTAGGTATGAAAGCATGTACCAATATGCTAGTTCAGTGTTTGTCATGTTTTGTGTATGAATATTTGCTTAAAAGTGGAAAAAAATCGTTAAAAAACAAATACAGATATATATATACATATATCTGAATAATACATTTGTTTTTCGCTTTGAAACAACAGTTTCACAAAACATTTTCAAGAGTTTTGGAATTGTGATATTACCTCATGTAAATATCCTCACAAGGATAGAAGGATGAGAAAAAAGAAAACATCCAAGAAGGAAAACTGGGAGCAGAAGAAATGTGTGTGTACCTCAGGGAGCAGACGAGCTGACTGAAGCTGGGCCGGGCGTTCGGCTCGTAGGCCCAGCAGCGGCTCAGCAGGGAGTAGACGATGGGCGGGCACTGCTGCGGCTTGGGGAGTCGGACTCCCGACTCCAGCTGGTTGATCACCTGGCCGTTCTCCAGCCAGAAGAACGGCTGCTGGGCCATCGAGAAGATCTCCCACACGCACACACCTGGTTGAAGGTAAGATATATATATATATATCAGACGCACGGAAAGACACCCTAAGATGTGCATGTACGTGCAGACGTGTTGTGTTTCTCACCAAACATCCAGACGTCACTAGCTGTGGTGAAGCGTCTGAAGTTGATGGACTCGGGTGCCATCCATTTGATCGGTAATCGACTAACTGAGGCTGCACACAGAAGGATATTTGAATAGAAATGGACAGATTGGACATGTATCTGTACTTTTACAAACATTGCAACAAGGCGAGAGGTAATGAACTCCTTATAAAGGCAAGAAGAGAGGAACTTTCACACTTGAACGAGCTTCCTCTCCACTGTGATTCTCTGAAATGTTGACCACAGATGTGTGTGCGTGTACCTTTATAGTACTCTTGGTCGTCGACGTAGCGAGACAGGCCAAAGTCGCCGAGCTTGACGCATTCAGGAGACGCCACCAAGATGTTTCTCACCGCTATATCTCTGCAGCAGAGCAGAAAACCAGACTGTGGTGTTAAAGACGCGCAGAGTGCCTGTTTTGAGGTTTTCTCTAAAATGAGTGTGTGTTACCTATGCACCATGTTGAGGCCTTCCAGGTAAGCCAAGGCTTTGCAGATCTGTAGGCTGTACAGGATTAACGTTGCAGGGGACAGGATGTACTTCTCCTCCATCAGATAGCTCCCCAGCTGTCAGGGACACAAAGAAACCTAATTCATACAAGATACCGTATAGTTTGCATTCGCGTTCGTACAATTACAAACGTTTAAACACACAACAACACACCTCTCCGTGTTCAATGAGCTCCATGACGATCCAGACGGGATCGACCTCGATGACTCCGATGAGACGCACAATGTGGGGGTGATCTAGGTTCTTCATCAAGCCTGCGACAGACAGAGCAGAATGGGATCAACAGCACATCACATTATATAATGATTTATTCATATCGGAGAGAGAAAATGGAATTAGTTTGAATTACAAAAGTTGAATTACCAACGTAATGTCCACGACATTACCAGCCAATTTAGAGAAGAGAATTACTTGTTATCTGTATATTGCTATCTAAATCTACACATTGTCAGTCAGCTGCGGAACAAAAATCAAATAAGGTCTACCACAGCCCCCGGTCTGAACTTTCTCACAAAGCCACAACCAGGCAACAGGAAGTCGACTGCAGCGATCTTCCGACTGATGAAACACGAAAAACCCTGAAATGTTCCAAACGCAGATGCTCCGCTCTTCCGTCATTACGTTTCTCTCTGAAATTGCTTCCTTCTATTTTATGTGTGCTGCGATTAAAACAATGATCAGTCATGTTTTCATGGGAGGAATAAATTCCACTAACAAAAGTGATCTTACGAAATTTCACACTTCCTGTTAAGAACGTATGTCAGGCTTTGCAAGTTGCATCACAAATCTCTGCATGAGCCAAGTGAGGTGATAATCAGTACATACTCACCAGCTTCACTGAGAAACTTCTCCTTCACTTCAGCCGAGAAGTCCTTACAGGTTTTGATGGCCACACAGATCCTCTCTCCTGTCTGCAAAAACACACACACATTATCCACCAGGTTTCATCACATTACGGCTAAGGTGACCAACAGGGTTTTTATTCTGATCCTGCAGTGTAGACGAACTCACTGGGCTTTTATAAACTCCATCGTGAACCTCTCCGAAGAATCCCTCGCCCAGGATCCGACCCACGACGACGTCGTCTCTGGAGATCCTGTGCTTCTCTGGACACACAATCATTCAGAAACAGAGGGAGGAATTCGAGAAATCGGATCTGCTATTGAGAAAAAATTGGGTTTTTGATACATATTCAGTGAAACACGACTCACCACCAGAGTCTGCTGTGCCCTCTGGAATCTCAGCGTAAATGTCCGAATCTGAAGTTCAGGAAACATGTTGAAATTAAAGGTATTTGCTTTGCATTTGCTCTTCTGTACACGGCCACAACCAAACAGAAGAAGCCTCCAAAAAAATATTGTAAATTACTGCTTAGCAGGATGCAAATTACAGTCCATATCTGACGTGTCTGTGTAATTTGTAAACCAGTCATAAGACATACTCAAACCTCTATTAGGACCACTGCGACCACCGCTGCAGAGAGAGAGAGAGACACACATTTAGGTTTTTCTTCAAAGAAAGCAGTCAATAACATTTCAACTACAGCAAATGCTTAAAAAACAGCTGTGACCTTTTGGTCCAGCAGACCGAAACATCGAGGAGGAGGAAGGTGTGAAAATGAAAACCCACTCATGTATGTATGTTTCCACCTCGCTACTTTCCAATATGATTCATCACACTCACCATTCTGGGATGTCAGGTAACTTCAGTCTTGCGTCTCTCCCTGAAAGAATCAGATATTTGGTTTAGTTGTCAATCTAACATTTCAGGGTTTTATACCTGGTCGTACTTTGGTTCCTTTGGGCATCGTTACGATAATGTTAATTATATGTGAATACAGCCTCATCGCTACAGAGCTACTCTACCTTTACTGGGCCGGATAATGAGCGAGCTCTCAGCGGTGCCTTCCAGCCGACAGTAGCCGTCGATCAGGTCGGCCATGTTTTCTGCCACGGCCAGGGAGGAGGTGTTCACTGACAGCGGCTGGAGGGTTGGAGACACAAGATATTCAGTCTGTGATGAACGGCTCCAATTTGCTTCGCACCTTAACCTCAACTGACTATTATAAAAGAGCAATCACGGCATCTACCAAAAAATAGATCCAGCACTTACCTCCCCTCAAAACCACAACTTGTCATTTACACACTTTGTTCTTTTGTACGAATGAAACAAACGCTAATCAGCTGCAAATAAGCATACTTCCCAAAAATGTTGAACTATTCCTTTAAGAGGTTTTGAGTTACCTGTTTGGCTCCCTCTATGTGCACAATGAGCAGAGCCCGACCGTCGCTCTCGGCAGAGCACGAGATGCTGCGCACCTGAGAGAACGTGGCCAAACAGATGGGCTGCAAAACAGACAAAGGTATTTATCACAATATATAGAGATATATAGATATGCATTATGATGGAGCATTTAACAAAAGCTGAGAGAAAGGAGAGTGTAAGCTCACCGTGGAGTTTTCAGTTTGCTGGCTGATGCCTTCAGGGCCGATGACCAGGTCTATTGTTAGATTCCAACCATGCTACAGACACGCAAACACACAAACACTTCAACCACACGACGTCTAGCTTGAAATGTGACAGGAAATAAGGCCGTGAACTCTCAAACGCTCACCACCAGCTGGCAGGCGAAGCTCTCCTGTGTGTAGCTGTAGCACGGAACCAGAGTGGTGAAGAACCGGGCCATGCACTGGTCCTGCGTCAGGGTGGAGTAGCCCTGGAACGTCTGCTGGATCAGCCGACGCAACTGCTTGGGCTGTCAGACAAACAGCAATCTTTGAAAACTAAAGGCGCCACTGATAACATTGATAACATTCGGCTACTAGATATGCCATTCTCCCTCCCCCTTTCTGTTGCATTTACTTCACAACAGGTGGTTGCCAGACACTTAATGTCAATCTCAGCCATTTATCTGTTTTTTCCACCCTACATGTAATTACCAACATCGTTTCACCATTGGCTCACAAGCCGTGTTAGAAGTGGGAAACCGAACGTCAGACATCTTCAACAGAGATAAACAAAACATTCATTTCGGACCCGCCAAAATTTTTAAAATGATTAATTCACAATGATTTTTTTTTTTTAAAGAAAAGACATATTTTAATCAGCACCTTTTTAAAAGCTCTGTGGATGTGTTGTTTTTAAAAAAATATTTGTCTACATAAAAATGTTATCAATAAGACCTTTAAAATGTTACAATATCATTGCATCATGCACTATATAGTAGTAGTTTCAGCTCATTACCTTCATGCTGTCGATCAGCTCTCTGGGAAAGAACAGGTCCAACCCCACGTCCTTCCTAAAGAAATGTCAGACCACCATCAGAAATCAAAACACACCATTGCTACTAATACTACCACACTAGGCATAGAAGGCCTGGTTTAAAGACACACAACGATCCCATGAGACTCACTCTAATAGCTCAAAGTTGGACTTCTTCTCCAGTCCGTTCGGATTCATGTCTTTGCAGAATCTCCTGCAGACGGGATGAATGAACACAATAAATGTTTTGGGAATTTATAAACCGACGGCGTTCGATTAGTCATAAAGAATATGAAACTATTTACAATCGTTGTCCTGTTTTAGACTAAAACTAAATTAGGAAATCGACGATAAAAAAAACAAATAATTAGATAAATTATAAAATGAAAATAAAGAGAGATTGTTATGTTGGATCTGGAACACATACATTTTCTTCTTTTTAAGAGCGTGCATGAGGTGGTAGCTGTACGGTACCTAATTTCCAGACAACCGAGCTGTAGGGCCATCCCATCGCTGACCTTTGAGGCAAACAGCTGCATGTAGTCACTTCGTACCTGTGGATAAGCACACGCAAACATTGACCCTTATCTAACCTTGACCGTAAATACCCTAGATTCTATAGTCCTAATCCTGTAAATAAAAGAAGAAGCATACAAAAACAAACCCATACTACTGACCTGAAGATAAAAGTAGAGCATAGTGGTTCTGTCATCTTTGAACTTCTCCATGAACTCTGACGGGATGTATCTGATCCTCAGATCATATCTGTGCACAACAGACGTCACACAGTTACTTCACTTTCTTGAAGTAAAACTACACACAAAGAGTGAAGTACTGACCTCCACTCGGCCTCGAGGTGCTGCTGCTCGTATCTCTGGGTGAGCTCGGACACGGAGAGGTCCGGGTGCAGCCAGTGGATCACCGAGGACTTGAGGTGTTTGAGGCGGAGGCAGTAGCAGAGGTTGTATGTTATGTCTGGACCCATGCGGCCGCTGGACAGCACCATGTTAACGATATCCTGGGACAGAAGTCAGTACACAGTCATGTTGGATGTTGGCTTTCAGATAAATTCATGCTGATAGTTATTAGACACAATTCACCATAAGTCTGATAAAGCATTTGCTCAACAATGATTGTGCAAGTCTTATCTTTGTCTGCAGATTCATTATCTGAAATCTAAACTTCCTTTTTTTTATTGTCTTTTATAGAGGTCAGTGCAAGCAAGAATAGCAGAATACGGTCCAGTGATGTAAAGTTGAGAACAGCTGAGTATAGCACAGACAAGTACACGGAAATACAGGAAAAAACGCAGTGGAGGAAAAACTAGTAGAGCACAGACAAGTACAATAAAGTAGATACCATACCCTGGAGTACAGAAAACACTATAAAAGAGTACAGGAGAGTATAGTAAAGAGCAGTGTAGTAGAGAATGGTAAAAGTACATTAGTACAATAGAGTAAAGTGAGTAAAGTACAGCAGTAGAGTACAGTAAAGTACGGCAGAGTATAGTATAGTGCAGTGGAGTACAGTATAGAAGAGTAAAGTAGAGAACAGTAAAGTCAAGTACAGTAAAGTACATTAGAGTACAGTGTAGTAGAATACAGTAGACAGTACAGTAGAGTACGATAAAGTACATTAGAGGATAATAGAGTTCAAAACGTAAAGACCAGTAGTAGAGTACAGTATAGTAGAGTACAATAGAGTACAGTACCGTAGAGTACAATATAGTAGAGCACGATAAACTGCAGTACAGAATAGTGGAGAACAGTGCAGTACAGGAGAGTAAAAATACTGTAAAGTACAGTAGAGTATAATGCTGTAGAGTATAGTATAGTAGAGTACAATAGAGTGCAGTACCGTAGAGGACAATAGAGTGGAGTACAATAGAGTACAGTACCCTAGAGGACAGTAGAGTGGAGTTCAATAGAGTACAGTATAGTAGAGTACAATAGAGTACAGTACCATAGAGGACAATAGAGTGGAGTACAATAGAGTACAGTACCGTAGAGGACAGTAGAGTGGAGTACAATAGAGTACAATACCGTAGAGTACAGTATAATAGAGCGCAGTAAAAAAGTGGAGTACAGTGCAGTAGAGGAATGTGAAAAGTACTGTAAAGTACAGTGGAGTACAGTATCATAGAGTACAGTACAGTATAATAGAGTACAGTACAGTATAGTATAATAGAGTACAGTACTGTGGAGTACAGTATAATAGAGCGCAGTAAAGTGCAGTACAGAATAGTGGAGGAAAGTGCAGTAGAGGAAAGTGAAAAGTATTGTAAAGTACAGTAGAGTACAGTATCGTAGAGTAACGTAGAAAACACAATCGTGTAGTAAAGTACATTAGAATAGAGTACAGTAGAGTACAGTAGAGTATACCCTGACGGTCCATCGCTCCTCACAGCGGACCAGTTTGAAGTTCTTGCCCAGGTTGGAGCTGTTGCTAAGGAAACACACTTTGATGATCTTCACCGGGAAGAGGCTGTCCCTGGCGACGGTTGCCGAGGGAGACATATCCGAGGAATCCGACTGGCTGGTGGGAGATATGCTCCTCCAGGACAGGGTGCTGGTGTCTCCCGACATCTCACACACACACACACACACACACGCACACACACACACTCACCCAGACACACACAGCGTGGTGTATGCTACTGCATACAGACTGCTGTCACGGCAACATACATCATTTCCCCCTGTTTCTTCTCTCTCATACACAATCAGTCACACAAAACACGCACATGAAGGGATGCATTGAAGCTGGAGACAAAGAGGAGTTGGACACAATCATTACACGATCACGGTGATTTGAAGAACATTCGTATCTGAGCTGAACTTCTGCTACTCACCGGTCTTGCACAAGCTCCACGGCCCAGCACCAGAAACGTTACAGTCGGTCTCTAGAAGCGAAGACAAGCCGGTGCCGTCAATCAACTGCACTCATGTTACTTTGTTAAAGTTCAGATTTGGTCCTTTTTGGGGCAGGTTAGCAGAGCAGACGTATCCGAAAGCTGTGCCCCCGAAGGAGAATCAGCGAGCAGTAAGCGAAAGAGGAAACGGTGCTCACGGGCAAATAAGGAAGTTGAAGAGCAGCTAACAGAAAAACTGACAGGACTGATGAAACCGCCGTGTCATCCCCCTGTCTCAAATGCAATGGCACAGTCCAGCACCAAACCACAAAACCCACCCCCAACTGTGCAAAAGGGGCACGGCCCGCAGTGAACTCACTTCCTCTTCCACGAGTTTTGATGAGCAAAAGAGCACAGAACAGGTGGTGCCTGAAGAATGATCTTTATCAAGTACAACAAGCACAACATGAGCTGATCATTTGTTTAAACCACGCTATGCCATGCAAATTTGGTACTTTTTCTCTTCCGCCACCATGAGGCTGACATTTTTGGTTTCGAGTAAAGTGTCTCCACAACTATTGGATAGATTTCTATGAAATTTGGTACAGATATCTACGTCTCTTTCATATCAGGATGAATCGAAATGACTTGTGATCTATTAAGCATTTAGCACTGCTCATGCCTAACCAGAGTTAATGCAATTTTAGAGTCATTTAGGGTTATCAAGTGCTTATTATTACTTTGCAGTATTCTATTCTTAAATCAAAAATTCTCTAAGATAAAAAGCATTTATGCAAAGCTGCAGCACGACAGTGACTGAACAGATGTAGCGAGGCGTATGTACTATGTGGTGACCACGAGGCTGTTGATGGAAAATTCTTCCTGTTCTTTCAGATTCGACCTCAGCGGTTTTGAAGCAGAGCGTGTGTTAGATTTGGATGTAGAAAGAATACATACATAACCACTGCCAAGAAAAGTGTCATTTTCAGGGAACAGAAGTTTGTTTCTATATTCCAAATTTAACTGTCTAACTTGCATGGTGATACACTATACTACTATTTGTAGGATTATGCAGACGCATAGATGGGGGTTTGGAAATCAGTGCAAATACATTCTAGCTCTGGCCTAACACGGGCAGCCATTTCTTTATTCTCAAACCTCGGGTGCAAATGATGAATCGTAATTACATTTTACATACTTGTTACAACACAAAGATCTATGACATGAGGAAAGAGAGACAAATATCACACTCTTAATAAGTTCCTGTGTTACTGACCGTCTTTACACATTAAAGTGACACTGTTATTCATAGGAATACTCAGTGTGACATCCTGTTATGCACGGTGTATACATTTTTCACACTCACGACCCAACCCAGTTTTCTTCTCAACACAGCACAACTTTGGTAGGTCTGAAGAAGTTTATTCAAGTGTGCTGTTAGTATACTTCTTTTCAACTTAAAATAAGAGAGTATACTTTCAGTTTACTTTTTATGTACTTAAGTATACTTGGCTCATACTGACAAGTATACAGAAAGGCTAAGTATACTGGGCTCATACTGACAAGTATGCAGAAAAGTCTAAGTATACTTGGCTCATACTGACAAGTATACAGAAAAGTCTAAGTATACTTGACTTATACTGACAGGTATACAGAAAAGTCTAAGTATACTTGACTCATATTGAAAAGTATACAGAAACGTCTAAGTATACTTGGCTTACACTGACAAGTATACAGAAAAGTCTAAGTATACTTGGCTTATACTGACAAGTATACAGAAAAGTCTTATACTTGGCTCATACTGACAAGTATACAGAAAGGCTAAGTATACTTGACTAATATTGAAAAGTATACAGAAACGTCTAAGTATACTTGGCTTATACTGACAAGTATACAGAAAAGTCTTATACTTGGCTCATACTGACAAGTATACAGAAAAGTGTAAGTATACTTGACTTATACTGACAAGTATACAGAAAAGTCTAAGTATACTTGGCTTATAGGCCTACTTGTACATAATCTTTTGATCGAGATATACTTAAGAAAAGTATAATTAAGTATTCTTGCCTTATAGGCCTACAGAAAGGTATACCTGGCTTGTAGTTGTGCTTACTTTTTGATAGAGTAGCCTATTAAAGTGTGCACAATGGTGCATGATGGGCATTATTGACCTTTTTTTGTGTGTGTGCGAACCAATAAATTAGTAGCTGTGTTAGTTACATAGATTTATCAAGTGTCGAGGGCAATTTTTCTTCTCGTAATCTTTGTTTCTTGATAGTTTAAATTAAAGTATATGTGTTGTAAACTGTACTGTATGTACACAACAGCGAACAACCCCAAAATTAAAAAAATAAAAGCCTAAATTTTGGGTGTATAATAGGTGACAAAAATGATTATTTTGAAAGAGTAGTTCAGTTTTGCATGTAGCTAATAAACTACTCTAAAATATCACTTTACTTAAAATAGTGTATGAGGTTTATAGTGACTTTTGTTGTAATTATGAAATTTTCATACATCATTGTGCTATTCATTCACTATATTAACTATGACTCCGTGTTTTTCTTGTAGGGACTATTAAGGTCCAGTGTCCCTAAGGGATTTTATTTGAATAAAATGATATAGGATATGTTATTGGCATAGGGTTAATTATGAATTAACAAACTACTGTAAAGTGGAAATGTTGCTGTCAGTAAAACCTATAACCTGATCTGACCGACAGAGGGCGACACAGCCCAGTTTGACACCGTTGATTTCAGTGCTTCCAGTCAATGAATTAATAATGTCATAGCCCCTGCATTCACAGGGAAAAAAATAGACTTAACACGCAAGTTATGGTTCATTGAATAAATCTGCCACATGTTTTAAATGTGTAGATTTTTGAATGGGGTTTGGCGTAGCGCTCGTATATGTCGAACATATTGCTGGAAATAGAGAGAAGGTTTAATTAGCCTGTTAGTCATCGACGGGACGGTCCTGTGATGCTCTGCGTCAAACTCATCCATGACAGCGAGGGCGAAAACGGAAGTTAGACGGTTTTATTTTCAAAGTAAAAGTGCAAAAATCACTGACAAAAGTGCTAGTTCTAAAAAAGATAGCCCAAGTCATCCAATTATATTTGCAGTGAAGCAGTTGTCTGGTTTAATGTTTGGATTTGGATATTTCTGGTATTGCAGCCCCGGTTAATTTGCAATTAATTGCGATTAACTATGCACAATCATACGATTAATCGCGACTAAGTGTGTTTTAATCGATTGACAGCCCTAATACAAACATATATAATATGGCACCATGACATATGGAATATTTTACAATTATTTTGTAGATGATAGTAATACACACGAAATTTCCTTTTGGTAGCCTTCTTAGGAATTTGAAAATGTAATGATAGAGCTTTATTGTAGCCCACTGTATATACATAGAGTTCTACTAATGTTTTGGCGATATCGTATTCCAACAGTCATTCCAGTTGAGTTTATTTGAATTATATTTCTGTAATTTCAAGTTCAATGTGCTTTATTGGCATGACACATAGACTGTATGAATATGGAGTCAGATCAGTCTCAAAATGAATGAATGCACAAAGAATTCACAAATGTATTTTTTGTGATTTATATATAAATGACTCTATTTTGGCTACAGATAATTCGCCGTGGAAAAAAATGCATTAGTGGATCAGGCGACGTCAGGGGAGTCTCAAAAAACCCACACACAAATGCAGTGAAGTTCACAAATAACAAGCAGTTTGTAAATGCAGGTTCAACAGTTTGTATATTAATGTAACAACATTTAAATGTGTTTTTGATGAAACTTGCAAATACTTTTAAATACACATATTTGTGGATTTCTTATTTATTTAAAACAAGAAATATTTGTGTGTGCATCAGAAATATATTTTGTGGAGCAAATGTGGATTTTTTTATTTTTACAATCATATACAGTGCTAACTTTTTTGTGTGCATTGAAAACAATTTTGTGGAGTGGGTCATTTATATATTCATTTTGAGACTGATCTGACTCAACAGTATCATTGCATGTAAAGACATTTGTGTTGCCAAAAAATATATAAAATAAAAAAAAACTTCACACAAGCTTGCTTTTAATTTGAAAGCTGTCAGAGGAAGTCGTGTCTTCTAGTGTCTCTCTTGACTCTGGGTCTGCTGCTACAGTTGTGCACACAAGCAAAGGTGATGCAAACATCCGCTGAGAGAAAGAGAGAGAGAGAAAGAGAGAGAGAGGGAGAGAGCAGTGTGGGACAATACGAAGCTGTTAAAGGAAGGAACCCTCCATTTCCACATCTGTTTTATTTCTATTTTGGGACAACAGGCTGTGTGATCCAACCAAGGCGGGGCTGGCTGACCCGCTCGGATCCTGTCTCTGTCTGGACGGACCACCAGTAGGATAGTAGGACACTGAACAGTGCTGCTGCTGCTGTTGTTTTTATGACATTAGAGATCCAGGCATGAATTCGGCCGAACAGACGGTAACGTGGCTCATAACGCTGGGGGTCCTGGAGTCTCCCAAGAAGAGCATCTCGGATCCAGAGGCTTTCCTCCAGGCGTCCCTGCAGGATGGAGCGGTGCTGTGCAGGCTGCTGGAGCGACTCAAGCCCGGGACTGTGGACAAAGTAAGTGGATGGAAGAAAAAAATAACCCATTATTGAATATATATAGTGTATAAAAGCATGGAAAAAATAGAACAATATCTTCTATCTATAGTCCCTATAGCCAATAATGAATAAATAAACCCAATTATCCTGTGAACTATGGAGGAACACAAGAGTCACGTAATTAGTAATAAATAAATAGCCATTAATACATTTGTTTACAAATTGATTTATTAATCTATGAATAAATGGACTAATTCATTATTTGACATTTTAATGGGCAATGAAAAGAAGAAGAATAAAAATAATAATTTGCGAATGAAATATTTATCCATCAATAATCATAATGAACACCCTACAGAAATATGATCTAGTATTTACAAATCACTGCCTTATATAAGCAATAAAAAAACATCCAAATTTATACATTATTTACAAGAATTCAGAGATATGTTTTACCTTTGACATTTAAGTGTTTTCCCCCCTGTTTGTTATGAAAAAAATCTATTTAAAGTCAAAGGGAGCGGGCACTTGTAAATATAAAATTATTGTAATACTGTATAGAATAGCCTAGTGTTAACAGTACTGATTTAATAAACAGGCTTTACTGTACTATGTTATCCTCATTTTTAAGTGCTCTTCTTTTTGTACCCTTTGTTTGTTTAAATTTCTCACTATTTTAAGGTTACCTTATATTTTTAATTATTGTAAGCTATGTACTTATTTTGGTTATATCTATTTCTTTCAAGGGGGAAAGTTAAAAAGGGAGCAAGATGTGATATGTAGATAAGATTCCTGCATCAATTAAGTTCTAAAAATATATTACTGTTATACTAATTCTAATAGAAATACTGTAACACAACTACTTTTGTTGAATGTAGGCTAATTCTACCACTAATGGGTCCACTGTTTATCAGAGCTAATAGGTCCATAATGGTCACGCAGACACACACACACGCACACGCACACGCGCACACACACACACACACACACACACACACACACACACACACACACACACACACACACACACACACACACACACACACACACACACACACGAACCTGTCAACGTCATATCCTCCTTTGGCTTATCCAACTACTACAACCCAACACAGTTTCTTTCAAAATAAAGGCATAAAACATGTCAGCAGCAATATCTCCCCCCTATATTACTTATTTTACATCCTCTAGGAACAGCCTTGCCAACCACAGCTAGTCCACTTTTGTGACGGCATCAGACCTCAATATATATTTTGCTCGGTTACTGACAGCCCCCAATGTTAAACACGAAATATACGAAAATGTCTCTCAATGAATGCTTTAGTTTGAAAGTTGAAACCGGAAGTTTAGCTTGATGCTGGTGAGCAGCAAGTGGCAAGTGCCCTTAGCAACGCCTGGAATAAGGTGCACTTAGCAACGCCTGGAATAAGATTGTTTTCACGCCGAACTACTCTTCAACACCTTCATTAACAGTTTATTAATATTTCGTGTGAGTGTTTGAGGCTAATTAAGCTACTTTTTGTTGGGTAGTTTTCCCAGGAACCGAGGGGCGACAGCGAGAGTCAGAGGAACATTAGCGAGTTCATTAAAGGCTGCGGGGCTTTCGGTGTGGAGGTGAGTAAAAACATATCAATTATGTATTTATTAATGCGTATACACAGTGTGACGCCTAGAAAAACAGCTTACCCAACACCTACACTAACCTAGTTATCGTTTATACCGCCTTATAAAAGTTATGTATCTCGCTGTTTATCAGTGACGTCTTTTTAAACTGTTAATGTTTAGCCTTTACTCCTGTTAACGAGCAACAGGTAGTAAATATGGCTGTGGCGTCACTTCCGGTTATTCCTTGAAAATGAGCAATTAAAATACAAATACTGTGTCTCTGTATAGTTAATTTGATTTTTTTATTTATTTAATTCAATGTTTATTTCTTAGCCATTCAAACATCTAACCACATTGATATAGTTTATATTCATTTATTTATTTATTTTTAACATTTATCAGTTGATATTCCAATATATTATTAATTGTTTCTATATATATTGTAATTTGCCATTCAAACATCTAACCACATTGATATAGTTTATATTTATTTATTTATTTATTTATTTATTTTTAACATTTATCATTTGGTATTCCAATATATTATTAATTGTTTCTATATATATTGTAATTTGCTTAATGAATTGTATATATGTATATATATGTTTTTGTTTTTATCTTGTTCTTTTTTTTTTTATTATTACTGAATTGACGCTTTGGCAATATTGTTCACCTGACATTCATGCCAATAAAGCATATTGAATTGAATTGAATAGTGGTAAATACAAAGGTGACCTCCAATGAGTGATTCATGAAACAAATAGACACTATGTAAGCTAGTGTTACTCATAGGAAGTAACAAAATAAGAGTTTTTTTTTCTGGCTCTACATTCTTACAAGTCACACTTTATAAATGGTTTATAAGTTGGAACTGATGACTTTATTAATGGTTAGTAAACCATGTACTAATTGTTCATGTTTTGCTGTTTGGCTGCATGTTTATCTAAAAATATCTGTATTTTTTTTTTATCAGAGTTAGGGTGTGTGTGTGCATGTGTCTGTATTTTGGATGTTTAGTCAGGTGTGACCCAGGTTAGCACTATGCTCTAACCAGGTGAGTGAACTAGCCTGCTTTTAAGTATTTTTAAACACAATTTGTTCCAGAATTAATCAGGGACAGAGCTAGGGCTGGCCCGAATGCTTCGTTGCCATGGTAATCAGTATTCGAATGCTTTTTAAAAAAAAAAAATATATATATATATATATAAGTATGTTATAATCCCACAAGTCATGTTCAGCATTAATTGTTGTTAGTTATCCTCAGACAGATATCACTGTTTGTTGTGTGTACCTTCGAATATTACTCACCGAAGCTTCAAAGCCCCAAAAAATTAAGAAATCTTAATCGACTAAGACCAAAACGGCCGATTAGTCCACTAATCGACGAAGAGGGGGCAGCCCTATAAGAATTTTTTTTAATTTTTTTTTAACAAAACTTGTTCCAGAATGAATCAGGGGCCAAACAAGACACATTGGATCCATTTTGGATGTTGAGTCAGGGAATCATCTTAAATCGTAGAGTGCTTGGTTCACGTGAGAGTTTGTGTCACATTCTCCATATTTGTTTCTGCAGAGCAATAAACTTTCTATTATCTCAAACTACAGGTCGACCGATAGTGGATTTTTAAAGGCCGATATGACAGTAGATAGTTTGGTGCAGGAAAAAGCCGATTAATCGGGCGATATCTTCTCTACTTCTGCAGCAGCTACTTTTGCATAAGCCGTTTTTTTAAATTTAATCATTCATTATAGTAACAGTTGAATGATTTCTTTTCCTGCCTGTTTAGTACTGAATCGGTCTACCTCTACCTCAGACTTTGCATCAATACCCAAAACATTACATCAATGAGTAATATTTGCTTTGTACTCAACTTGCTGGCAAACATGCTTCCACCACGATGCCTAAAAATCAGGCTGGAGCATTCAACCACGAAGGGACTCGAACCCTCAATCTTCTGATCCGAAGTCAGACGCCTTGTCCATTAGGCCACGTGGTCACACAAAACTTAATATTCACAATTCGTTAGTGTTATGGTTCAGCTGATAAGGAGGAGCGAGCCAACCTTTGGGCAGACTTATTTATTCAAGAGTTGAAAGATACTATTTTTTTTTTTTAGTGTTTGGCTGTTGGCATGTTTATCTAAAAAATATCTGTTGTTTATCTCTGTTGTTATCAGAGCTCATACTTTAGTAGGGCGTGTGCATGTGTCTGTGTGTTTGCGCAACAGTGGGCCAAACCAGGTTATATCCTGCTCCAACAGTGGGTGTGTAGAGAGGGCTGGTGAGTATAGTCTCTCTCTCTCTCTCACTATTGATCTTATCCATGGAAATAGCCATGTAACCATAATGGAAAAGAGCAGATTACGCAACACAGGAGTCCTGGGCTGTAGACCTGTAACAAGGTTTTTGCTCCAGACTTGGGGAAAATGATTTTGACGTCCCCTAAAAGCCCTGAAATAGAGGAGAGGAGAAGGGTTGGGTGGGCTGACGTAATGCAACACAACTGGCAGTCGGTGGATTTTCCAATCAGGTTGATTAGGGGCATGTCAGCCATGTTTGCTGGAAGCAAAGGCCTCCATTACCAGCAGCCCGAGTGACATCAGCGTAGTAATTCTCCCTCACAATCATCAGACGAGCATAGGACGAGCCAGACTGTCGCTCTGGTATAGGGCGGGATTACCGAGTGGGCGAAGGTGTGGTTGAGCTATAATCAGATCAGAAATTTGGCTTTTAATTAAACGTAATCGGGGTGGGATGTTGATTCAGACTGCCATGTCTGCCGCGTTGAATCAAGCGCTCCCTGTTTTCAGGTAAGCCGTTTGACCAATCACAGGCGTTTCTTTAAAGCGTGCTGGGATCATGTGCTCTCTGCTTCTCACAGCTGCATGCACGACATAACTGCATTTAGGGCTTCAGCTACGGTTCTTTTCATTGTCGATTAATCTTGCGATTATTTTCTCGATTAGTTGTTCGGTCCTCAAATGTCTTGTTTTGTCCACAAGTCAAAGATATTCAGTTTACTGTCATAGAGGAGTAAAGAAACCAGAAAATATTCACATTTAAGAAGCTTGAATCAGAGAATTTAGACTTTTCCTTTCTTAAAAAAAAAAATACTCAAACCGATTGATTATCAAAATTTTTCAAATGTTATTAATATCTTTTATTTGGTTGCTTATCGTAGCGGCATTACTGTTATTTATATAAGGCCAAATTGTATTTATATTTAACTTTAAGAAACGATTCATTTTGGTCTCTGGTGAAATACAACTTTCAAGTGCAGTAAAACCAATTTGCTCTTAAAGATGAACAAATAATCGTGATTAATAATGTATTATTTGGAATTAGAGGAATCAGACACGTCATAATGCTGATCGGACGTCAGCAGCAGCTCCTGTAATTGAAATCCATGCACAGGATGGGACGTCCTCTCTGTCTTATCGAGCCAGTTGAGCTCATTGTTTATGATAATTAACAAATATAGTCACCCAAAATCTACCAGATTCTTTCTGGGATCAATAATATTTCACTATCAGCTGCACTTTTTCTCCATTAGTGAGGTATTAAGATCCTTCTGGGAGTGCCTTTCTTTGTCGCTGACACTCTACACGTGGGTGTCAGATTTCAGTATTGATCATTTCTATTGATTATCGTACTGGAAGAGCGGCAGCTTAATATCTAAAATGTGCACAAGTACAACCTGGTACATTTCTACTGCCGCGGTGCATAGAAAGCATCTCATTTTGTATCGTGGCCCAGCGCCAGTGGGAGAGATGGAAGTGTGTAATAACTGCTGCTCTGACTACTAATCAGCCCGTGTACATAAATCAGACCATCAGTGGGTTCTTAAAAGCAGGACTACATTAAAGAGCAGCGTAGTTTTTATCATTTGATTAAAGAGACTACAGCAGAGGATTTAGGAAATCTTATTTTTTCGACTATCTCTGGCTGCTCTGGCTGAATTTAATTTGAAATATTTTTAGTTAATTGTGTTTTTAAATCGGGATATTTCACATTGTTCCACCTTCAGGCCTTGGGAATGTAGATGTTAGTCAGTGTGTGGTGGTATACACAAGATTAGGGGCTTCAGAGGTATTTTGATTATGGCCGTGTGTGTGTGTGTGTGTGATGGGGAGATTACAAGGGGAAGCTCAGACTTTGAGTAATCCTGCTCCAGACTGCAGTTGGAGCAGAGATGTAAACCCCCCACTGAACTTTGCATTTTTAAGGTTGACATATGTTTTCATTATGTAATTTGTAATGAGAACTGATGGAAGCTTAATAAAGATATTATAAAGGAACAAAACCATAATTTCTAAAAAGAAAATGTTGAATGTGGTCAGTAAACTGAATTAAAAATTAAAAATAAAACTATTTTTTATTGTTGTAGTAAACTTATTATGGTCACAAACTGGAGGTTATAGTTCCCTCTCTTTCTGTTTCCCACCACATCCCTGTGTGAGATACATGCATGGAAATGTCAGGAAGGCCGCTCTGTGCCCTTGCTGAAGTCATGCTCTATACATTTATTATGAATGTGGTTTTTTTCTATTCTTCTCTGTCTCAAACTCTTCTTTGCTTTATTGCTGTTTTAATATTCATTTTATATTCTTTATTCCTGTTTCTCCCCTTTTAGCCTTTTGAGGTCAATGACCTCCTGCAGGGTCTGAACTTCTCCAAGGTCCTAAACTCCTTGGTTGCCCTCAACAAAGCTACTGAAGGTGAGATTATTATTGCGTTAATGTGCGTGTGTGTGTTGTGTATTTTAAAGCACACTCCATGTTCATTTTTCCCTTCTTTTGTTCAGCTTTCTTAGTTTTTACTAGTTTAAAATTTGTATTCATAATATTAAAATTAGATCTAATAGTGAAAGTATTAGTATCATATGAAATAATGTAATGTTAAAGCCATTGTAGGTTAAAAAAAAGAATAATTATGGAGCCGGGGGAGGGTGGTAATATTCCGAGAAATAAACAAGATTAAAGTGGCAAGTTTGCGAGAAAAAAAACAGAGATTTTCTGAGATTATAAAGTGATAAATTTACGAGAAAAAATGTGCAAATCTCGCAAAGAAATTGAGCGAAACCGTGGTAACACCAGCACCTTGTTGCGCCTAAAGTAGTGTTCTTATGGTAAGGATGGCCTCTGAGCGAGGCGAAGGTCCTTTCTGTGTTATTTTATCAACATAAATATATGCTAATATAATTAATATATTTTGCACTCTGCGGCTCACTTTATCGCAGTGTTTAACGGTGGCGTCTGTGGTGTGATGAGGTTGATCCAACCTTACAAAGTGAAGCGACGTGGTTCCTTGACCAAAAAAAACCCCACATTTTTCACAAGTTTTTTTCGCGCGTATTTATGACTTTAATCTCAGAGAATATCCAAGTTTTTCTCTAAATATTACCCCCCTCAGTCGTCATACATATTACTTCATACTGTACAAAATAATAATATTTTGATAAATGCTCTTTAGGTTTATTGTGAGCACTAGCATCATTATCTTACCAGGGTTTATGATGAATTTTAGATCTTTTAATTGTTTAACTTGTCTATTAATTGAACCACTGTGTGTGTGTGTGTGTGTGTGCAGGTGCAGATTTAAGTGTTTCTGAGGACAGTGTGTGCGCGCCGCACTCCTCACACCTGAGGATCAAGTCCTTTGACTCTCTGAACACTCAGAGTCGCTCCCCTAAAGTGCTGCAGCCTCAGTACCGCAGCCTGGTGAGTTACCATGACAACGACAACAACGCATCTCATGAGTAACGACAGTAGACAAACACTGGCCGGGGTTAGATACACAAAACTGATTAGTGTGTTATGAAAACAGCCACTGGTAAATCTCGTGTGTTTTCATGCACTTCAGCCTGTCTTCTTTGTTCTCCTCTTCCCTCAGGACATGTCAGAGGGCAGCGGGTGTGGCCACGCGCTGTTCAAGGCGCGCTTTGCTTTCGAGCAGACAAACGAGGACGAGCTCTCTTTCTCCAAGGGCGACATCATCAGCGTGAGCCGGCAGGAGGATGGGGGCTGGTGGGAAGGCTCGGTCAACGGAAACTCTGGCTGGTTCCCCAGTAACTACGTACGGGAGCTGAAAGGAAGCGGTGGGTGCAGCTCTAATTACTTCAGACGCTGTGCATCATTTTTCAGGGCAAACTTAACTTGGTTCATCACCGTTGTCTTGGTTACAGTTGATAGGTTTGGTTATTTCTCCTGCATATAAGTCTTATGTTAACAGCAGCTGATGCAGAAAACAACAGCTCGTTTATAAAATATTTGGCATGTGCCTCCACCAAGACTGCAAGATAAGAGCTGTTAATATTATATTGCAGTAAAATAAACATCTGGGTCAAAGCTCACTTTCTTGTTTTAGAGATAAAGCACATCCTGCTGTGTATCAACACGTTATAGTAGAGCCAAACCTCCCAGTATGAATGTGAAGTTTGTTTTTTTTGTCAATAGACTTTATTTTAGATTTGTAAACAATACAAAGAACAATTCAATCCATACATAGGTAAACACTACATATAAAGGAAATAAAGGGATAAATAAAAACAAACACAAAACTAAAAGAAAGAAAGAAAGAAAGAAAATAACAAACTCATCGTTTTATTAGCCTTTTTGTTTTTTGAAGAATATATATTCTTAATATAAACGTCTTAAAAACATTAAAATTAGGTTTAACTCTTGCAAATTTGCATTTGTGAATGTAAACATTTGCGACACTGATAATGAGATTGATTAGAACGTATTCTCTCTCATATACTGTGTTGAACCTTACAAAACCAAAAAAAATACATTTTCCAATAGAAGTTCAAAGTCACAGATAATATTTTCCAATATAAATCTACGAATATCTTGCCACAGTTTACGGGTGTGTGTACATTTCCAGAAAAGATGGACAATAGTTTCAGTATGGGAATCACACAAGGCACATCTTAAATCAATATGATTTATGAATTTAATAAAAAAGGACCTAACTGGGTAACATCGATGAATGATTTTAAATGACACTTCTTTGACCTTATTTACCAAAAAGTATTTTTGTGGGAGAGTCCAAACTTTTTTCCAACATAAATTGTTTACACGACTATTTCAAAAAGATATTCCAGGTGAAACAGACACAATTATTACACTGAAATATATATGAATATGAAGTGTGCAGTGATACAGCCCAAACAGACTTCCTGCACGTCTGTTTTGACTGACGATGACCTTCTGTCTCTTTTAGTTGTAGCATGATTTCATAAGGAAGTAGACTGGCCTAATTACCCTTGAAACGTACTGTAACCCAGAGCTAATTTAATATGATGCTTTTATTTTGGTTCATTAAATCAGACATTCCTCTCTTGCATAACTCTTAAAAACACAGTGAAGTCCTGCATAGAAATGAGGGATTAGGGATTTTAAAAATTTAAGGTTTGAAGGCATTGAATTCAGAGAGTTTATAATAAGGAATGTGTGAATATATTGAGAGAATATGAATGCATTTTAAGCGTATTTAATCCATGTCCACTACTGGTTTTGTTTAACATTGAATTCAGCAAGAATCAAAATATATATAAAGCTTTCAACTTAATTTGTCACAAACTTGATTTTTAACATTTGTTTTACATGGTTTTTGAAAGGTCACTATCTGCAAGAATTTTTTCATAGAAATATGAGAAGAATATTGACAATCTGGGTTCATTTCTGACTTCAAACTGAACACCGTTGAGGCCGTTAACTGCTGCCTCCCTGTGCTTGTAAGAGCCTCGATTGCGATGGTTTGTTGCGTTGCTTTTCTGAGGAGGGAAGTCAGGAACGGAGGAAGGAAGCTCCACGAGCACACAAAGACAGGAAGTGCCTGAGCTGCTGTATAGAAAGGAACTTCCTGACTTAAGCTTACAGCAGAAAAACAAGGAGCATGATAACAGCGCACTGAGGAGTGGCAGTAAATGCACATGAAAAGCAAAGATCTATAGGTTATACAGCAGTCTTTGGACCTTCCTTTGTTTACGCTCCAAAATTAGTCATACGATCCAAAGAGAAGCTAAGCAAATAATACCTTTGTATCGTTCATAACATCCTGATTATTGTAGATTCAGCTGCAATTAGCTCTTAAAAGTACATTAAGCTGCCCGTTATCTAGAAAATACTTCTGCATTTACGTTGTAATGTCTGCAAAGGCACATCAGTGAACTGAAGGATATGACAGCACGCGCTATTATGAGCCGTACAATAACCAGGACAGCGAAATGACATCGTGGAGGCAGTAAATTAAAGCGTTCAATCACTGGTTGTCCTACATTTTGCAGAATATACGGCCACGGCAATGCCCTGCAGCGAGGAAATGTTGGAACTTCATAAAAAGAGACAGTTTTACTGTGTGATTTTATTTTATTTATTGAACGGGGACGACACCTTCGGCCACCAAGGGAGTTGTAATCTTTTTAAGTAAGACGCACCACAATAAAGCGGAAGGTGTATTAATGTAGTTATTTTGCTCTTGGCTTAAAATAATGTGAAGATAATCATTGTCGTTTTTCAGCTTTAACATGGTTTTCTTTCCATTGAAAATGTACTAAAACGGGGCGTTTCAGACAGAGGGTAAGTACAGGTATATTCAAGCAGACAGCATGAGGAAAATAAAGGGTTTTTGAAACATTAAAGTATGTAAACATGTTCTAGTAGGAACCCAAAATACAAGTATGAACCTGAAAATGAGCACGATATGTCCCCTTTAAGTGTATTAACTTGCTTACACCTTGTTATTGTGTCCATGAGGTCTTTGAATATTTCTCTTCTTCTTTCTCTCTCTGTAGACAAGACACCAGACAAGCCAAAGTCTGGGACACTGAAAAGCCCCCCCAAAGGTTTTGACACCACCATCATCAGTAAGACCTACTACAACGTGGTGAGGATCATACTCTAGTGTTGTCTGTAAAACTGTCTTTCACGAGGACCAAATATTCTCACAATCATGGAAAGAGGAAGGAAATCCACCGGATCTCACTTCTACCAGAATAGCTACAGGACTATAATTATATTTGGATTCGGTCTAGTTTAGTTCAGGATACATGTTTAGACTTCTGGGTAATGAACTGCGAAGATATCATTACCCAGAATATCTCTCCGTTGTGTCGATCTCTCCTGCTTAGACTGATGAAGTGAACCGAATTAACGGATAGTTCTCACACGTGTGGCTGCTTCTGCGCAATCAATTATTTTTCATCCGCACATCCAATTAATCATTGTGTAGCTGTGTCTGTCTGTGTGTGTATAAGCAGCATGTGAACGCGTTTCGAGTCTGCATGGCACCCCCATGTGAGCGTGTGTGTGTGTGTGTGTGTGTGTGTGAGTGCAGCAGATGTAATGTAGGTTATTTCTTCCACCCCAGTGGTTTCTGGGGCAGCCTTGCCCCAGGGTTGGCTTCTGCCACTGTGTGCGTTTGTGTTAGTGTGTGTGTGTGTTTTAATAATGCAACAAGCTGAGACAGTCTCTCTAGTCCATCTTTTAGTTGGGGTACCTGAGTATCTCTCTCTCTCTCTCTCTCACACTCACTCACAAACCCTGCCTGGAGTCAAAGCTGTTCCCAAATGCAAAAGAAAAAGAAGAAATAAATAAAAAAAGTTTTTTGTTTTTCTTCTAATGGACAGAAAGAGAGAGAAGCTTGTATAAGTAGAAGATGCAGGCTTTGGGCTATTTGTGTGTGCGTGTTTGTGTTTGTGTAGTTGTTTCAAGTTTGAAAATACTAAAATTTTCACCATGTTCTTGTTTGCAAAGCCTGCACCGGCATCCTCTCCGTGCCCTCTTTTACACAGCATTTTATATTTAAAGAAAACGAATACATAACAATTTTTAAGTTTTTAAGTTTTCATTTATTTGCACACATAAAACCGCACAAAATCCAGTCAATAAAAAAAAAAAAGAAATGTGTCAGGAGAGGTCAAGAAGCCACAGGCTTATACGAAGGACCTTCCCCCCCAACCCCAGGAGAAAAAAATAATAATAATAAAATAGGAAGAAAGAAGTAAACTTTAAAAAAAATACAACAAAAGTTAAACAACAACAAGAAGCACACAAAATGAGCAGGAAAAACTAACCAAACAGTGGGAAAACAATCAAATAAAATACATTTAAAAAACAGTACAGAGAAAAAGAAAATATATCTAAACATATCAAAATGTATTATAGATTAAAAATTGGAGCTGCTTCAACGGTTCATTTTACTGCCTCCAGACCTGAGGGGAGAAACAGCAACGTGTGTCTGAAATGCAACAATTCATTACCGCGAGCCCTCATCCCTGAGAGGTTGTGATGTTGTGGAGAGATTAGCCAATTAGCCTGCAGAGTCCGACCCATGGAAGGCTACTCGTGCCGGTGTTACAGCTCCCACAGGGTCTGATATCTCTCTCCATTAGCTTATTACAAAATACATCTCCTACTAATAAGCCAACAGCTTATAGAGCCATTTTGCCTCGGCAGGATGTCGTTAGCAGGAGGCGATGTCTTACACGAATGGAAGACTATGTGGATGCTTCAATATAATGCTCTGTAATAATAATAATGACAAAGGATAATCCGAGCGATATATTACATTTGACTTTTTTAATGTTCTTTTATTGGCTGCAGTGATTCATTGGCTCTTGTTATATTCTCTTATCACTCGGACTTCATTTCCCGGTAATCTGCCAATTATTTTCTCAACTAACCGTTTAAGTGCTAAGTCTGTTAAACGTCAGGAAATAGAAGAAAATGCCCTTCAAATGAGTCTTCAAATGTCATGTGACGTATGCAAAAGTTGCTCTGAGCCTAGCACACCTGGTGCACGAAAACATTTGATTTTATTCTTTATTCATTATTCATTGTAATTAATTTAAAAGTCTAAAATGTGTGTTTTTGGTCCGTGTCTCTGTCAGGTCCTGCAGAACATCCTGGAAACAGAGAGTGAATATTCGAGGGAGCTACAGAGTCTCCTGGGCTCATACCTGCGCTCACTTCACCCCACAGACAGGTAGAGTTATTTTTACACTTTTTTATTGTTTTATTCAACAGAGTCAGATTTCAGAGGGAGCGGTACACACACACGAGCATATCTGTTGCAATACCAATATGCATACTGGATGTTATATACAGCATCCTATATTGTATAAATTACATATATTACAAAATAATACTCCTCTCCTCTCTTCTCCTCTCCTCTCCTCTCCTCTGCAGACTCAGCAGTGTCGACATCAGTCACATTCTGGGGAATCTGGAGGAGATCTCGACCTTCCAGCAGATGTTGGTTCAGTCCTTGGAGGAGCACACAAAGTCAGTGCACCAATCTCCACCTGTCTGCTACAGATGCGACTGAAACGTCGAGTTAAATGATGATATCACATCAATAACTGGCTAAAAAAGGCATTTTTTTTGTAATGCATTGCTGTAATCTCGTAGGGATATCAATGAAAGTCAGTCTTAGTATAATTTTTTAATTTTAGCCTCCAAACAATCATTTGTATGCTGAAGTGGAAGAACAGTCACAGCAGAGCCAAGAAATAAATCAACTAGTTTCTCTGATTTCTGATACAACTCACTTTTGCGGCTGCAACTAACGATTATTTTCATTGTCGATTAATGTGTGGATTATTTTCTCGATTAATCGATTAGTTGTTTTGGTCTATAAAATGTCAGAAAAATGTCGATCAGTGTTCCCCAAAGCCCAAGATGACGTCCTCAAATGTCTTGCTTTGTCCACAACACAAAGACATTCAGTTTACCGTCACAGAGGAGGAAAGAAACCAGAAAATATTCGCATTTACGAAGCTGGAATCCAATTATCAAAATAGTCGGTGATTAATTTAATAGTTGATTCGATTAATCATTGCAGCTCTAATCTTTGGGTTTTGAGTCACACAAAACGAGAGATTTTAAGATTACTCCTTGGGTTTCGGTGATACTGTGATGGACATTGTTCACTATCTTCTGACAGGTTACAGACCAAATAATTAATCAATTAGTCCAGAAAATAATAGTTAGTTGCAGCTTGATAGAATATATACGCTGCTAGGGTTACTGAACAAAGTTTTACTTGTATAATACTTCAATTCATTTTGTTGGTTTTTAATCTCACTTCCAGGTGGGAATAAAATGTTTTCTCTTTAAAACATTTTATTCTTTAACTCGGCTCTCTGAAACCTGCAAAAAAAAAAAACACGATGAACTGCTCATGATAACATCCTGTTTAACTTACAATACATCCTCTGTGCCGAAGCTCAGACCTGATATTAGCCTGAGTGGAGCTGAATGTAGGCCGTTATTAAAGCTACAGGGACATCTAGTGGTAGACTGAAGTAACAACATACAGCAGGTGTATTTTTAAAGAGATCAAGAAAATTCAATTCATGTTTTAAGTTTGCAAAATGTGTAATTAAAATCTTAAAATCTCATCAACAAACAGAAAAGCTGACCAATTATTATTTGGTTGGTAGAGTAGAATAGAATATCCTTTATTATAGGGTTAATTATTTGATGTTTGTCACCAAATGATCAGTTTTGCTGAAGAGGAACCTTTATGGTCTTGAACGCAGCCTTGATGTGAATGTTGTTTTCCTAGTTAGAGAGTCCAGATTTATATGATTTTTACTAGATTTTTTGAATCCCTGAGGAATAGCTGATGCCCCCATCTCTATATTTTTGATTAAATGCTAACAGTTGTTATCCAGTCTAACATGTCCTTTGTGTGTGTGTTTAGACTCCCAGAAAACCAGCAGAGGATCGGGGGGTTCTTCCTGAATCTGATGCCCCAGACGAAGATCCTCTATGTGGCCTACTGCTCCAACCACCCGTCTGCCGTCAATGTACTCACACAGAACAGGTGCAGTCAGAGATATATATACTTTTCAGACGTGTATTTTTTCCTGTTGTGTTTGTTCTAAAAGTGTGTGAATATATCTCGCCTGTGTGTGTGTGCATCACAGTGAGGAACTGGGGGAGTACATGGAGTCAAAGGGGGCGTCCAGTCCTGGGATCCTTACTCTGACCACCAGCCTGAGTAAACCCTTCACCAGGCTGGAGAGATACCCAACGCTGCTGAAAGAACTGGACCGACACATGGAGGTGAGCGACCCGTCTGTCTGTGTTATTATTATCCAAATAAACCGATTTAATTGTGAGCAATTTACTTTCTGTTTTTTCTGTTTTTAAGTGTTTTTTTTTATCATCTTTAGCATGATGTTAAAAAAACCCCATTCTTTTCAATGTGTTTCCATGTTTTATTTCTCCTTTGTCTTAGGACCAACACCCCGACAGAGCCGAACTCATTGCTGCCATGATGGACTTTAAAAACTTTGCAGTAAGATACAAACACGTAGACACGTGTAAATTAGTCACTACCACCTTGCACCACGTACTTCTTAACATTTATAATATAATATACATCGTTTTGTGCTTTTACGTGCCTTTGAATGCTTCTGTGTGTGTGTGTTCAGGCTCAGTGCCGGGAGGTGAGGAAGAAGAAGGACCTGGAGTTGCAGATTCTAACAGAGCCGATCAGAAACTGGGAGGGGGATGACATCAGAACCCTCGGCCCGGTCCTCCACATGTCCCAGGCCACGGTCCTCACGCAGAACTGTCAGGTACCGACACTGACTTATTGACCTAAACATCTGTCACGTGAACGTACCCTTGAGGTTACGAGTGTTGAGTTCAAGTGACGAGGAGAGAGTACGTAAAAGGGCGTTTTTTTTGTTTTTCAGGAGTCAAATGAACGCTACCTCGTCCTCTTCCCTCACACTCTGCTCGTGCTCTCTGCCAGCCTGAGGATGAGCGGATTCATCTATCAGGTACGTTTGCAGTACATTCGATTAAATTTCAAAAGCAGCCCCGTCATTCTCGGCAGCGTATAAATGTGGTTTGGTCTCCAGTCCGCCGATTTACACATTGTGTGTTTGTGTGTGTGTGTGTCTCTGTAGGGAAGGACGCCGCTGACAGGAATGCTCATCTCCAGAATAGAAGACGGAGAAAACCTGAGGAATGCTTTTGAAATATCTGGTCAGCCCTTTCTCTCGTTTGGCTTGTGGACCTCCTCATTTTAACTGTTTAAGACAAGACCACATATGTATATATATATAAATATATATATACATATATATTCATCACTGATCGTTCATAGTTAATACACATTTTATACATTTGGTTTTGTGTGTGTGTTGTTGTTCAGGGGGCCAGTGTGATCGGATGCAGGTGGCATGCAACAGTCAGCACGATCTACAGGACTGGCTCGACCTCCTCACCAAACACACGCACACCTCGGCCGCACACGCACACTCTCAGAAGCCTCAGTCCGACTGTCACACAGTAAGTCTCGGTTTAACCCGTAAGCCGGTTGATCCTCACCCGCTTGTTTTCCTTTTCCTGTTCCTCTATAACCTCTCCTCTCGCTCCTCCCAGTTGCCCTCTCACCCCGCCACTCCCTCCAGACACTCGGAGTCCCGCGGAGGGAGCACCGGACACACCTACCACACCCTCCCCCATCCCCCTTCATTTGGGACGGGCCTCAACTGCAGCCCGATGTGGGGGCCCCTGGAGCCACCGAGCACCCCTAAGCCCTGGAGCCTGAGCTGCCTTCGCCCCGCGCCTCCACTCCGGCCGTCGGCTGCTCTCTGCGTAAAGGAGGTGCTAGCTCGCTGACATATTGAAATGCGTTGCTTGACTTCATCCCAAAGATTTATACTTTTCTGAGTCCTGCTAAATTGGAGCTACGTAACATATTTCCGTGTCTTTGTTTGTAGGATATGAGCAAGAGTCCCAAGAACATGAAGAAGCTGCTCCCGAAGAGGAAGCCAGAGAGGAAACCTTCAGAAGAGGACTTCACTGTGAGAAAAAGTAAGCATACAACTCAGCGACTGAGATACGCCACTCCGACGGCGAAGGGAAAATGTGCCCTTAAACCGTGTAACATGACACACAGGTATCTCTATTGCCTCTACACACGCTTGAGTTACTTTAAAAACATTTCCCAACACTGGTCCACAGTAAAACCCCAGGCTTTAAGAATAATATATGAACTTCACTTCCACAAAATAAACTAAAAATTGTGGAAGACAGTTCATCTCCAGTCACGAATAATAGTTTTTTCCTTACTGCTGAACGTCCTCTGTGTCCTTCTGCCCTGTCCCTTGTCTCTCAGGTACAGCAGCTCTAGAGGAGGACGCTCAGATACTGAAAGTGATCGAGGCCTACTGTACCAGCGCCAAGACGCGACAGACGCTCAACTCCAGTGAGTACACACACACACACACACACACACACACACACATCGGCGTACTCACACACTGCTAACTGTCTTATTGCTAACCACCTCTGTCGACTCTAACAATGTTTTTCTCTCTCCTCTCTTTTCATGTCTTCCCTTCCTCTGCTTTCCTCATCCTTCAAACGTTGTTTTGTTCATTTACTACTTCATCCATGTGCTCTTGTTTGGCTTCATCAACATCATCCTCCTTTTATTCTGATGGTCTCCTACACTTTTTTCCTTAAATTTAACATGATTTATCCCACACAAACTGTCTTCCTTTTATTTCTGGTTGCATTTCTTTTTTTTTCTTTTTTTTTAAATGACCCAACCCCTCATCCTTTATCCGATATGGTTTATACTCCTCCCCTCATCCCCCCCCCCTCCCCAACATTCAATTTGGTTTGTTCAAACCCCTATATCTATTGCTGGTTACTTTACGGTACAGCCTGGCAAGGGACTGACCTCATGCACAACCATGTGCTCGCTGACACCAGCCTCACCGTCGCTGGTCTCCCCGGCAACCTGCCTTGTTCTGACCAGTCAGAGGACTCGGATTATGACAG
Source organism: Sebastolobus alascanus (assembly GCA_916701645.2). Classification (NCBI taxonomy): domain Eukaryota; kingdom Metazoa; phylum Chordata; class Actinopteri; order Perciformes; family Sebastidae; genus Sebastolobus; species Sebastolobus alascanus. Next base: position 205,321 of record CAKAOJ020000479.1, read on the forward strand.
TCTCTGGACCGCCCATAGTTACAGGACTGCCTCGTTTTCTCGTAAGATATCGGTGTCGCAAACCACAGAGGGATAGACGTGTATATCTATGTATATATCTTCCCAAACCTTTCACCTGCTGTGTGTACGTGTCTTTGTGTATGAGCCTGTGTGCATCCCCATACAGTAGCTTCAGTAAGCAGATACCCCATAGCACAGTATATTTAATGGCTGGATGTGTTTGTTTTGAAGTGGGGTTAAAAACTTACACTGCTGTCATTGTTCAATCAGGCTCCAGCAGGAAGGATGTTCACATGTTGTTCCCAGATGAGGAGAAGATCATAGTGGAGGAGACCAGGAGCAACGGACAAACTGTAGTGGAGGAGAGGTGAGAGAGGAGGGATGAAGGTGTGTTTTTTTAGGTTTTCAGATAAGTTAAGTTCAGTTAAGTTAAAGTAATCATATTACTTTAGTTTAATATGAGCTAAACAAAATAAAAACATACAGTATATGAAATTTCAAACAAGTCACAGAGACACAAACCACCGTGTGAATATGAGAAATGATGCAGTCAGTCACCGTCTGTATCAGGCTGTGTGTTAAAGTAAAGCTGTTCTGTTCCCGCAGGAGTCTGGTGGACACCGTGTACAGTCTGAAAGACGAGGTCCAGGGACTCAAACAGGTGAGTCTGCAGTTTTTTTTTTTAAATGCATCGCTAACACAGACTTCTCATTATCATCAGTTTCCTGTTCAAATGTCCCACTTCAAAGGGTTCAAATTTAGTTCCGAGAACCCACAGATCTCCAGGAAGTTGCTATTAATGTGGCTAAATGCATATCTGCATTATTAAAGTTACCGTGAGGAACTTTTAAGTGGTTATGAAAAAGTCTCAATTTAATACTGATGCCTCTATATGACCCTTAAGTAAATGAGACTATCAGCGAGAAGATTGGCTATTTCTATATAGTTAAAAATCAACACAAAATGAAAGTTCCTCGTAGTAGCTTTAATTAGGGATGCACAATATATTGGTGGCTGATATATTATCCTCTGATTAATAAGAAAATGTAATTATTTACTTATTATATTAGCGATGACAATGCTTGTTGCCATAAGTGCAACAAAACCTGACGAGCAATTTAACAAAACACCTGTTAAACACCACAACATAATTGTCCCATCTTCATCATATGTTTTACGCAGCGTTACGGAGCTCGTATGGCTAAAAGCGAATCGTTATGAACGAGCTAAAAACAAAAGCGAGCTGTATGTAAATGTTTAGCCACGTATCTTAAAATGTGTTGAATTCTAGAGGAGTTAAAGGCGGAAATCAGCGTTTCCTGCCAAACAATGAATCCCCTCCTCACATTAGCAAGAATTAATGGTATTGGTTTTCATTTCTGTCCTAAAATTCCATATTGGTGCATCTCTATTATTTATTCATCTTGTGTGTGTTTCTACCTAGATTGTCATAAAATAAGATAAAACTGTACTTATCCTGAGGGAAAATGTTGTGTAGCAGTTGCAGTACGAAGTGGGAAAGAGTGCAAATAAAACTAAAATATAAACACCAAAGATTATCAATAAGAGCTCTCATATCATCCCTCCACTCTTCCACTTGTTTTTCCCTCTCTCTCTTCTCCTTCCATCCTTCTCTCCTTTCTCCTTTCCCGTCTTTCTTTCTTTGTCTCACCTCTCCAGGACAACAAGAGGATGAAGAGGACGCTGGAGGAGGAGCAGCGAGCGAGGAAAGAGCTGGAGAGGGTCGTCCGGAGAGTTCTGAAGAACTTGAACGACCCGACCTGGGACGAGACGAACCTCTGAGATCATCCATGGACGAGACTTTTAAGTGACCAAATGAACCGTTGTTCAACCCGCGTGGACAGAAGCTGCCAAATACGTCTTCATTCAACATGTCTTTGACCTTCACAGTGACCTGTGGACCCAACTGTGGACCAAGAGAAAATGCCTGCCAGCCCTCAGCAAAGCCATCCCAACTGACCGTGAAGCTGTGAAGCCAAATTAGCTGGTAGGCATGATGACATCACTTCCTGTCACCCTCCTTTACTTTTTCAAACAGCCTTGTTTGGAGCATCATCTACTACTTCTTTCATTCCTCCTTAGTGTGAAATTGCACCATTGCCAGGACAGTATTTTATTGACTGGCCTCGTGCATGAATAAGAACGCTACGTGGGTTTATACATTTCAGAGAGATTTAAACTTGACATAGACGTTTTTTTCCCGCGCACTCCTCAGCAATTTTTATTCTATTTTATGACATATTTTTCTTGATTCTAACAAACTATAAAGTTGGTTTATTTGTTATATATCAAATACAAAGCGTAGTTGGGCACTCATTTCAAAGTAAAGCTAAATTTACCAGCACTTATAAGAGACCAGGAGCCAGATTAAAGTTCTCTGTGTGGTGTAAAGATCATTGCAGTTATGATGAAAACATCCAGCTTAACGTTTCGCTGCATTGCTTCATGGGAAATTTCTGGCGTGATTATTTTGATTATTTTTAAGAATATAATATTTTTTTTTTATTTCACTAAGTTGTTAAACCCAGATGGATAAACTACAAGTGAGTAGAGCTGCAAAGATTAACTGATTAATTGATTAGTTGTCAACTATGAAATTAATCGGCAACTATTTTGACAATGGATTAATCAATTTGAGTTATTTTTTTAAGAAAAAATATTCTCTGATTCCAGCTTCTTAAATGTGAATATTTTCTGGTTTCTTTCCTCTATGACAGTAAACTGAATATCTTTGAGTTGTGGACAAAACAAGACATTTGAGAACATCATATTGGGCTTTGATCCACATTTTTCACCATTTTCTGACATTTTATAGACCAAACAACTTATCGATTAGTCGAGAAAATAATCGACACAAAATCAGAGAAACTAGTTGATTTATTTCTTGGCTCTGATGCGACTGTCCTTCCACTTCTGCATACAAATGATTTTTTGGAAGCTAAAACCTAAAGATAGATTATCTTTTGACTTTAAGTACAGAATGTGAGCTCATCAAATCAAAAACAACACATCAAAAAAATGTGCAGTTACTGGAAAATCACGTTATTGTCGAAGGGAAACTGGAGGGAGATTTTCTCAGGAATTAACCCGTCCATCAGGGAGTTTCAGCTTCTTGTCCCAGATTAATTTTTATTCAAAATTTCAGATAGACACTCCAATAATATTTAAAGGTTTAGGACGCTTGATTTAGAATCGTGTTGTTTTCAAACATTTATGTAGTTATACATTTAATGTACTGTGCAAAGCATTGGGCGTTTCTATTATAGTAGATACAAACAAAATCAAGAAAACTGTGGAAATAATTAGGAGCGTAAATCACAAGTTTCACCACGATACGATATTATATGGATTCTTTGGACAACGCTACGATATTTGCAGATATCACAAAGTCTGCCACGATACGATTTTGATTTGATTGAATTCAGGGGCCTGCGATCAATATGAGACGATATCATATACCCATTTAACACAATCAGTTACATTTATATCACAAAAGCAACTAAAATATGATCTGAAAATTTATTTATTCATTACTGAACTCTACCAGACATTTAAAAGAAAAAAAATCTATTCTTTTTAATGAAAAGAATAAATATAAAGTGGGAAGCATTGATGATATTTGATCGTTGATCATTGATATATCGATCCAGATCAATGTTTCGTTACACCCCTAGAAATAATAACCACAACAATTCCAGGCTGCTATGGCTGTATGCACACAATATAAAGGCAGTAGAGGCATAAACTATATGTTTGAAAATGCCGAAATTCCCACTGCACACAAATATATATTGGAATAAGGTCCTTGGAGATTTAATGTTGAAAAATAGAGCCAAATGTACAGGATTCCTCTTTAATAGTCTTTCCATTGTTCAACACTTCACAGAAGTCGGGACATTGAGTTTTCTATGTTTTTCTAAACCTACTATCACCTCTTTGTGCTCTAGCTGTCTATATAATGATGGAAGGATAAACTATAACTGTTTAATGAGATACAATCAAACACTGAACTGATACTGAGGCATTGATTTGCATACTGTAGGAAAAGAGCTCCGTGTCACACAGATACAACCACAGTTAATTTTTTGTTCGTCTTAACTTCCGGAGCTAAACAAAATATCTGTTTCTGTTTCAAGACCAAAGTCCAAGCAATACAACACTGGAATTTTCTTTAAATTATTTTTACGATGTCAATATGCAACTTACTGTCGAATGATTTCTTATTTTTATATTTGTGATCGTGTTTTTACTCCGTTTTTGATTTGTAACGCTATACTTGTTTTCTACTTGACCTGTTTGATCACACTAAAGATGATTTGTACAGAAGAGCAGCATATTTCTCATGCCTTGGGTAGAAGAACATTTCCTTTATTAAGCGTAAAAACTTACAACTGAAATGTTACCGAAATTAGAGACCACACTAATGCGAGCTATGTTATACAGTATGTCAGTTATTGACTCTAACTTATGTATTTAACTGAAAGTGACTGATGTAAATGTATTGCGTGTTCAAATGTTATGCTGATGAAGGTGATTGCAGTAGTTACCATGAGAAGAATCATCCCCCCCCCCCTCTATTTATTTCACCCATTTGTCTGTGAATAAAATGTTGAATCAAACAGTTGTCTAGTAGATCTATTTGTCCAACAATATATATATATATATATATATATATATATATATATATATTCACTGACGTGAATGAAAGGTCGTGGTTGCACTTTTTATTGTTTCTCACACAAAACATATAATACAGTTCTTATACCATGCATGGCATGTATGTATGTGTGTAAGTGTTGATGTCTGAAAAAAAATTGCAAACATATATTAGACATTTTATGGATGTATAATTCATGAGTAGTTTGCAATAAAAGTATTAAAAAATAACAAATCACAGGCATATACATGTTCAAAATAGTGGAAATCACTATTGGGTCCAGCTATGTGTATGTGCTGAAACAGTTGGGAATCATTGAGGATTTTAAAAGAATATAATCCAACTTTAGTGTCCCTAAATATGGAAAACTGTCTCTAAATGTAATACATTTCTTCTTCTCTTGAATCGTCCCCATCTTTTTTTAACGAGTTCCCTCAAATGAGCGAGACAGCGCCGCCACTCGTTAGCGGTCAAACTGGGTCATTACAGTGTAATGATGACACTACACAGGTGGAAGATGACGTCACTTGATTGGAAAAATCGGGCTCCGTGAGACCAACGACGAAACTGAGCGGAGCTGGAAAAGAAACTCTAAAGTGAACTGTAAGACCTGTCATACTGTTACCGCACTACTAACGTGAGAGAGTTCAAGTTATTTAAATGAAATAATCGTTAGCCTTCCAGTGGCTGTAAAGTTAACGTTAGCTAGATAGCCAGTGTTGCTAGGTAACTAGCTAATGATATCAACTAACGTGCTAGCTAGCTAGCTAGCTGTACTAGTTTTGCATTTATTGGTTGTTTAATCACCTGTTGAATGCTTTTTCTAAACTTGTGGACCTACTGTCACACACAGAATGACTGTCCAAAGCAGCAAGTGCAGTTGGACATCAATGGTGTCTTCATCTCTATGAAAGAAAGGAGAATTGACTTCAACAACACATGTGAGTCAGATACACTTTCTGTCTGTCTGTCTCTATAACTGTTTGTCTCTTTGCTCGCATGTTATGAAGCTTATATTATGTGCTGCACAGTATGTTTGTTTAAAGCTGTTGTGTTGTTGCTGCTGCCTACAGAGCCCACAAGGGGTGTTTTCTCTAGTTTTGAATTTATTGGTTGTTTAATCACCTGTTGAACACTTTTTCTAAACTTGTGGACCTACTGTCACACACAGAATGACTACCAAAGCAGCAAGTGCAGTTGGACATCAATGGTGTCTTCATGCCATGAAAGAAAGGAGAATTGACTTCGACAACACATTTGAGTCAGATAGTCTGTCTGTCTTTTCTGCCTGTCTTTTCTGTCTGTCTGTCTGTCTGTCCGTCTGTCTGTCTATCTATTTGTTTGTCTTTTTGCTCGCTGGTTTCTTTCCTGATGTTTAAATGGCCCGCCTGTGTGTATTTCACTCCTTGCAGTGTAACATTACTTGTTGATGTTCAGTATTTGTTGAAAGCTGTTGTGTTGTTGCTGCTGCCTACAGAGCCCACCAAGGCTTTTGTCTCTAGTTTTGCATTTATTGGTTGTTTAATCACCTGTTGAACGCTTTTTCTAAACTTGTGGACCTACTGTCACACACAGAATGACTGTCATCGGAAAGGAAGACTTCTATCAACAAACGATGACTTCGACCACTTAGACGACAAATGTGAGTCAGATATTCTGTCTGTCTGTCTGTCTTGTCTTTCTTTCGACCTTGCAGTATACGTGATCAACGGAGAGGAAGACTTCTGTCAAGAAACAAACCGAATGACTGTCAAGGCAGCGAGTGCAGATGGACACCAATGGCCACCTCATCTCCACTTCGACAACAAATGTGAGGTGGGTGAGATGTTTAAATGTCCAGCCGTTGCTGCCTGTGTGTATTTCACTCCTTACAGTACAACGTTTGAATAATGTGAAGTTTCTCTAGTTTAGCATTTATTGGTTGTTTAATCACCTGTTGAATGTGTGTAATTTATGAACGGGCCTTTACAGAAGGTCTGCTACCTGCTAGTGAGAAAAAGAGGTAAGTTACTGCATAATGAGTATTGAGCTAAGTCACTTTATAGACCTTGTACAGTAGGGTGTACTCTGTGTACCATGCGTACAGATAAGAGCGAGTAAGTCGTGTATTTGATACATGCATTGATACTTTTTTTTTATATGAACAAAAAGTTTTAGATCTGTGAATGTTTGTCAGTATTCAGTACTGATCTGTACCTAGGGCTGGGCGATAATTCAATGTGATAATTTATCGTCTTTCAATGGAATCGTAACGCGATAAAATCGTATATTGAGACATAGTGATATACAATTATGTCGTCTAAATTGATAACAAGCACATACTAACTGAAATCGGATCATTTTGCACTTAAGTTCTTAATTAAATGAGAAAATACTTCACACAGGAGTATGCAAAAGCATGAGGTTATTTCATATAGACTATTTATTTATTGATTTACCAGAAAACATGCTTTTTCGTGATATATATCGTTATCAAAATATGAAATGACCTTTATCGGAATAGAAGATTTTGGCTTCCATCCCGCCCAGCCCTGTCTGTACCTGAATTTAGAGTACAAGCTTTATAGTGCTGCATATATCGTTATTTGCTGAGAAAATACATAAGAAACGTGTGTAAGTCACGTATCTCTGATACGTGCATTATTTTCATGTGAACATCAACCTGTTGTATCACAGTGATTCTGCTAGAATGAGAGCTTCGTGTGGCCCTTATCTTACCGGTCACTGTGGCTCTTTCTTGCACGGTTCCTCCCTGCGATATTCAAACCTGATCCGCTGATCAAACAGCACAGAATATATCCATATCTTCGTTGCGTGCAGTTGTTGTAGCTGCTTTAAAGGGTCTGATACGGCGGCAGGAAAGTGACCAGTAAACAGTGAATAAACGGGAATGTATAAAACTCTAAACCACTGAGATTCACTTGCATGCAAATGATTTACGGAGGCTGTAACGGTGACATTTAGGTATTATATTCACATCTGACATCCTCGAGGGTTTCAGGCAGCGGCAGTACGTTGGAGGTGAGACGTTCATTGTGAAGCCTCTGTAAAGAAGTTTTTCTCGAATCTGATCTCCACACGTACGTTTGTGCTGTTTCACAATGCGCTCACTGACAGTTTGATGGCCCCCGCGTTAGACGTCTGTTATCAATGCAATCAATAACATCACGTGGCTAAATTGCCAACAGGTTCTGGCAGGACACCGGTGAGGAGCATTATTCCCGTAACAACGGAGGAGAAAGGAGTCTTTGTGGAGTCGTCCTTACTAAATTGACAAGGCCTTTTACAGCCTTTGATACAGGGCTGGCTGCCTCGCACAATGGCAGGCATATAAATTTGCAGATGTCGCCCGGAAAGCTCAAATGTCAACGCTTTTCACAACAGCACCGGGGCCCCGCAAGAGGAATAATTGATTGGCTCACCTTTTGTCTCGCGCCAAATATTCATCCAGGAGGACAAAAACAGGAGGCGAAGAGAAAAAAGATGAAAGAGCATCTTCTGCAGTCGGCGTGCGCTGACGCTATTCATCTCTTTTTCTCTTAAGAAGAATAGTTTTTTTTTCTCCCCGTATTTTACAGGCCACTCAGTGCTCGTGTAATACATACGCAGCGGTATCACCCATTGGACGCGCAGTTAAAGCTTTTCATCTTTATCACTGGCCTTGCATTCACTGCAGCCAAACAGCGTTTCCCCTTCGCTGCTGCTTGACTTATTTCACAAGGATATGAATAATCAAAGTTCCCTGAATGAGTCTGCATCCACATGTGTTTTTTTGTGGTTTAGATATCCAGATTCAGATCACATGTATAATACCAGGCGTAAAGTGATCAAGACATCATAATTGGCTGACTTTTACTTAAGTGCCAAAATTGGAACTCAATGGTGGGCCAACAGGCTAAAAGTAAACACCTGTTGTATTGTTAAGATACTAAAATGTTACGAGGATCCCACGTTCCTCTAATTGAATATTATTTTAGCTTATACACAGTTAACCCCTTAAAACCCACCTGCTGAACACACTTATACTGCATTCAAAAAAACTGCTTGTTTTTGCCCCAAACTGCATGTGATTATCATAAAGTGGGCATGTCTGTAAAGGGGAGACTCGTGGGTACCCATAGAACCCATTTTCATTCACATATCTTGAGGTCAGAGGTCAAGGAACCCCCCTCAAAACCAACCACTAATGCTATATTTATTTGTGATAGCTGAAAGATAAACTTACGGGAAATGCGCCCGAGTAAAGTTGAAGGGTGTAGAATCTTTGACCTAAAAGAAAGTGCAAAAAGTTTTTAAAAACTGAAATCTCCGCAGCTAGTCAGCTAACAGATGAGTCACCGGCCCCCCGTCATCCACAGATGAATTACAGCACGTAGAATATGTTTAAACATAATGATATAAAATGTTCAACTTTCTACTTACATGAGTCAGAATCTGAGAAGCACTTATTCAATCTGCCAGCATCTCTACACACAGCTAGAGGTCTGCAAAATAGTGAATTGGACACACGCACACACATAATATTGACAGCCTCATTGTAGATGTAATGACAGTGAGTCACTGGGGTTGTATTGTTTTTGGCCAGGAACCCAACAGGTGTCTCACAGCGCACACACACACACACACACACACACACATCTAAACTGGTCTGGAGCCGTACAGTACCTCTCTGTCTCTTCACTGTGCTCAATAGCTAGCGATAATTTAGATTTGACTTGTATTGTTGCATTGTGGCTCCCTCTTCTCTCTCTCCCTCTCTCTCTCTCTCTCTCCCTTCAAAGCCTCGCCATGAATTTTCAGCCTCTGCAATTTTCCTCTCCAATAGCAGAAAAGGAGCGAAAAGAAAAGAAAAGAGAAAGAAAGATGACAAAGACAACACAGGACTCCTCTCTTCCCCCGGCCCCTGTTATTGTACAAAATAGCCAAGCAATAGTTTTCTTTTTTTTTTTTTGTCATTGGTTTACTCCTAAAAGCCCATTTGACGTCGGCCCTGAAAAGAAAGCAATAAAGAAACCTTTTCAGTGGCGTTGAATGAGCGAGAGAAGGAGGAATGAATCCCTTTGGGACGCTGCGCCCGGAGAGGCCCTTTTTTTATTGTCTTTGCTCTGGTAATCAAATGGAGCTGAAATGAAAATGGAGTTTTCTATGAAAATAGGGCCCTTTGTTGGCTTTGGAAGGCTAGTAATTCATAAACAATAAGCCGGCTCCTTTTGTTTGGGTTATAATATATTCCTGCTGCTCTGAAAGAGGTCTCTCTCAGCACACACACACACACACACAAACGCACACACACACACACTGAAGCCAGGGTAAAAGCCAAAGCGAGGCAGCAGGGGAAGAGAGAATATAAAAGGAGGCAGAGAGGCAGGCTTTCCATTCATTCTCCTGGCTGAGAGACGGCAGGATGCTCCACTCCTCAACTCTCCATCCTTCACCTTCTCTCCATCAACCTCTTCCTCTCTCTTGATGACGAACACCCGCTCTCACATAGTGCCGTTTTTTTTTCCCCCCCTGCAAAAGTCAAACTTTAATGGTTGTCTTGGCCAGCCAACAGGTGGATCACATTTCCTTTTTTTTTCTCCAAGGAAAGGATTTCTCCTTCATTCAGAAGATTATGGATTATGTGAAAAGCATCTCTTGATTACAATTTTCCTCGTGACATCTGCGTTTCTTGAATTTGCCACTGAATATTGGAGGACGACCAGAAAAAGAAGACACAGAGGAAGACGAGTGATGCAGGTCGTGAGGGGACAGCGAACCTGCAACATCAGCAGCAAAGTCGCGCTGAGCAAAAAAACAGGACTCTTTCCTATAAAAACCATGGGCATTTTACCGTTCTAACTTCAGTGAGGCTACACTTCAGTACGTGGAGAGTCATTTGTCTGCATGGTTTAACCCTTTAACCCAGAGAGAGGACAACAACATGGAATGACAGCTGTTATTACAGGACTTTATGGAAGTCTGCGTCATCCAATGGGGGCAATTTACAGTGTATTTACTACATGAAAGAGGAATATAACTTTACAGCTGAATGACGACAGGAGCTCCAAACAACAACATCTTTCCCCTGCTGTCTTGAAATCAACCTGGTGTAGAAGCAACCTTCCTCCGAAGACACCGAAACACTTGTATTGTCATACTTTGCAACGCCTGGACCAAATGAACATTGCGGATGAGAACTTTTTACATTTACATGCAAAGAGATATGGATATTTACATAAATATGGATTTGGTAAGTGCAGTATTTTGCATATTTCATACTGTATACTATATACAGGATTTCATTTCAGCATTTCTTCACTTTGCTTTCACTCTTTAGTCACCAGAGAGAGCGAAAGAGGAACTTTTATTTCTTCAGTTGTCCACCATGAGAGGTCTTTAAGTTGAGGACTGCCACATGCAAATTCCATGTGAACACTGACATTTTTATTTCAACCATTTCCACGCCAAACAAATTGTTGTTAAGAGGTCATCATGGGACACTGCTTGCATGTTTCCACCAAATTCGATAAGATTTAAAAGCCAGCATCAGCTCATGCGAACCATCAAGTTCACTAAATGTTTTTTTGCCAAATATGTTTTGGAGGAAATGTAATCGTGGTCGAGGTGGTCATAGTGCATCGTGAGCGTTGACTTATTTGAACTAATACCACAATCTTTCTAAAATGTTAATCAAGTGTGAGTTTCCCAAACATAGCCATAAAACATCATGCTTAAGTTGCCATAAGGGGTAGCCTATTTCAGTAAAATAAATCACACATTTAGGATTAGAAACTGTTGCAAATCATTTCCAGCAGATCTATGTGCAGCTATTTGCTTCCTCACGCAGCCACTCTTCATGTCATGTGACACACGGTGCCACCGTATGTGGGCGTGTCTTTGAAATGAGTTTGTGGGAGGCAGTCGGAACCCTTATTAATACAGAAGTGCTGCTTCCACCCCTCTCATAACATAAGCTACATATTTTCTTCAGTTAATCCGATGATAGTTGGCGATATGATTTTATTTATAACATAAGCTGCTGTAGCCAACAGAGGAAAGAGACGGGTTGATAAGAGACTCCTTTAATTAAAACGCTGAGTCCATAAGCGAGGAATAAAAAGCAACAGGAGGGACACCTTGAACTATGCCATCTTTCAGTTTTCCTTTTACTATTCCATTATTACCCTCCTTCCTTTTCTAAGTATAGTCACAGCCTGGTGAATGGGGAAGATAAAGAGGGAGAGAGACCGCAAACAAATATTTACTAAACAAAAAAATTGTCTAATTTAATACAACCAAAAATATCTGCACTGCATGGTAAACGATTTAAATTTATAAAGCCGGGTTTAAATGCAAAACTAAGCCAAGGGTAAAAAAAATGAGCAAAATGAACTTAATTAACAGCACTAATATTACAGCAGCATCATGACTTTGACCTCGATTAGAAATAGAGCTGCTGGGCTGTTTTTTACTGTAACGCTGTTAAAATTGGACGTAACAAACTCTTCGTCCTCGTTCATCAATTCTTTAAGTCATCCATGGTGATTTTTACATGACTACTTACCGTCACAAGCGGGGCCGCAACTAACTTTATTTCCCACTGTCGATTAATCTGTTGATTATTTTCTCGATCAATCGTCTATAAATGGTGAAAAATGTCAATCAGCGTTTCCCAAAAGCCCAAGACGACGTCCTCAAATGTCTTGTTTTGTCCACAACTCAAAGATATTCAGTTTACTGTCACAGAGGAGGAAAGAAACCAGAAAATATTCACATTTAAGAAGCTGCAATCAGAGAATTTTGACTTATTTTTCCTAAAAAAAACTCAAATCGATTATCAAAATATTTGGCGATTAATTTAATAGTTGACGACTAATCGATTAATCGTTGCAGCTCTGGTCACAAGTGCGACTGTACAGTTTGATCAGCTGCTTTCAGTTGGTCGAGCAGTTCATCTTTTCTTTTACCTCAATCTGTGACTCTGTTAATATCATTATCGAGCCCAGGCTTTAGTGATAATGTAGCTTTTAATTGAAGTTAGAAAAATAGTTAAAAACGTGTGAATCATGTGTTTCGTTTCATCATTTTCAGTATTTACGCCTGAGAAATCAAACACGCTTTCGGCATCTGCCGGTTTCTGAATCTCGTAACTTTACATTAGACGACCGATGATCAGAAGCTGAGTGAGGCGGACGTCCAACTTTCTTAGTTTATGTTTTGCTGTTAGAATAAATATGTGTTACTTTGATACCTCTGGCATCCTGCTAAGCGCTTGAGTTACAGTTCGGCATCATGATGAAAAAGTCACTATTTTAAATGGGTTTAGTTTGGTGTTTATTACAAAATTACTGTTTATGAGAGAACACGTTTGATGACGTGCTCAGCTTGGAATCCCATTTAATGGCCGGTTCAGCCGCTGGTGGAACCGCTGGAGGGGTTATCATCTGGTTACCAAAGCGAAATGTTCAACAGAGAACCACTCGCTGTAATTGCTGCATCTCTACAACCCATTTCTTTCCATTCTATTGTAGCCCCATTTAAGAACATAACAACTTGCTTTTCCAAGTGGCTGAAGAGCTCTACGTCTCTTAATCATGTCTGCAATTTATTTTCAGGAAAGAGAGGAGAGACTAGAGAGAGAGAGAGTTAACTTTATTTCTGGAAATGGCACAACAGCAACCTCTTATCTGTGACCTTTACAGTACATCTCCTTGGTGTACAATGTCATCGGTCTGCGCTGCAGGTCATTGATTTAAGTATGTTAGTCTGCGCAACATCACCGTCATTTCACGACTGCAAACAGGCTTCGTCGTCGTCTTCTTCCTCCAATCGTCCTCTGTTTTATGAAGCCGCAATGAAGTAGTTGTGTTTTAGACTTTTTTGGATAATACAAGCACAGATCTGATATTTAGGTCGTTTTATCTCCATCCACACTAACCTGACTAGACTGAATTCCTGCTGGTGGAGGTCTTTGTTCAGCCATGTTCTCCTGTTTATTTCACACACATCCTTACCTTTTTCTTTGAACGTCCAACCCGACTTTTGTTGTCCTTGAACGTATATTTCCTGAAGTTTAAATGACTATTGTGACAGTGAGTGATAGTCTGTAACACAATTTCTCTCGGATCATACGTGATCAGTCTCTGATGTGCAATGATGCGTGGTAGTTTTGCTAACTTTGAGTGAATGGACATCATCATCAAAAAATTGCAAGAAGACTAAAAGAGGCTGTCTGGTTGAAGCCTCAGATGCAGTTTGCTAATGCGTCTGGACTCATCAGATCATTTAAAGTCATGTATTCACACTGTCTTCAGTTGTAAAGGCAAAGACAACGAATCGATTTGACTCATCTTCCCAGATTGACATGTTTAATGTTGGAGAAAGTGCTGGTGAAGATGAAGAAGAAAATGCTGTAAGTCCTGATTTAACCACTAGAGGGCAGCACAGTCTAACAAACAGAAACCCAGTGATATCGGCACCACCATGCAGGTCACATCTTCAGCTTCTCCTACATGTAAATGCACATCTGGGCCCTAAAAAGTTATTAGAAAGAAGTTTTTCATGTAATCTGATGCATTTAAATTAAAATATGATTTAGATATTGTATGCAAGAGAGTTCTTTGCCTACTTAAGTAGCTTTTTTTTTACTCTTGAGTGAAGATATAGTGCAGAATTTAGTCACCTTTTTATGGTTGACACACAGATTTCAAACATACTACCCGTGGAAAATGTCATTCACTTCTATGTATAATCAGCCACTGCAGGAATTATGGGGTTAAACTAAACTGTGTGGAGGTGAGCTTCACTTCTCAGATACCCAGGCTTTAGTAGCTTTTTTATAAATACTGAGGCAAGAATCCTCCCTAAAGAAAAGTCGCGAGAAGCCATCAAGATCATGCTAAAAAAACGTAATAATAAATGTAATTTTTGTGAATTGAAACAGGCACATGTCTGCTTTGTTTTGAGGGTTTTCATACCACTCAATGTGAGCTGAAATTTGAAAGTCAGGCCTGTTTCTTAGAAGTCCAAATATAACTACTTTTTAACCATTTTCTACAGATTTGAGATGCAAATAAATGACTCAGTAAGGGGTCAGACCTCCATAGTTAGTTTTATACGCTTGTAATTAATCAAATCACATAACTTCATCATAGTGCTGCACGTTTCACGAGAGCCAGATAACTTGCCTTACAGTACACAAAGAGCAGTAAAACTCCTCTTTTAAGAATGTAGAAATTGTCCACTAGAGGGAGCTTGATATCCATCTTAAAACCGTTCATGTAAACCTCAGAGACGCCACTGAAGCTTGACAACTAACAGTCCCCGTGTGTATAACTCTTGTGTGTGTGTGTAACGCCTGCAAACAGCTGTTTTCCAGACACTTTGTTGACTGACCATGTGCAGAGAAATCAAAGCCCACTGATTTGTCTGATGCGTCCGTCCCACTTTACTTTATCAGTTGTTGTCGTGCGTAACAGTGTTGGAAACAGCTGGAGGACAAATAATGTCACGTCAGGAGGACGGGAAACAAGACACCACTTGTACTCGCTGTAGTTGAAGAATTAAATTAACTGTAGTTTGATATTTAATTTGAAAACAAAACATTTTCATTTGGCTATGAAAGTTCACATTTTGAAGTGTGTTTATTAAAATATTTACATGAAGAGAAATGCATATTTTGAGACAATTTACAGTTGATTTTATTTCTATTTAGTTATTTCTTCCTTAAATTTGTGCAGAAAATAAAAAGGTAGGATATTAATCAATAGGATATTTATATTTATAGTAATTTTTGCTCATTTTGACATAAAGAACCTGTAATTCAACACGTCCACAACCGTTTTTAACCAAGTAACAGGGCCTACAAACACAATAAATCCTGCCCTTATTGACTCAAAGTGCATCAACCGAGAGCAAAACATCATTATATTAATTGAGAAATGTTCACGTACAGTAAGTGGTAGTGGTGGTACAGTTTGCAGGTAAGATATGAATCGTGCATATTGGCATATTCTGGTCGCACGCCGTTAAATGCAGAAATATCCTACACAGCAAACTGTATATGGGTGTTTTTTCCAGAAGCGGAGAGATTAAAATATGAATAGGCAGATATCGCTTCCTCACACTACGCGTGCATTATGCCATGTCTTCAGCTGTTATTTAGACTAACCGCACCATAATGGCCAAACAAGCTGGAGTGGAATAAAGGCTGCCATTATGTGGAGCTCGGAGTCTCGACCTGTTGATGCGCCATTAGCTTCACTTCTCAAATGTGACGGGATTGTTCCACTGTGTTTGTCGCTCCTCGCCGAGACCGAGGTTAACTGGCGTGTAAAAGACGGGAGAGAAGTCTGAGCTGCGGCTCCTTTTATGTGGAAGTAAACGCTAGTATACCTCCTGAAATAGTCACTTTTTGCAGTTAGAACTCCTTAGATTAGCTGTCAAGAAAAAAAAATAAATAGCCATCTCTTGACTGCAAATTATCTGCACTATAGAAATGTTTACTTGTACCATGTAGAACCAATGCAGCCATCATATGATGATTTTCATGTATTTCTCCATTCAGTTATAGAACATCAGAAACAGAAATAACATCTAAACTAGAGGGTAATTTAAAGCAAGATCTATTCATAATCAAATGAAAGATGCTGAAAGTTTTGGTAAAATAAAGCAAAATGATAAGTCTTTACTTTAACCCCCCTATTAAGAAATTATAAGCTGCAAATTAACACTTGATAAATTCTCGATAAAGCATCACTATGTAGCTGTAAACAAATAGAAAGACATTTTTAAGCGTGATCCGATTATGTGCTATAGAAAAGTGCTATAGAATTAAGGCGATTCTATTATTATAGTTGCTTTATGCAGCATTAAGCACATTGAAGAGTCGGTTCATGAACACAACGACGTCCCTACCTGCACGATCTCATCATTTTGCACATTTTCAATTTGGGAATTTGCAGAGGAAATAAACTTGACGTGAGGATTTTTTTTTTTTAATTTGCCCTAACAGCGTCCACTTTACGTCTGGCTTTTTTAAACACAGGTCAACACCGCTCTCTGAGCCCAAGTTGATATTTCACTAAAAGAGGTAAGAGCAATAACAAAGCCCAAACAAACAGCTTTACAGTAGAATTCAATAAAAAAAATCCACCACCGGCACGACGACACTGGGATTGTTTCTAAGTGGCGTGCAGCGCTGCGAACCATTTGCAGAACAAGCGGGGAGCAGTGGGATACGAGAGCCTTCCCGTGAACTGAATTGCCTCAAAGTGCCAGGCTGCTATCAAACCGCATTAATGTGATGGATATCCGGCATTCTGCATTCATTCTCCACACAGTAAATGTGGGAGCTGACAAACAGATCCTGGTGAGAAGGGCCTCCAGCGCCGAGCAGCCGCTCAGGCGCTCGCCGCCTCTAATGCATCGACAAATATAGCCACAAGTACATTTTATGTAAAACTCACACAAGTAGACACACTTTTCTTTAATCCAATTTCTTAAGAGTAAGCAGCTCAGTCTTCTCCTTCTCTTTCTGGCGTTCTGTGTACGGACGAGAGTCAGTGTGACCAGTGATCTTCTTCAGGCAGAGTGGAAAAGGTCACTTTATTGTACATGACTTACAATTAGCTAGTTTGTTGGACAAATACCATTTTATCAGTTTTCCTGCTGGATGTTTATTTTTTTTTGTAGTACAATGCAGTTGTTTCTTTCAAATACAAGGCTGTGCATTTATATATAACTTGTTTGTTTATCTGACTGTAGATGCATGAAACTCCCAAGATTTAAATAACCTTATATTTTTAACCATTTTGATTGTTTGCAATGCCAGAATATGATTATTCTGTTTCTTTGGGAAGAGGAGCATTAAAAACTGTGTGTAATTGTACAATATAAACTTCTACTCAGCAGGGCTGAAGCCAACAATTATTTTCATCATCGATTAATCTGCCGATTATTTTTCCGATTAATCGTTTGGTTTATAAAAAGTGAAAAATGTCCAACCCAGTTCCTCAAAGTCCAAGGAGGTGATGTCTTTAAATGTCTTGTTTTGTCAGTCCAAAACCCAAAGATATTCCCTTTAATATTATATTTAAAAAAAAAGAAAAGTAGCTAATCTTCATGTTTGAGTGGCTGAAAACAGCATTTTCTGACATTTGTGCATGAAAACTTACGATTGATCGATTATCAAAATAGTTGGCGATTATTTTTCTGTCGATCGACTAGTCGATTAGTCAACTCAATCGTTGCAGCTCCACCACTCACATCATTTAAGGGGTATAATTTAGTGTTTAGGGATTCCATATTGCACTTCCACAAAACTGGGAGGCTTGCACGAGACAAATTCAAAAAGGCTGTATCCATATTTTTAGTGGGTCAAGGTCTAAAAACGCTGGATCCTACATTTCCCATAATGCAACTCAATAGCTTCTTTCATTAGGCTTCACCTGCGTAGGAAACGTCCACATCATTCAAACTATTTGCCGTCTTTATGACTCAGGCTTTCTGTTATAAAGGATTATTTTGTCAGACCTTAAGGCCCTTACGGACCAGCTCCACTCCTTCCGTTCTCACCTTTCACAATAAAAGCCCTAGACATATAATATTCACAGGCGAGTATTTCGCATTTTCGTGTCGCTTATCCATCACAACATTGGTCAGTAAAGGCCTTTTAGAAAGCTCTCTCCAGATGTGTAAAGTCGGTGGAATGCCCCTTTAAAACCCCCAAATTCAAAGAACCAACACGAGTCAAGGTCCTCGATCGTAGCTACTGTACAGCCCTGGAGCTGGATTTTGTTCATGAAAACTCAGTATTCTTACTATAGGACTAGAGCATATCAGTCAATGTTGTGTGTAAACTGCTGCCAAAATGACATTTATTCCTAAAAAAAAAGTTGTCTTCTTCTTCCTGTAAAACACACCTTAGAATAAAACCGAAGTGCCCCGGTTCAGGGTGATCCGCTAAATGACATGTCACCTCTCAGCCGCTCTGGTTTGACGAGCATCACAAATGCAAATCTGCCTCCGTATATATTTAAATAAGATTTCCCCCAACCGTTCACATGTCAGCGCTCCTCCCTTTACCCCGACCCCCCTCGCTATACGAAGGAGCTACGCCTGCCATCATCGCGCCACTGCAAGATATTCAGTCAGACTATAAATGGTCCGGCCAATTACATTGATTTTAGAGGAGCTATGTTGTTTGCATTAGCGGAGGAAAATGGACTGCCATTTCCATGTTGTTGGGTGGAAACCGGGAATTGAGCTCTCTTCAGGACGTATAATGGATAGAATACCAATCAGCCGACTGATGTAACGCCACACGGCACACTCTCGCTGACCATCACATCATGTACTTACAGTCTTTTCAATACATTTCTAATCACATGAGCAAATAGATTTGAGTCCCGCTAGTGACTAGTGAGTGTGCTGGGCTTTAGAGAAGCCGGTTTATAACATGGTAATGGAAAGACTGTATACCAGGACACCTCAAACATCATTAGTTTAACCACTACGTACATTAATAACGATAAACTTTAAACGCTTTATCAGGCCAACAATGGGAGAAACTGTAACGAGCTATGAGGACAGACTAATTGTGCTAATTTAATTAAACATTTGTTGGTAATATGCAGCACTAAAGCACAGTATCAATAGTCTATACGCTTTATCACCTGGCCCTTTCTTGAAGAGGATCCCCGTTTCAAAAATAAATGTCGTTTTAAAGGGGACATATCGTGCTCATTTCAGGTTCATACTTTCGTATTTTGGGTTTCTACTAGAACATGTTTACATACTTTAATGTTAAAAAAAAAACTTTATTTTCCTCATGCTGTCTGCTTGAATATACCTGTATTCACCCTCTGTCTGAAACGCTCCGTTTTAGTACATTTCAATGGAATTGCAATGGAATTGCGTTGCCAGGCAACAGCTTGGGTCCATGTTTACTTCCTGTCAGCTGATGTCATTCACATACACTGCAACGGGAAATAAACTGGGACCCTTTTAGAAGGTTTACCTTTAAAACTGTGAAATGGTCAAAATATTGTAGATTTGTGACATCACAAATGGACAGAAATCCTGACGGCTTGTTTTCAAAAGCTCAGTTTCTGAATACGGGCTGTGTGTATTTCTTTCTGGATTAAGCGTTTCAATACCTTCACAGTATTTATATAGAACTTAAACCTGCTTTATAATATAAAAGCCATGAAAATGTCACTTTTTACAATACGAGACCTTTAAGATGGCCAGTATTTCAATTTTGTTGCATGTAGCACCCCAGCATTACAACTTGCACAGAGAGTGGGAATAATGGGGGTCAGAGTTAAAATAATAGAATTATATCTCATTGAGACACCTCATAGTACGCGATTGCTCGGTCCGAATCAGTAGGTAAGAAGCTTTTATCGTCTTAAAGTCTCCTTTTGAATGAAAACGTACGTCTTTTCTTTGAAACTTGCTGCAGAAATGTACCGTTCTGTCATTTTATCACAACACAAAGCCCTCAATGACGGCTCGATCGTGGATTTCTACAGCACTGCACTAAATAGCATTCGTAGCACCATTCATGACTATTGAACCAGCGATAGCTTACAATTTCAAGAACTTAAAGTCGATAATTCATTACTCGCTAATTGAATAGAGTTTCTTGAAGCAAAATGGCCAAATATTCTCCAGGTCCAGCTTCTCAAATGTGAGTATTTGCTCATTTGCTGTCTTTTATATGGTTGTAAATTGAATATCTTTTGGTTTTGCACTGTTGTCTGGACAAAACGTAACTGGTAGATGTCACTTTTTTTTTTTCTTTTTTTTTTTAAGTATTATTTTCTGGCATTTTATGGTTAATCGAAAAAATAATTGACACTGAAAATAATAGTTAATAGTGCGGAAAAGGCACTTCTCTTCCAGAAAAGGTTGCTTATATGTAGGCTTGCACGATTACGACCAAAATGCTGATCGCGATTATTTATATTAGGGACAAAATATTTTTATTGCAATTTCACATTTAAATAAACAGAGCACGGCTTTCACTTCCACGTTCTGGATGACTAAATGTCATCCTTTTAATTAGTTATTGTCATCTAATAGTGGTTATTTGCATAAAAACACACAATTCAAATGATGAATTAGGAAATAAATGATTGCATTTGTATTTAAATATTTGCTTTGATTAAAAAAAAAGTTGCATTAATAGTTCTAATTGTGTATTATAAGCTGCTTAGAGCTAGTGTTAGGAAGTTAAACAGGTCACAATTCTTTATATTGCTGTGAAAACATCTTCAAACAACTGGATTTATTCAAGTTTCACGCCAAAAACTACATTTTACAAGATTTGAACGCATCGCCCAATACTCATTTGTACTTAGTAGAGTTTGAACGCAGCATAATGCAACTCAATGGCGATCATGTTCATTTAAATGTGGAAATCATGATCGTGCTTAATATTCGATTAATTGTGCAGCCCTACTTATATATCGGCCACTATGAACAGTTGGCTTCTGAATCCAAAGTAAAATAATAGACGCCACTTACAGGGTTAGATCTCTCTCTGAGGCAACCCCCCCCTCCCACCTGATACCCACACAGACAGACAGACACACTCACACCTAAAACGCAGAGAACCGCTAAGTAAGAAATCAAATGTCATTCTCGGGGGGCCAAGTCGATTTCAATCTCTATTTTCATCTTTTTTTTTCCAAAATCTATAAACGCAGCTCTTAACACGGGACCGCGAGCCGGGCGAGCGGAGGGTTAAAGGGGGTCCGGGTGCTCTGCGGGGCTCGGGTTAACTGCCGTGTCAAAGTGGCTTTTTGTCCTGGATGATGGTGCGGTTGCTGGTTTGAGTCTGCCACAGTAAATGGGGCGAGTATGGGCTGCCAGAGGGTGTTTCATATCAAGCTTTTTAGAGGAACAAAGTTCTTTTTCCTCGCTTTAAAAGGAGCAGTGGGGATGTTTTATAGGCCTTGTCACTCAGTAAAGACAAATATCTGGTTGTATACGTTGCTGTCGTGTGATCAAAATGCATTCGGGCCTTATAGCTGGCAATAACCACAACAGAAATGCCTCTCCAGCCACGTATCATAGCTGTCTCACAACAAGCCTCGCCTCAAAATAATTTCTTAATCCATTAATTGGCGTGGAGCAGCATTCGGGGCAGGGCTTTTTGTTCAATATGTTTTTCAGAGATGCATACTAATCATATAAAGTGATCCTTTGTACTCAGGTTGACAGCAGCGACGAGGGCTTTTAGACGCACACACACACACACACACACACACACACGCACACACACACACACACACACACACACCGAGGCATGTGTCTGGGAGCGCCGACGGCAGAACGAGTGTATTATTTTCCCTGAAGAGTGTTATTTTCCTGTCAGGGCTTGATGGCAACGTGCCAACAGATGTGACAGGGAGCGATCATCCCTCCTTCATACTGTACAGAGCGAGAGAGAGAGAGAGGGAGAGGAAGCGAGGAGGGACGGGTGAGGACGGAGAGAGTGAGACAGACAGACACACTAGCTGGGTTTCCATCCCGGCGTTCTTTATGCAAATGACGATCGAATTTGAGAAGCATCGTGGAAATTCTAATGAAATTTCTCCCAAAGTTTTTTTTTTTTTTTTTTTTTGCTCAAGCCTGGAAGACTGATTAGAGAAATTGTGATTTGAAATTCATTTGTCAAATACATGCTGATGCTTATCTGTCCACCCTGATCTCCCAACAATGACGGACTGCTGTTGCACCCACATAGGCGCAGACTGCGTTGTGTGTCCTTTAGTTGAAACAGTAAAATCCTGTGATTTCCTTAGGTGAAAGTATAAAATGTGGCCAACGTTAAACATTCGCTCGTAGCCATTGAGAGTGTGATTTGTTGTAGTTTTGGGAAAGTCTCTCAGAACATTGGAGCAGTGGCTTTTTTTACTTCTTGGGAGTGGATCATATATCAGTTATATTTGAAGAACTCACTCAGAAATGATGTGAGATGCTACTCGTGTCATGCATTTCCTGCAGAGTGAGCAACTTTTTTGGAGGTTTTCAATGTGCGAGGAGGGACCTCCTAGGTGGGCTCCAAACAGTTTCAGGGGAGGCTCAGTGGATGGAAGTGGAAAAATATTACTGGAGCACAGGGATTTAAGGCAATCAACTTTATTAGAAGACTAACGTCTCGACGCCAACTTGGACTCTGATGAAGACGCAGTTGACGTCGAAACGTTAGTCTTCTGATAAAGTTGATCGCTTAAAGGTCCCACATTGTAAAAAGTGAGATTTTCATGTCTTTTGTATGATAAAGCAGGTTTAAGTGCTTTCTAAATACTGTTAAACTATCAAAACGCTCAAAATACTGAGAAATACACACAGCCCGTATTCAGAAATCGTGCGTTTGAAACAAGCCGTAAGGATTTCTGTCCATTTGTGATGTCACAAATAAACAATATTTAGACCATTACACGATTTTAAACGTAAACATTCTACATGTGTCCCAGTTTATTTCCTGTTGCAGTGTATGTAAATAACATCAGCTGACAGGAAGTACATGGACCCAACAGGCCCACAGTCTCAGATTTTAAAAACCCCTGGGCTAGACTATACGGGCCCTGTTTTTGTTACTCGGTTGTCCAGATTTCCAAAGTTGGCTGTAGTCTATTTCTGCGTCTGCCTGCCTCCTGTCTGCTCTCTACCAGTCCTATCAGAGTGCTGATTATTTTATTATTTTTTAGCTGTAATTGTTATTGTTGGTGTGTAGTGTGTGAGAGAAGTGTTTGTAGTGGGCATATGATACTTGAAATTGACCTTCAAATGCCACATGTCCGAGCCCAAACTTGTTTATTAAGCCCACTATTAGCCCCGGCAACATGTCTGGCACCTCCTATATGAAAATAACCTGCTGTGAACAGTTTTTGAGAGAATTTTTTTTTTGCTGGACTTTGCTCACCCACTGCAGGTGGTAGCTGCTGCTTATTTACTTTTACCGAAGGCTTGGTTTGGCCATTGATGGTGTGTGTGTGTGTGTGTGTTCAGGCTGTTCGTCCCATGAAATCAATTTGTATGTGACCCACGTAATTGGGAACCAGGAAGTATAAAGAGCGACAAACACTGCGTAGGGAGGAGGTCGGGGTGGATTGGTGAGTCAAAAAACACCAGACGACCGTTGTCCATACCCTGTGTGAATTTTTTGAATTGACACGTGCGTCAAGTGTTGCTGGATATTTGCAGGAAAACGGTGCGTTTGAAGAATAACTTTACGATATCATACGAACTGTTGTATGAAGATACGTCGGTGTGTTTTGAGGTGATGGGACACCGCGAGCACTCAGCTTGTTGTAGTTACGGTTCTGGTTGAAGAGTTTTCTGATGCTGGTGGGGGATTATTGAATGTGAAGACCACAAGGGAGACCCCCCAGTAGTCTTCTCCTTTCACTAATACAATTACACAGCAATTTCGCCCACATCCTCTAACGCCACCCAACTGAACTCCTGTTTCCAGGACAATAGAAATACTCGCTCGCGCTTCAGCTCATAAACTTTGTCTTTACTTACTTTACTAAACTTTAATTTTTACTAGCCCCAGGTAAACGGGCAATCTTTATTGTTGAGCCCTGTGACTATAATCAGTCGCTACAAGTCTTTTGGACTTCAAGAAAGCGACTTGAATCACATCTAAATTTGGATTTCCACTCCAGACCCGGCCTTCAGCGATCTGATCTCCTGAGAGGCAAAACAGCGCCTCGCAGATCAGCGCAGCTATTCAGAGCTACCTGATAAATAACAGCCGCTGCACATCAGATTATAGTCTGTGTCTGTGTGTGTTAATTTCACTGTTCTCTTTTGTCATCTGGTAAAGTCTGTAAGTAAACTGATTCCCTCCGTTATCTCCCTCTCTCTCTCTCTCTCTCTCTCTGCTCCTTTACCCTCTTCATTTACTTCTTCCCTGACTAAAAAAAACAAAGAAGAGGCAAAACAAAGCGGGAGAAAACAAAAGGAAAGCAAGAAGAACATGTCATTACCGGGTTTGTTTCTACAGCGGCACAATACCCCTGACCACCCTCGTCAAATGATAGAGAGAGATTGCGTGCGAGCGAGAGAGAGAGAGAGATAGAGCCCCCCGTGTGACGAAAGGCAGTTTAATTTAGATAATTATCTCGCAAATTAACCACAA
The DNA here is from genome assembly GCA_916701645.2 of Sebastolobus alascanus. Lineage (NCBI taxonomy): Eukaryota > Metazoa > Chordata > Actinopteri > Perciformes > Sebastidae > Sebastolobus > Sebastolobus alascanus. Next base: position 230,145 of record CAKAOJ020000479.1, read on the forward strand.
ACTCCTTCCCTGTTAATTACCTGTCTTGGGGAGCGGTGCAGGAAAACAAAAAGCAGAGCCGGGGAGGTCTTTGTTCACATCTTCTTGGGGGGGCGGGGGGGGGCCGTAAATTGGTTACGCCCCTGCTGAAAGGCCAGATAACCCTTTTGAGGGAACAACCACTAAAGCATTTGATAGGCTAATGGGGAATACTGTTAGCATCCGCGCTTGTAATTGGACGTCATAAATCCGGGACAGGTGACGGGGGGGGAACAAAAGAGGGGTTTTGTGCGGGTGTCGGGGGGGCCACGGCGCGACTTGTAAATCCTTCCCCTCTGCTGAAAGGCGCTATCTGATGGTCCACACACGGCAACGAGAGGAGATGCACGGCAACCGGATCGATCCTCCGTGAGTGTGTGGAGCATTTATATGCGCTCGGATACACAACCACGTGTGTGTGTGTGTGTGTGTGTGTGTGTGTGAGTGTGTGTGAGTGTGTATCTGCCCCAGCAGTGCTAATAAAAAGACCTTTTCTTATCTTGGTGTCTGCTGAAGGTGATTCTGTCAGCAGCTATTAACCTTGCCTTTATAATGACAGCTCGCCTGATTAGTTCCAACACTTAAAGCCCTGACATTTTTCAGTTCACTCTGGTATTTTTTTTCTCCTTCAGGTCTTTGTCACAGTATGAAATACGTTCCGTATTATCTCCCCTAATAATGACTTATTGGTGTTGTTGGCGCCGCCTCATTAAAAACCGACATTAAAGCTTTGTTGTTTTTTTTTACCTGCGAGGACTAGCGAAGTTGTAAACTTTAATGAGCGCCGCTAAACTTATTTTCAATGTGCTTAGAGGAAGGGGAAATCAAAAGGTAAAATACATGTCTGTTTGAAAGTGTGTTTTTTTTTAAAGAGAAAACACAAAGACACAGTAGGTGGTCAGAACCACTTAACAAATCTGGGATTATATTTGAGCTCGTGCGAAGAATTTGACAAGGTTAGCGGTTTGACGGAAACTCGTAAGCTTAGTTTCCCCTTTATGTCTCCTGTTAAGTGCTAATAAGAATATCAGTCTGGTCAGTGTCAGGGAGGTATTTTTTGTTATCTCCTGATTTCAATGTGATTTTGGGAGAGACGGTTGAGTACCGTTTAGAAACCGGGGATGTCTGAAACCCCCTCATTTCTTTTTAGCTGGAAGGTCACATGGTTTATTGCCTCTGTCTGGTGGAATGGGTTCATGTTTTCATGCTCCTCTATTGCCGGAAAGATTTGGACTCCCTTTTGAAAGCCCCTCAAACAAACGGAAAGTTAAGTTAAGTTGAAGGCTGCTTTTCTCCCATAAAAGCTGACATTTCAGATATGCAATTTGTCTACCTTGAGAGGGCATTGTCGTTCTTTCACCTCATCAGCCATGACCTGTTAAAAGAAATCTATCTACTGTGTGTGTGTGAGAGGACTTTGGTTTAACTAACTAGTTTCTGCTCTGTACTTCTCAGACATTACATGTCAATCAGACCGTGTGTCCAGCAGCACACAGTGCTGACATGAACTGGGTTTGGTTGGAAGACGTTCACTGTAGCTTTTTGCATTGATTCGTGTGACACAAAAGCATTTTCCGATCCGATGCCTCCATCATTTGTCAGCGCCCTCCGATTCTGTTACAGATTATTGATGCAAAAACAGTTTTCTCGGTCCGGTTTTGGGGAAACTTGGTTGGGGACACATTGCGGTTTGGATTAAAATGATTACTTTGTTAAGGTTAGGGAACAGTCATGCGTGGTTAAAAGAAACCGACGTTGACTTTGGGGAGGGCTGCCCCCTCTTATACCAGGATCAGACTACACGACCCACGGCCCGACCATGTAAAGGGGCCCACGAGGCTCCAGGGGAAAACAATAAAAATGTAATTCACAGGGAGAAGCGCAAGCGGGCGCGCAACGGGATGCTCCATGCGCAAAAGACGCAACGGAGGTGGTGTTTTTTTACTGAATATCCTACTGCGAGGTCCGGCAGCAGTTGTGCTGGGAAGGTCCGATGACATCATTCTGCATAATGAGTAGCCATGTGCTTCTGTTTACAGCTGTGTGCTTCTGTGCTCAGCAGGTAAAATTCAAGGCCATGACGGAACATGTCGTAGAAAGCAAAAAAAAAACATAACACACTACACGACATAAAACGATCGATTTTCGTACGCGACACTCATTTATCGTTGCCGATCCGAGTCGACACCCAACGACGGCCGTGTCAGGCTATAATCGGGCTGATATCGTGTAGTCTGAACCAGGCATTAGTTGACTATGATGTCTTTGGTGGATTAGTAATATTTTATAACTTTTCATGCTGAATGACTTATTTCTAAGAAACTTATGAGCACATCTCTGGTAAACACAAGATATAAGTGGGGCTTTTGTGTGATTCTTTGTGGAGAAACTCCGTTCTACAGATCTTTCTAATCGCAGCTGTTGGTACCCCGTGTAAAACCAGAGGTCAACGTTGATTTATTGTCACGTAACTCCCGTACTTAAGTTATTTAACCCCAACCGCGACCTTTTTCCTCAAACTAACTCGGTAGTTTTGTTGCCTAAACCTAACCAAGTTGTTTCCTGTGAAGACGGAAGTTCATTTTGAAAAGACCGTATGCACGCAACGAGCGGAAGTGAACACGTTTTGCTGGACATTCGTAGGAAAACGCGTGAAAAACTAGGAATAACCGAATCGTTTCATGAGGATACGTACATGAGGATTAGTATTGTGACCCTCACAAGAAAATGTCTAAAACTAAAAAGCAATTTTAATATATATAGAAGTCGAACTTAAACACCAGCTAAACAAGAAGCAAGCCTCTTTGGATTAAATTCTTTTCATCTTTCTATCCTCGTGGGGACATTTTGATAGAAAACCACACATTGACACACTTTGACGACACCGGCGTTGCTAAGCTGTAGCCACGTTCTCCAAACCAGGTGTGAGAGACATGAGAGCACAAACACACATACACACACACACACACACACTCCTCATACTTAACACACACCGCGAGGGGAACGTCGGAGCTGCACCAATATTTGTGTTTAGCGGCTGTCACGTATTTGTCCAAGTCCTTGTCTCTGCTCTCCACATCTACCGGCAGCAGGTGTGAACAACTCTTGTGCTGAGAGGGACGCACTCTGCTGCCACCCTGTCAGAGGGAGAGAGAGAGAGAGAGAGACGTAGACACGGGGCCGGGGGAGGAGAGGGGGAGGGAGAGGGAGAGATCAATAGTAGTGAGTGTGGAGTTTGGATAATTACAGTTGTTAGCAGGGAGAGGAGAGCAGCTATAGTGGCCTCTCCACTCAGAGTCTCTTATCACTCTCTGGCCTGTCATTACAGCTTTAAATGCTGCTGTAGCAAAGTGGCAACTCTCTCTCTCTCTCTCTCTCTCTCTCTCTCTCTCTCCCTCTCTCTCTCTCTCTCTCTCTGTGTGTGTGTGTTTCCCTCTCCTCTCCTCTTTTTAACACCTCCTCTCTTCCACTCTGTATATCTCCTCTCCTCTTTTTAACTCCTCCTCTACTCTGTATATCTTCTCTCCTTATTCCTTATCTCCTTGTTCCCTCCTCTCCTTTTTATACAATATCTGTTCTCCTCTTCCCTTTACCTCACTTCTCCTCTTTTCTCCCCTGTGTATCCGCCCCTCCTTATTTCTCCTCTTCTCTTTATACATTATCTCCTCTCCTCTTTTCTTTATACATTTTCTCTTTTCTTTATCTCCTTATTTCCCCACTCCTCTTTATACAGTATCTCCTCTCCTCTTCCCTTTATCTCTCCTCTCCTCTCCTCTCCTCTCCTCTCCTCTCCTCTCCTCTCCTCTCCTCTCCTCTCCTCTCCTCTCCACTTTTTAACTCCTCCTCTACTCTGTATTTCTTCTCTCCTTATTCCTCCTCTTCTTGTTTTCCTCTCCTCTTTATACAGTATCTCCTCACCTCGTCCCTTTATCTTTCTTCTCCTCTTCTCTCCTCTTTATAGCTCCTCTCCTCACCCTTTCCTTGTCTCCTCTCATGCTTTCCTTTCTTCTTCAATACTCTTTGTAACTCCTCTCCTCTTTTCTTGTTTCCTCCCCTCTGTTCACCTCTTTTCTTCTCCTCTCCTCTTTATATCTCCTCTCCTCTCATCCCACCTCTTCCTTGTCTCCTCTCCTCTTTATATCTTCTTTCCTTTCCTCCATTCTGCTTTCCGTTCTCCTTCTCTACTCTTTGTAACTCCTCACCTTCTTGTTTCCTCTCTGTTTACCTCTTCTCCTCTCCTCTTTATTTCTCCTCTCCTCCCCTCCTTTCTTGTCTGATCTTGTCCTCCTATTCTCGTCAGTCACCTCCTCTTTCAATGTCTTCTCCTTCCTCCAGTAATCTCTCTTCATCTCTTCATTTCCTCAACTTTGTTGTCTCTCCCCTCTTCTCAGTCGTCCTCCTACCTTGCATCTTCTCTTCCAACCACCTCCTGTTTTCTCTGCTGTTTATCCTCCTCTCCTCTCCTCTTATATGTCCTTTCGTACACCAAAACTTCCAGACTTTTCTAAACTATCAAAGTTGAACGGATGAATTTGTCTTAAAGTTACATTTTCTTTTTATAAAATGGTGACAAACCTTAGGAGAGTTAGTTTATATTTGGGGACTATTTGGGGAGATAAACTGTGTAGCAAAGTTCAAGAATAACTTAATTGGAAAATGATGCAATTAAAGGATTTGTTAAAGGTCTCCTCTCCAGACTTCCCTTTTCTTCCCACCACCTCCTCTACTCTTTTAATTCCTCTTTTCCTTCCTTTATATCTCCTCTTGTCTCCTCACCTCTTTTCTCTCTTTCTCCTTCATCCAATAATCTTATTTCTTCCTCTCCTTTTCATCTCTCCTTCCCTCTGATCCAGTCTCCCCATCACCTCCTCTCTCACGTCTGCTCCTTCATCCAATAATCTCTCCTCTTCCCAACTTGCTCTCTTCTCTGCCTCTCGTCTCCTCACATCCTCTCGCACATCTCCTCTCTCATCCACTAATCTCTCTTCATCTCCTATCTCCTCCTTCCCGCTCCTCATACACTCTTTTGTCTCCCCCCCCCCCCCCCTTCTCCTCCTTCCTCCTTTTCTGACACCACCAGCGGTGCCAGGAAGGGGAATTTATTCCGGAGATCCACGCTCTAATTTCTCAGAAAGGAGACAGAGAGAGGTTTTGACTGTCCAGCCAGACAGGATTTTTCTTAGTTGTTGAGTCTTGACACGCGACACTAAAATAGGCCGGGAGAAACTGGAGTTAAATCCCCCTTTGGATGGCTGTGGTTGTTTCACCATCCTCTCTCTCCACACACACACACACACACACAGCTGTGTTGATCTCCACCGATGTTGAGGAGCCTTGTCAGACATAAGAAGGAGATGAGAATGATGGAGAGAAGGATTAGATGGGGCCCGAAACAACGGCGGTTTGTCCCCCCCCGGGCTGTTTGCTCTGATTTAGATGGAGCAGGATTAGCTGAGGATGAGGAGATCAGAGTAGTGTGTGTGTGTTGAAGAGAAGTGGGCTGGTGATACGTCGACGCTTGAGGCAAAAGCTGTCAGATATCCGACCGATTTTCTTGTTGTGTTCCGTAGGTGGTGCATAGTACACCGTGACACACACACACACACACACACACAGCTCGAGCACCGCAAAACACGGCGAAAACAAAAATAAAGTTGCAAACATTCAACTCTTGGTTCAATTTCTTCTCTTTTTTTTTTTAAAAACACAAAATATTCATAAAATCAGTCAAAGTGAGAGTTTCTGGCTTTAATTTACATGATTATTCTTGTAAATATTCCCATTTTTGTGGCGCCGGTGCACTCGCAGATGGTCTTAAAAACTGTAAATGAGTAAAATGTGTTATTGAAACCGATCGGGAAACGGAACTACGTGAATGCGGTTTTGATCGTCAGGAAGCGCTAACATGGCGGCTCATGCAACCAGACTGTCAGCTGTCTCTCAAACCCCGCTGTGTGCGTGTGTGTGTGTGTGTGTGTGTGTGTTACGAGCATTGAGTCGAGTATCACAATGAGACAGGAAATCACTGCGAGGATAAAAAAAAAAATTCTCTCTCTCCTCCTCTCCTCCATACAAAACACTCACAAATAACCCGCTAATCTCTGCCTCTGCCCGCGTGCCATTCAAGGCTTCCTCCAATTAAAAAGCATCGGGGAGTCGAACCCGCCATCTTATTTATCATATTAATTAGAAACTCCCCTGACAACAAAGAGGAGGCCTACAGCTGTGGAGCAGAGGAGAGGCCTGGGAAATGAAGGACGGTTTGATTTGTTGTCTTGCTAATGTGACACCTATTATACAGGTTAGGCCTCAAATACAAAGACGCCACAGCGGCGTATGGTAATTGTAAGTGTGCGAGTGTGTGTGGTAAGCACGTTGGCATCAAAGGATCTGCTTTGACTAAGTAGTTTTTGTATTTAGTCACCCACAGCTTGCTGTATTTCATATTGGTAACCCATCACTCTTAAACCATCACACTGTACCTGAATGGGACTGCATGGAGGTTTCAAAGTATCACATACAACATATTTTAACATGTGCACATGTTAATTAGTGTTGATTGTGCACATCACACTTGGGTATAAGTTTATAAATGTCAGAATTGAGTACCAATAGTAATATTGGGGGTTTGAGTTGTAACCAATGCTACTGTAGGGCTGCAACTAACGATGATTTTCATCGTTGATTAGTCTGTGGATTATTTTCTCGATTAATCGATTAGTTCATTGGTCTATAAAATGTGGATCAGTGTTTCCCAGAGCCCAAGGTGACGTCCTCAAATGTCTTGTTTTGTCCACAACTCAAAGATATTCAGTTTAGAGGAGGAAAGAAACCAGAAAATATTCACATTTAAGAAGCTGGAATCAGAGAATTTTGACTTTTTTTTCTTAAAAAATTACAGATTAATCGTTTATCAAAATAGTTGGCGATTAATTTAATAGTTGGCAACTTATCGATTAATCGTTGCAGCGCTAAGTTGGATAAAGACTGATGTGTAATGAGCCAAAGAGCCCTCCTTGTATTCACTTTGTCCTAATAATAATAATACCTTAATGTATCTCAAGGATTTGCTGTTGCATCACAAGATTTCCAAGAAACTTTGCAATACTTTTCATTCACATACTGTATTTTTTTAAGTGTTTGAATATTAGGCGTAAAGTTGAATGTCTTCTGTACGGTCAATCTTATTTGCTCCCATAGTTACTTAACAGGCGTACAAACTGTAGCTAGCTGTCAAAAAAACATCTGATTGTATTGATCAAGTGTGGAGAGAGCGAGAGAGCAAGAGAGAAACACCAGCATTTATCCAGATGTTTGTTGGGGCAGGCTACACTTCGGTAACCCATGGAGACCCCAGTGCCTCAGAGGTGACAGAGAAATAATGATGATGGGACTGAGGTTAGCATTTGATCGCTGTATGTAGCTGATGTTTGGCCTTTAGCTTTAAATCAAATACCTGTCAGTCAGCGAGGTCCTCCTCACGTGCAGCAATTCTTTTGATGATGTATTTATTTTTGAAGAGTTGATCACTGGGTGTCAATGGGAAAGGACGACCTTAACCTCAGTGCATATTAATGAGACAGTGACCAGTAGTTTTACAGAGCTCTGTGGTGATTGAAATGCTATTTTGGCACCACTTTCTAATGAGGCACTATCTTTGTAAAGGGTTCATAAGATGTTACTAATTGGTTTATGAATCTTCTTTTAATATTTCGTTTTGTATCAGTTATAAGCCATTGATAACAACCGATTTAGGGTTTCCTGGTTGTGAGAAATTCATTCAATTTCACAACCTGGCAACCTAAACGTTGTTCTCATTAGTGTGCTTTTACCTGATCTATAAAGATTCAATAATTAACCGTTAATGAAGAGAGACAATGACTGACTCTCTGCAAGATAGCAGCATAAGACAAAGTTTCAAACTTTTCCTTTATGATGTCTCTCTAAGGGCGCTTTCAACAGCCAACATTTAGTCCATTTTAAATGAACTCTGCAGTGATCGAACTCTGGTGCGAACCAAAACAAAACGGTCCGAGACCTCTTGCGAGAGGAGGTCTCGGACCGTTTTCCGAGCGAACCAAAACGCAGGCCGCCTGTGTTGGCATTTGTCGAGATGGGGACAAGTTAACACGAGTGGGAGAGGACTGACCTGGACATCTGGGTCTAAGAGAACATACAGAATACGCTAAATAAAGTCCACAAAATCAGTGACGTTTATGTCATTAGAGATAAGCCGGAAGAGAAGGGATTCGTGTGTACAGTAGATAGTGAAAACACTTCAAAGTCCGCAATTCCCTGTAGAGAAGCGGCAGCTCTCGAGATGAAAAAGATAAATTCGCTCCTTCACACACGCCCCTCAGCCAATTATTTTTTTTTTTATTTGGCCCGCTTTAATTTGTGCACTGTGAAACTGAACCGGACTAAAACCAAAAATATCAATTTCACTCTGATTTGGACGATGGCTTGTGAAAGCGCCCTAAGGTTCGGGCATATGTACCTTCGGTCTAAGCTACGAGTACAGTAACCCCGCATCTGTCGATTCCCTAATGATGTGAAGAGAGAGGGGCCAAGAGGGGAGGTAAAGAGGTTTAAGACTGATAGACAGAGAGCGCTGGGGGTGATGTGCTCTGTAATCATGGCTCTATTAGCCTGCTCTCACTATGGTTGTGATGGGACTGGAGCGCTGCCCTATGGAAGATAGATGCTCGGCATATTTAACAGCTGACAGGTGTGTGTGTGTGTGTGTGTGTGTGTGTGTGTTTGAGGCAGGTCTGGTTCAGTTAGTTTAACCCATCTCTGAGGTGTTAGTTTAACTGATTAACATATTTATTTGAATTGGATTGAGCGCTACAGCTCTTTAAATCGAAACTTCAGGGTCCTAAAAGGTTTATATGCAGCTCGAGAGGCCTTTAAACGCAGAATTTCTGTGGAAATTGCTGAATACTTGTAGCACTGAAGCTGTTCTGGAGGTTTGTGGTGGCTTAACGCATCACTAAGACGCTTAGTTGTTGTTTTTTTTCTCTCATTTGTCACCCATCCGTGGATGCAAGTAACAACGAGACTCTGTATCAAGCTGAATAAAGCTTTGCATTTCTCACAGAAACGTTACCTAAACTTTAGCCTTACAGTGGCACCAGAGCGATTATGATTTCTTCATGGTCATACAAAGCAAAGTGAGTCAAACTCATGTGCATATCACTGTATAAAAATATCTAATATTGCACGCGTAGCTCTCTAAATATGGACAGAAAATATTGCCTGTGAAAGAGAAGGCAGAAGTGTCGCTGACCGTGGTGCTGAAGCTGAGACTCAGTGAAGCAGTGAAGGAGCTGTCCGAGGTGCTGAAACAGTGGCTTCATCTCAAGGCATGTGTCACCTCAGTAGCTGTCAGGATAGGAGAGATAAACAGGAAGAGAAGGAGATAAAGAAATGGAGGGAAGGAAGAAGAGGGTGTTGAATGGATGGAGGTAGAGACGGATGGTCAGATCTGGAAAGAGACGATGATAAATGGGTTGAAGCTTTAAAACAAGCCTCTCATTCTGTCTCTCCCAGCAATATTTTTCTTTGGAGCCACCAGCGATTGAGATTTGATAGACACTGTCAAATGTGTGTGTGTTTGTGTGTGTGTGTGTGTGTGTGTGTGTCTGTGTGTGTGTGTGTGTGTGTGTGTGTGTGTGTGTGTGTGTGTGTGTGTGTGTCAGTCCAGCCATCTGGTTACCAGGGCATTGTTTACTCTGTCACAGCTCAATATTTGCCCATCCATCTCTCATCCCACTGGAAACCACGAGTGTGTGTGCTCGTAGTAAACTGTGTGTGTGCATGTAGGTTTTTGTTGTGTGTCGAACAAATGGTTTAAATAAATTTAGGATTTTTTAACATTCAGACTTGGGACCAAGCGCAACAGACGAGGTAGGGAAGTTGGAAAGCATTGAGAGACGGACTTACACCGTTAGTTTTGGCCTTTTCATGATATTTGTTGCCAGGTAGACAAATATAGAATAATTCCATTGTTATCCTTCCTACAATATCTCAGGCTGTTCTCATACACCGTTCGTAGCTATACCTACAAAAAGTGATGCGTATATATCCCACAAAATCAATTCATATGTAATCCACGTAATCGTGAACCAGGAAGTATAAAGAGTGACAAACACCGCGTGAACACCGGACTTTTCGCCCAGTGGACCGGTGTTTGTATCCCGTGTGAAACCAGAAGTCAACGTTGATTTATTTGTCACGTAACGTCCGTACTTCACTAACGCCACTTCCGGAGTTATTTTAACCCAAACCACAAACTTTTCCTAAACCTAACCAAGTAGTTTTGTTGCCTAAACCTAACCAAGTTGTTTCCTTTTGAAGACGGAAGTTTATCTTGAAAAGACTGTATGCATGTAACGATCGGGAATTGACAGATTTTGCTGGACATTTGTAGGAAAATGCACGAACAACCTTCGTAAGATATAATACAAACTGTTGAGGATACGTTGAATATCCAGAATGTGATTTATTGGTAATAAACTAGCAGTTGCTACCAACACATACTGATAACCAGATTTATACCTTTTTAAAGCAATGGAGTATGGTCTTAGAAAAAGTTGAGCCTGGCTCAACGCGGGACTGTTGTTTGGTCTGAACGCACTGGAGTTATGATCGAAAGTTATTTTTGGGTTCGGGATTAAAGATTTAGTTACTGAGGAGTCCTCATAGTAATAGCAATACAAAGGTGTGTGTATGTGTGTGTGTGCAGCGCAGAGCCAGTGCCACGGTGTAATGCTCCATTTGGCTGCCGGACAGAAAGATGCATGTTGGCTAGACAATCTACTTATTGTGGTAAACGCACACACACTCATGTCAGCATGGAGATCCTCGCTATTAAGTAGCTTTCATGTGTTTGTGTGAGCGTGTAGCACACCACCAGAGTAAATGCACGGCTTTGACACAGTGCACTTAACACAGGAAGGGAGAGCTATCTTTGACATCGCCGTTATTGCTGCCATGGATCTCCATCCTCATCCATCTACGTCTCCTTTCTCTATATGTTGTTGCTCTTCGCTCCATTCCCTTTCTCCATCTGCCCCCCTCTGATCTCCTGCTGCCGTCTGAGCATCAAAGGTGTTGAAGAGGTTTGCCATCTCACCTTCCTCCCGGCAGATCCCTTCATCTTCTTCAAACGGGGGGGGAGTGCAAAAGGCTAACTGTGGGTTTCAGACATCTTCTGTTCTGTCGCTCTCGCTCCTCCGCCCTGGCCTTTGCTATTAGCAAAGTATCTTGACTGAAATGGTCTCTGGTTGTAGAGATGGTTGAACTTTAGATTGAGACTTAAATGACCTCAGCCGTCAGATCTACAGTCTCAATTCATGTTTGCTAGAGTGAGAGGGGCTGTGCTGTGGAAGCTTAAGTGAATTTACTTGTTTTGATGAATGTATTACCAATTTATGTCTCGTACTATATACACTATAGAGATGTTCTGATACCATTTTTTCTATCTTTGTGGAATTTATCTTGTCATTGAAATGTGGTTTCCAACGTTGGCTGCGGTTCGTCCTTTTTTTCCCCTTTGCCTCGGTGAAGTCGTCGTGCTCTTTCGCGTGATGCGTCTTCAAATGTTTCAAAAAGATTGCTGGTGTTGCCCTCGAAAGTGAAGCCTTACATGCTGTACACGTCGCCGTTTCACTTGTTGGATTTTCCACTGTGAAATATTGCCAAATGGCTGACATTTTCCTCGCTCTGACTACGTGTACCAAAAATCGTATGTTGCCAAGAAGTGAAAGGCGTACCTATTTCCCAAAGCATAAACATATCTACATACCGCGTAAGGATATATGCATCAATATAGTCAGTAGTGGTGTAAAGGTTGTAGAAGAAAGGTCATGAGGTCACTAAAATCAGATCTAATAGCATTAGTGGAACACTTCCTGTAAATGTGAAAAACCCCTTTACACAGAAATAACAATACTCCATGCTGTTCTGATATTTCTTTAATATACATTTAATATACAAGAGATTTCAACGTTCTAAAACTTGAAAAAAAAAAACATTAATTCCTGACATTTCACATACTATCTGGTTTTGTTCCGTCTTTGCTTTGGGATGCAGTATGCTGCACTAAAATTGATAATTCAGTGTGTTAGCGTGTGTAAGTAAGTGGGTGACCAGCCAGTGATCCTGGCAGCTGCTCTTCACTGTTTAAACACACACACACACACACACACACACACACACACGATGGACACGGGAGCGGTCGTGTGTGTTCGCTGACTGTACAGTACGAGCACCTGCCTGCAGCGTTGGACAAACACTTTTATCATTGTGCTGAAAGTTAAAGTGGAAATCCTTTAGATGCTCGGTTTTTCTATTTAGCCCTCCATCTGCGGCGCTAAGAGCTCATCGCCGTGGTGCTTCTGAACCCCCCCGCCAGGAGATCAGCTGTCAGTCAAACAGTGCGGGTGGTGCAGATCGATACCTAGTCTTTCTGTTACATCTGACACATGTTATGTCAGCATTAGGAAGGATGAGGAATAAAGTAGATACAGTGTGTAGCATCATTAGTACATTTATTTATGTATTGTATAGGATTAAATGGGATTATAGGACGTTTGGCTATGCTAACCCCCGTGGGTTTGATGCTCCAGAGGGCCCAAAGGCCCAGACCTTACATGCTAAACCTCAACTAACCCCCCCCCCCCCCCCCACACACACACACAGATACACACACACACTCCAGCCTTTACCCTAAACCCATTCCTCATCTCTGCGAAAGCGGACTCTGAGTGAATGGCCTCGCTAAAGGCTTTTTAATAGACTGCTTTGTGTCTGGGTGACAGGGGTGAGTCCCAAGGGAGACGTGGGGGAGGGGGTGGGGGGGGAGAGAGGGAGAAACTGTGAGTGAGAATGGCTCATTGAAAAACTAACAGAGCAGAGAGGGAAAAAAAAATGTTTGCTGCACTACTGATCCTTAAACACCTTATTTGAATCCAATAAATCACAATTACATCTGTGACATTTCATTAGAATAAGTGTCTGACGGACAAAGCACAAACACGTAATGACTGCGTGAATGAAATACCCCACGACACTCTTAGATAAACATTTTAAAGTACAGCTAAAAAACAAATAACCTCTCGCACACAGCAGACAATCATTCGCTGCTTACCTGGTGTCCGATAGGTTTGACTGTCACTGAAACACTCTTTACATGAAACCTTCATTTTTCTGTTTTTACTCGTCAGAGATTATACAACATTCAGGCTTTAGAGAGACTTTGAAATAGCTCCTCTAAAATGCACCCACACACACACACTGAATGCCCTTTTTGGAAAGAGTGTGTTGGATCGTGTTAAATTAAATGAGAAGCAAATCTATTGCATTTATACTGTAATGTAATGATAATAATACTCTTATTTATTAATTGTATCTATTTAAAGTACCTGTCAGAAACCATTAATATGTGCTCAAAAGGTATAGGCCATGCATGTCCACAGGATACCTTTCAATGATCCTTCATATCCAGATTGATTGTATTCAACATGTGTTTTAAAATATGTCATCATTTGTAATTAATTACGCATTTCTGCTCAAGTTACGCTGCTATATATTTACTTTTATTTCATTTTAAATCTAGAGCAAGTTCACTCAGTTAAAGGTGTTCAAATTGATATCCAGAGCATTAATATAGCAGCAAACAACTTTTGTCTATGCAAAGATATAGAGGAGTAATGTCTACCTGAGCAGAGTGCGTGTGTTGTAATCCGAGTTTCTCCGTGCTTTGTTGACATCGCCGGGCCGGCCTCGCATGCTTTTAGTGCATGTTAGCGTGCCGCCGTTACAGCTGATAACGCTGTCCTGACCAACGCTGTCATCGTGGAAGCGTAGCACACCCCCCCCCCTCCGGTTCCCCCCTCAGGTTAACACTGTTATCTTTGCCAGCACTTTCGCCGTTGTTTGCAGTGCTAGCGCTGTTAGCTGCTCGCCATTGGCATGTTGAGAGCCGTGCAGACCCTATTTAGCACCTTTAATAAAGCGTCAACCCTCAACCCTCTTTTCAGATTATTTAATCATTTTTACTTGCATTTTGTTTGGGTTGTATGCACAACTACGAATAGAACCAATTATGAATTCAGTCTCATGTGATCAGCATGAGCAGGCTGTGCATTAATCGTAGGATTGGTGGTTTGATCCTCCTGCTCCTCTTGTCCGTGTGTCGCAATGCCCTTGAGCAAGACACTCAACCCTTAATTACTCCTTGCGTGGAGGATATGGGCCGCCGTTGGTGTATGTTAGTGTGTGTAAAGCATCTGTCGTATTAATGAAGTAAATTTACATGGAACCCAACAGCGATGCACGAGTTTGATCTCAAAGAATATTTTCTTAAATATAAAAATATGAGTCATCTTTTTGTTACTGTATCACCAACTGCGGACTGTGTAGACCCAAGGGTGAGTTATCACATACCCAGACAAAAAAATGTTAATCAAAAATGTTTAAAGCTAATTAACCAAACATATGTGACAGCAATTTTATTTGTATTGATAAAAATAATATAATACTAATAAAAACCTGCCGTCACTTTTCATCGGACTTTACACCAAAATGTGAGTACTTCGTAGAGAAGGTGTCGATTGGTCCGAGCCGGATGCTACACTTTCAGGTCAACACAAGGTGACATGTTTGACTGCATCATCCTCGGGAAGGCGATATATATATTTGCCGTCGCCGTGTCTTCCTGTCCCCTTCTCTGCTTGCAGAGAGTGTGAATGAAGACATTTATTACAACGGAGACACAGAGGATTAGCAGAGGGCTTAAACCATTCTCATGGTAATGCGCGGAGCTGGGAGCGCGCAGATAAACACAAACACTCACCTTATCAAAACACCCAGACCTGAGAGACTACTCCTTAACGGCACCGACAGACCGGCTGAGAGACACTGACAGGAAACAGACAGAGGGAGAGAGAAAGATGTCAGTTAGCTGTGGCAGATTATGGCCTCATTCAGAAATAATGCTTGGACAATGAAATCATTCAAGGGTACACCCAGAAACACTTAAATGCAAAAGGTATGACGCCATTGTCCAAGTCGATGCAAAAGCAACTGTTTTTCACACGGACCTTGGTTAGGTGAAGCAATACCGGACTTTTAAAGCAGTAGTGGTAGTTTGTCGTTTTAATAATCATACATAAAACAAATAAAATCTTGCATGAGTTTCAATGTGGAAAACTTGAACATCGCACGACCTGCTGCTGTTCAATAACTTTTAATAGGGAGTTGATTGGGGAGTTGTTGTGTAACTGTTGCTGAGCCGGAGTGACATTTTTTTGACCTCATCGGTTTCCCGTTGCCTCGACTGACGTCAATGGAGCTTTTGAGGAGACAAATCTACATTATTTTCATGCAATGACCTTCAAGTGGATACCGCATCCTGAGCTATTAAAATTCATCTACAGGAGATGCTTGAAAGTGTAAATCGAGACTCTCAAAAATGAGTCACTCGATCATGGGTCACCGGATGAATTGTTGGACACAATTGGAGCTGAAACTTTTTCTATTTCAGCATCTCAAATGTGAAGATTTGAAGTGTTTCTTAGTCATACAGGATAGTCAACTGAATATATTTGAGTTTGGGACTGTTAGTCGGACTAAACAAACCATCCATTATCTATACTTGTTTATCCTGTGCGGGGTCACGGGGGGCAAATACGTAGCCTATATATAGACGAAGTCGCCAGTTCTGCGGTAGTATCTCCCGACAATACGCACATGTTTGAATGCAAGCCGACCTAAGAAGTAGACAAATTTCTACTTTTACCTTTACTGTCTATGTAACGTTACTTTTGACCACGATGTCTAGGAGTTCGGGAAGAACCTGAGCAGTTCCCAGCTGCCTAACGTTAGCCTAACATGGTGAACTAGGGCAACCTATTGACCACAAAGTAAACATCATTTATCGGTCAGGATCACAATCGAACACGTACGAAGTGTCTGCTAACCGTGTTAACTGACTCGTGGTTACCCGTAGCGACGGCAGCTGTTGAAAACAGGAACAGAACATGTAGGTGTCCTCGTAAAAGCCTTCACTTTGACTTTAATACATTTCAAATACATACTCATCCGGGTTTATTATCTACGCCGACCATTTGTGAAGTTACTACGAGCAACCACGGACGCTTTCGGCTGAAAATCACTAGATAACTCGGGTAGCAAACAGTGGAGTCACTACGACTTGCCACCGCAGTAATGGCGGGCGGCGCTAGATCGCGGAACACACAAAGCGGGCGCCGAATTCGTCTATAGACAGTTAGCCATATGGGAAATGTAGAATTTCCAATCCGATTCACTACATTGCCTCATGCTAAAATGCTTATTTATCACTTTACATGTCATTTTTTGGTCAGTATGTTTTTAATTTAACTATCTGACAAAAGCTTTTTTTGATTGACTGATTGATTTCTCATCTCAAGTGATAATAATCCTGCGTGTGCTCATGTGAAAGACGGCGTCCTCAGAGAAGGACCGTAAGCTCTCTGCCGCTGTAATCCACAGTATCCTCTCTGCTCCAGGCGATCCACTGTTGTTCACTTGTATCTCCTCAACATTGTAGTCAGACAACAATCTCAGCCACCAAATCCACGTCGCTCCAAATCTTCTCTCTTGGCGTCAGGTTTGTTTTTTGGCTCCTTCAAGAGAAGACGGGGAATAAGCTGAGCTCTGAGGATTTTTATATCCCTCCTTTCAATAGACTCTTCCTCTTTGAACATCACAGTGTAACAGCGTATCACAGAGAGAGAGCAAGACTCCCAGATTCTTTCAGCCATCATATCCTGATAAAGGAGCAGTAAAGCCCGTACATGTACAATCTGACACCGGGGATTTTAACAAGCAATATTTTTGTGTTTTACTGTCACAAAAATGCCCTAAAAAAGTCTGTTGTCATCAGTGATTGTATTTACAAGTCGAGCTGTTGTTAAGGGGCAAGTCCAAGTCTCAATTCTTTGAAGTCACTAGTCTTTTAGGGCAAGTCTCTCTGTCCAGTTCTCCACATCAAGTCCATCGGTTCAGTTCTATGTAAAGTCACAGTTTTTTTGGGACAAGTCCAAATCAAGTCTCAAGTACTTTGAAGCAAGTCCAAGTCCATTCTCAAGTCCTTTGGGTCAAGTGACATCTTTTGGACAAGTCCAAGTCAAGTCTCAAGATAAGCCCATGTCAAATCTCAAGTCTTACAGTGCCAGTCTCAATTCTCAAGTCTTTCTGGTCAAGTCACAAGTCTTTTAGGGCAAGTCCAAGTTAAAGTCTCAGGTCTTTTCTTGCAAGTCTCGAGTGAAGTCCTTTGGGTCAAGTCCTGGCTTTTGGACAGGTCCAAGTCTAGTCTCAACACAAGTCCAAGTCAACTCTCAAGTCTTTCAGTGCCAGTCTCAATTCTCAAGGCCTTTAGGTCAAGTCACACGTGTTTTAGGCAAGTCCAAGTCTAGTCTCAGGTCTTTCCATGCAAGTCTCGAGTGAAGTCCTTTGGGTCAAGTCACGTCTTTTGGACAAGTCCAAGTCCAGTCTCAGAGACCAGGCGTGAGTCAAGATGCATGTCTTCTAAAGTATCAAGTCTACGATACAGCTCTGTTAACATCATGAATACACATGGGACTTGAAACAAGTGAACTTTGTACTGAGGTTCAGTCCAGTCCCCCGGGGACGTGAACCTGTAACCTTTGCAGTGTCCATGCCAGAACCACAGGACATACCGTACATAGGCACGTGCTCCTCTTCCTCTGTCCGACTGGGAGTCTTCCCCACAGTGACAGAGATGTAGCTTCCAGATCTCTCCCCTGCCACCTCTGATTAAGGCCGCCGTGGGCGAGACACACCTGTACAGCTGATGGGAGACAATGCCGCCGCTTCCTCCCCGAGATTGATTTTCTCCATTAAAACGGGCCCTTTGTCTAAAAACCCTGCACCCCTTTTGTTATGCTAAAGAGAAGATGGAAGATTTCCAATTCAATTTGGGCTGAGCCGAGGGCCGGTCAGCTATATGGGCCTCCATTGTTCTGGCCGAGCCCGCTGGGACAACGCTAGCGTCTCCCAAACGCCAATTAAGCCGGACGGAGAGACGGACAGGGGGATAATTGACAGGCGGGAGAAAGGCAGCCTTCTTCCTCTCTCTGTCTCATCATTGAAAAAGAAAAATCAAAGAGAAAGAGCAGCAGAGAGGAGGAGAAGTGAGGGATGAGAGGGGGAACAAGGAGGAGAGGAGTAATGACCGGTAATATGTTGCCCAGAGCAAATTCGGATTACATGAAGTGTTTAGCTCACATGCACAACTTTGGCCCAACGGGGCCAAGAAAAGACAATGAGAGCCATGATTAAAGCAAAGAGAAAGCTCTGATGTCGCTTAATATCGGGGGATTGAATGTTTGTGGAAAGTAGGCCGAGCCTTCGTTTCAGTATCTTCATCCACCATCATTAACCTGTCACAGGTCCACTCGTGTTAATTACCTGAAAATGTATCTAATTAAGACTAATTTAACTTTAATAGTTACTTCCTGCTACCTTTCTGATGTCTCAAAGAGAGGCCTACCGATAAAAAAAAAAAAAGAATCTTCAGCACACTATATGAAATCAGAAATCTGTCTCCTGGTAATGAAGTGGTTTAAGCTTTTCAATGAAGCAAAGGAGCCACTTATTGTCTCATTGAAGAAACTATAGTTTCCATCAGCCATACACGTAAAAACATCTTGATTTGCACATTTAAATTAGAATTCAATCCCGGTTGTCTCGGTGTTTAAAGAAGTATTGTTTATTTGTTGGTTTGTTTGTCTGTTTGTCAGCAGTATTATGGAAAAACTACTTTTTTCATGCAACTTGGTGGAAGGTTGTAGAATGGGCCAAAGAAGAACCCATTACATTTTGTAACAGAACGGATACGCATTATTTTTCACTCGTGGAAATGGCCTTGGCGGAGGTCTGTGTGAGTGCTGCAGGAATGAGTCCTAAAACCCTTAAATGACTCAGCATTTCTGCACTTCTGGTTCCCTTGTCTTGAAGTAGGTGGGTTTTTTGAGTGGGTTTTTAGTTAGATGCCTGAAATTAAGTCTGTGGTTAACACAAATTTGAGAGATTTTCACGTTCTACAACAAAAAACGAGTCAGTAAATATCCCACTCGTGAATTTGAAGCTTTTCCATGTCTTTTACAAGTGGTGTTCATTCGTGAAGGTTATCTCGCTGATCAAAACGTGTAAGCATAATAAACGTTTGCCAGCCACAGAGCTTATTTTCTGCAATGGTTCAAAATCCCACTGGCTTTTTTTCGAGGGAACCAGGGCGACGCTAACTTCCTGGTTGGCCCACAAAAATACGTCATCCCTGCAGCACTCTTATATGCTCGGTTTACTGGTCAGAAGGTCATGCAATAGGTCAAAGCGCCCTCTGCTGCACCACAAGGAAAACTACTAGAACATTTTTAATCAATCATTACAGTTTGAATATTTATTTTTTTTCCCCCACTTTCAAACGAAAGTTTGAATTACACAAGTTTTTATACTGTATAAAATGAATGTAAAACTAATGTAGTGACCTGGAGAATTTGACAGAATATTGTAGGAATTGGATTTATTCAAATATTCGTGGCACACTGCGTATTGACCTCGCACCGGCCTTCTACCTGTACATCTCCATGTATCAGGAGCACCTGCTTTGTGTTTCATTCAAATCCAATTAGCGCTTCCTCCATTATATTTTCCAGTTAAGTAAAAAGAGCATCTCTTTCACCACTTTGTTCCCACCAAACATCCCTTTTTCTCAGTTTATCTCGCTCTGTTTCTCCATTCCTCAAATCATAATGTCTCTCCCTCCCTCCCTCCCCCCCCCCCTTCTCTCTCTCCCTCTCTCTGCTGGCTTGTGACAGACGGCCTAATAGGATTTAATAAGCCCCATTTGCATGTCAGCCTTTTAGATTTTCTGTAAGAAAGAAAGGCGATAGGAGGGATGGGGGGTGGACAGGGAGAGAGAGGGAGGGAGGGATGGTGTGAAGGAATAGAAAGGAGGAGAGAAAGAAAGGAAGGAGGGAGGGATAGGGGTGAGCGTGACGATGGATGGATTGATTTAAGGACCCATTTCTCTTATAATAATAGCAGAAAAGCATTATAGCAACTGCTTTAAAAATATACTAGAGCCAATATTGGCCTTAAAAACACGATCTCATGCATTCAGTCTTGTGTTTTATTTTTTTTTCCTAAACTCATGTGTGAGCAGAGAATTCATTCCATTATGGGAGTTTTTTTTATTGTTCATTATTGTGGCTTTCAGTGTGTTTTATGGTCTAAATGTCGTTTCAGTGGTGACAAATATCACATTTTCTTTGTAAATCTATATTCCGCTGGAGCCGGCAGCTTCGCGGCACTTCCACCAAGTGGCTTTTGTTTGGATTTTATTTGTTGTTCGGAGCAAATGTGAAGAACGGAGCGTAAAGTCAAGATTCTCAAACATTGATCACTAGACAATGAGCTATCTGGTATTACATGACAATCAAATGTCATCATGTTGGAAGAGCTTATTGTTCTCGTCCACGGCTGCGGTAGCCGGTCGCCATTTTCAATTTCATCCACTTTATGAAGCTTTTTTTTCTGGTCATTTTTTGGTGATTGAAATGCTAGACTGTCCTCACTAGAGAGACAACAGCAACAGTTTGTTTTAAAGGAACAGTGTGTAACATTTTGGGGGATCTATTAGAAGAAATGGAATATAATATCCATTAGTGTATAATCACCTGAAACTAGCCAGCCGCCGTCTGACTTCTGTTGCTCCTAATGCCTAGTTCACACTACACGACTTTAGCCCTGATTTTCTGCTCCCCAACAGTTTTTGGAGCTCCCGGACAAAAGCCCCAGATCAGAGGCAAATCGGCTTTGGCTCGCCGCTCGCACATCGGCGATTGAGCGTCATGTGTGCCGAAGCCTCGCTGACGCCTCGTAGACACATTCCAGATATCTAGCACGCTAAATATGTGGACCTGTCGGGGACTCCGGTCACGAGCTACAGCCAATGAGAGCGCGAGACACGGGTTGAGGGGAAACCTGGGGGGAGGAGGGGTCTTACTGTATGTGTTGCATTTTCAACAAAGAGCAAAGTTGTTGTTGCACCTAGAGGAGTAAGTAGTAAAATAAGTGTGTGGAAATGGTGAGGACGGCCTCTGAGCGAGGCGAGCGGCGTTACCACGGTTTTGCACTCGGCGGCTCACGTTACCGCAGTCTTGAAAAGGGAGGAGCGAGAGGAGCGGTACTCAGTCGGTTGACTAGATATCACCAAATCCTACACACCGTACCTTTTTAGATGCCGAAAGTTTTCCTAACAAATGATCTCTTAACCAGACTTCAACGAGTTTGAAGAGTTTACCATTCGCTATCCATGCCATGATACCCCGTCGCCAATTTCAAATTCATCCACTTTTGAAAAGATTCATTTTCTGTGTTTGAAAAAGGTGATTTAGTGAGGATGTTCAATGGACTTGCTCTGATTAACCTGTAATCCATTGGCGTGAAAATTCAAGTATAAAGATTTCATAAAGATTTGGCATAGAATAGCAGTTGAAAAATACTGGAACCAGCTCATACACAAGCCCAGGTTGTACGTTATTGAGATCAGCTGATATCTATTAATATAAATGATATAAAGAACTTGTCACTCATGATTTTTACATGTATTTTAGTTTGTCCGAATTGTCATTTTGTGGTACAGTATATCATGCTGCTCATGTCCTCACATGGATGGTAACCAAAGGATGTATATATATATATATTTATGTCGTGTGAGCGACAGAGGGAGACTGTCGCTCTGTAAAGGAGGATAAAAGGTCCAGCCAAAAAACCATGAGTGTCGCACACATCTCCACACACACTCACACACTCAGTAATCCCCATGTTGGTAGCTGATGTTTATTGCCGTGTAATAGGATCAGGATGAGGCAGCGTCAATATCAGAGCAAACATCTCTCTCACACACACACACAGACACACACACACACACACACACACACACACACACACACACACACACACACACACACACACACACAATCGCTGATCAAACATAGCCCAGGAAACATTGTGATCCAGGGGAGATGAGAGGACTAATCCTTTTAGCCTTCTAAGAAGACTCTCCTCCTCCTCCTCCTCCTCCTCTTCTCTCTCTTTCTCTTCCAGGCTCGCTTCCTCAATCATTCTTCTTCTCTCCCGCTTGACAACATTGTCTCTCCTTCCTCTACTTTTCCTGACAAGGACAAGGCTAAAGAGAGAGAGAGAGAGAGAGAGTCACTGAGCTAAATATACATACCGTGGTGTGTGTGTGTTAAGAGTAGATTGATCTGCTTGGTTTGCGGAGAGATTAGACCTGATAAATCCTCCTTTTAAACCGAACCAACCTTCCCTCCTCAGCCTCCTCCCACCTACACTCCGCATCCGTCTGTGTGCGCACATTCCTTCAGGTTCGCACAATGATTTCCATCACATGTTGAAAATTTCAGTTTCAGGCTATTCAAGTTGTGAAGGGTGAAACCAATTTTTTGGACCAAAGCTTCTCACAGCTGATATTTAGGGCTTGTTTTTTTGCCAGAGGATCGGGGATCGGTCTCTCGGTCGGTCTGTGCAACAATTCGATACGGAGTTAAGATATTTCTACAGCTTTAAACAGATGTTTTTCCTAAACCTAACTCAGTAGTTTTGTTGCCTAAAACTAAGTAGTTTTGTCACGTTTTTTGTGTTTACAACTGCTTAAAACTGTGACCGTAATCTGAGAGAAAATATGTTTTCCTTCAAACGTAATTGAGAATGCAGTTTATTTGTATGGGAACGTCATTTTGTGGGAGACAGAGTTGCAAAATTACCCCTTGACCAGTACCTTGGTATACAACGAGGTATCATAAAAACAAATTTCCATAAAAGTTTTTGTGGATATTGATGCTCATCATCAGATGAATCCTGATATTTTTTTAAGCAAGGCAAGACAAGTTTATTTATACGGCACAATTCAGACACTGAGGCAGTTTCAAAGGGCTTTATATGCATTTTTTTCCGGCATTTTTATACCTTTTATTTAACAGCCAACAGTAGAGAGATGACAGGATTCGAAGAGGGAGAAAAGGAATGGCGCTGACCATTGACCACAATGTTCAATGTCACTGTGTGCGGCCAGGGGACGTTGTGATTAATAATCAGCGCCGATGGCCACCAGGGAAACATATTTTTATAAAATAAAATAAATACATTTTAAAAGATGTTTTCAAAAAAAGGAATCAAAGACTAATTTTCCAGTAAATTGTTTCAAATTTAAATTGCTGAGTTGAGAATTTTTTTTATATACAGTACATATAAATTTACAGTCAAACCTGATATGCAGCAAACACTCTCCTTTATAGAAAGTGTTTTCTTTAGACCAAGAAGTCTAGCGCTGGGCGATATGGCCAAAATCTTCCATCATGATATAGGACATTTCATATCTCGATAACCATATATATCACGATATAGCATGTTTTCTGGTAGTTCAATAAATAAATAGTCGAAATAACCACATGGTAAAGCCTGTTTTTGTATACCCCTGTGTGATTTAAATACTTAAATACTCTCATTTAATAAGAACTTGAGTTCAAAATGAACAGTTTTAAGTGAAATTATAGAGAAAGAAGAAATAAATATAGGCCCAGCTTATATCGCAATAGAAACGATATAGAAAAAAAGACTTTTTTATGTTGTCTAGACGATATATATTGTCATATTGCCCAACCCTACTTAAGTCTTATAATCTATATAAATGGTAATTTATCCCCTCTCTAATTGCACTGATTTCACATAATATTATAGTACTTTCTATATGCTGTATGTCGGTTTTATACATTTGGATTCTCTCTTCTGTTTTTCCTTTTTGCATCCTGTTCAAAGTTAGGAGCCCGTTTACGGTGTGCCTTTCTATATGAGGTGATTTGTTTTGCTTCTTTCTTCTCCTGTGAAACACCGTCTTTATTTTATTTGCTGCCACCGAATACATGACACAGTCTTATTAGTGCATATCATATTCATAGGTTCATGTAAACGCTCAACTGCTGCATACAAACACACGCTTGTGAATGTGTGTGTGTGTTCAAACAGAGCTGTGAGTGCTTAATGAATTTACTTTGCTCTGATTGGAAATTAATTAAAACCGCCTCAAACAGACAGCCGCCCACAGGGAGCCACTGGCAACACACTGACAGACAGATTACTGCTCTGTGGAGGGAGGGAGGGAGGGAGGGAGGGAGGAGGAGGGGAGAGAGTTTACAACTATCTGATGCACTCCCTACGACCCCACGTGTCAGGGATTACAGCAATCTTAGCCTCGTTATTGCTGTAATTTTTGTCCCATCTGTAGAATCGGTGAAACAGCAGCAGTCTCGAAGGACGCAACTTTCTAGTAAATAAACACAACGTGCGCGGTGCAGCTCTTCTGTTTCTCTGTCTCTCTCTTGACCGCACACAATGACACCCGCTAACGTTAAGCTTAAGAGTTATTCCTTAAAGGAGTTTGCTACCTGTATAACACATTTTAGTTTAAAAAAACATCTTAAAAATACATAAATCCCCAATGACCAGGCCTGACGGGGAGTCAACTTAGACCTGGCAGGCCGCCGGGCTTGAATACACTGGCGGAAACCCTGTTTTTATAGGCCAGACTCTGATACACAGTATGACCCTGCTTACTGTGCACTTATATGTTTCCGTGATATAAACGTTAAACACCCATTTCATGAAAAACATGATGTATTGGAACATTTATTTACATTTCCCAGTCTTATTTGATAAAAGAACACTTGTAAATAATACTTGTTATATATATAAATATTATATTATATTTATTCAAGAAGTTGAACAATACATTTGTTTAATTGTTTGTTCGATTTCCAGTTTCCACACTAGAATAGACCATTGTTGAAGATTTACACAGTTCACTTGTTATACCCCCGCGACAACGCTCGTGTCCGTCTTTCTGTGCTTCCGTCCGTCTGTCCGTTCGCGTGTCACACTTTCGTTTCCGGAGCAGAACTCCGAAACTATTTAACCTAGGAACTTCAAATTTGGTATGAAGGTTGACAGTGTGATGTAGTTTTGCCTTTTGGGGGTTAGAAGTCCAGGGTGCCCTAAATTTTTTTAATTTTTTCCAAAAGGGCAAAACCTTTGGCCCTACTTTAGCAGGGGTCAAGCAAGGAGCCATGCTCACTTTTGCCTTGTTGTCACAACTTGTTGTCGTTCTTTTGGCGTTGTATTTTAATGTTGTACAAGCTGTCGTATGAGCGTCTCATCTCACTGTTTATTATTGGTAGTTATCCTGCCCTGATATTAATCTTCAAATAACAAATAAATGCATATAGTTCCTTCAAGTTTAAAATAGTTTCCAAACTGAAGTAAAGACTAAACTAGACTTTGTACGTTGGTCATTTAGAAGGTGACTCTATGGGAGGGTGTTAATGCAGTTTATTAATCTGTGAATGCAAAATAATTGAACAAAAGTATTGGATTAATCTGTGAGACAGCTGGAAAGTGAGCACACGTCAGAGAACGATTCCCCAGCAGCCCCTCGGGGAATGTGTCAAACACAAAAGACACTGAGGAATAAGACAAACTGATATTCATAGACAAACAACAGACGCATCAATACTGACAAGTTCTGGGAGTGAAAGGCTTCAACAAGAGCGACCGCATGTCAGCGTCTGTGAGTGATTTCCTACCTCCACTCAAATCAGAACGGTCCCGTCTGTCTCAGTTTTTAAAAAATCTGGCTTTCTGCTGTATATCATTGTTGTCTTGTGAAAAAAGAAAAGTGTTTTTTAGAAAATAAGGAGAAGAGCCTTGATCTCATGTTTTTGTGTTTCGGATATATTCAACTGACCTTAAACGGTTTTCATGAACCATTAGTGTTCATTCAGTCTGTGCTACTATTAACAAGAATGAACTTTCAATCTCAACTTCTTTAACGAGAAGTCCTGAAAGTGCTCTGAAAAAAAAATGAAAATCTTAACATGTGTAATTCAATAAATGTAATGTGAGGGGAGATTGTTTCGTCGAATATATAAAATAAACTAAAACATGATGCTCTTTAGTAGATCCGGTTATAGTCCATGAAAAAGGAGCCGGACCCCAACTGTTGATGAACCGCTCCGCTCCGCCTCTGGTTCAGGAAGTGTTAACCGGTCCAGCTCCCTCAGCCAGACAATGATGTTAAAGACTAATTGACGAGCACTTTAAATAAGTCCTAATTAGAGCACGGCTGGTAATAATTGGGCAGGCGGTCTGAGCACTAATTAGCGTTAAAAAAAAAAAAAAGAAGCAGCCCACTGTGTGTGTGTGTGTGTGTGTGTGTTACCGTGTGGATGAATGATCCCTGTGGGGGGGCTGATGAAGCCCGTACTTTCAAGAAGCAGAGAGAGCGAGTGGGCGAGAGAGGTAGAGGCAGAGAGAAAAGAGGGCAGATAAACCGCCGCCCCTTCCTCGCTCTTTTGTGATGGCGTATGGTTTGTGGGTGGCCCTCTCTGCATGGGAGGCACAGGGTGGAGGGGCAGGTGTGTGTGTGTGTGTGTGTGTGTGTGAGAGCTGAACTTCCTCCTAACAAGACTAATTGATTCTGTAGCCTTTTCTTTATCCCTCCCCGTCTTCCCCTCGCACACTTTTTTTTTTTTCTCCCCTCCTCCTCTCGGCCTCTAATTGTTTGCGCCGAGAGGCGTCTAGAAAACAGCAGTAATAGATTTCCCACCTGCTGCAGAGACATTAGTAACACACTCGAATGACTTGTTTGCCTCCCCGCTCTCTCTCCCCGCTGTCGTCTATTCATTGTTTACCGCCGGTCCTTTCAGCCGGCGACCCAGGTGTACCGATCCCCCCCCCCCCCTCTGGTGCTCAGCCAGGCTGCATATTAAAAATTGGACCAAGGTGTCCCCCTTCTCAATCCTCATTGTGTCTGTTCGATCATATTTCATTAGTGTCACGTGGTTTTATAAGTACAGTTTGAACGGGGCTGATATTGGTGATTAAAACCCAGATGTTGTCCGGTCATGAATAGTTTGATTGATTCCTTTATTGTTATAGAATTAATTCAATAATCGACACTGCTTTGTTTTCGGCAAGACAAATTACACAAATTATTATAAATTACTGCTGGTAGCAGTTTTTGTGTTCGACGATGTGTACACACTCAGTGTCCACTTTATTAATTACACCTGTACAGTCTAATAATGCAATCCAATTCAACTGTTCTGCCATAAAGTCTACTTTTATTTATTTGGAAGAAGTTTCTATTAGGGCTGTCAAAGTTAACGCGATAATAACGCATCGATGCAACTTGTGATTTTTTAGGTTGTAGCGGGCTCAGTGGGCTCATGTGAAACTATAAAAAAAACCTAATGAATCCATCGGTACCAACCATGTCTAACTAGCTTGTTGCGAAGGAGGTTAAATAACGCTCCACACTTGCGCTAAATTTTGGCAAGGAAAAACTGTCATGGCCATTTTCAAAGGGGCCCCCTTGACCTTTGACCTCAAGATATGTGAATGAAAATGGGTTCTCTGGGTACCCACGAGTCTCCCCTTTACAGACATGCCCACTTTATGATAATCACATGCAGTTTGGGGGCAAGTCATAGTCAAGTCACTGTAAAGGTAAGGTAAAGGCCTTCCTTCATGGTTGCTTGTGATTCTGCCCTGGAGCTTAAAGTAGTGTCCTCCTGGCCACAGCAGGAATTCATCACTCAGAAAGATTGATAATTGAAAATTACTTCAAATAGTAATTAATGGCACAGCAGAGCCAATCTGCAATATTCTGTCTGGTTTGAACGTGCCAGCTGTACAGTTGTTGGCCTCTAATTGCCGGTTAATTAATTAAATATCCAGTGGATTAGAGGAATTATGGGCAATTGTCCCTTAACGACCCTTAACGAGGTCTTGATTAGTGTCTTCAGCCATATCCTGTGGCTAAAATGATCCTTCAATTAGTGACGGAAAGCTCATGAAGAGAGAGGAGCGCCGGTGGATGAGAGGTCACGTGATGGACAGCGGACGAGGGATGAAGAGAAAGTTGTGAGGGATATTTTTTTATTTAGCGAACGTAGGGCAAAGCGGGTTGTTAGTTTAGATGTGTTTAGGCGACCTCAAAGGGATTCTAGGTCGTTTCTGAAGAGCTACAACAAGCCCAGAGACTTAAAGAAGCTCATCAAACTTGATATTGATCCGCAATCTCTAATGTGCATTCATAACAAAGTTTCCTCCTCCACTGAATAGAGGAATATGATGTTGGTTAAATCACCAAAAAATAAAATATATATTTGTATTTTCTCTTCGTGCCCCAGAAATAGTGACCTATTTGGAGATATATTCAGGAAAATACGTCTTAGTTTTTTTTTCCTTTTTGTTCAGAATTGCAGGACTGACGCAGGGAACAAATTGTGCATCATTTTCAATTTGGCCTCTATTCAGGATAATGGATTTTTTACTCCATTTGTGCGAGGCATGTTTTTGTTACTCTGCATGCGGCGCACATCGATGCGAAACCACTTGTTGCCGGGACGTTTTAAACGGGAGCACACCCAGAGACGGCGTGGCGGTCCTGCGTCAAGGCTGCTAATAAGCAGCTGTAGTTTTTGTCGTGAAGAAAAGCGTTAAAGAAACGGTTTATTCGACAACTTTTTCGAACAGCGGAGACCTTGTACTGTGTGTGTTAGGCCCCCGTATTTCATGATTCTGACAGGAAGATTTCCCTGGCCTAGGCAGCCTTGTCAGACAGATAAATGTTGTAGATCTCCCATCGTGCACACACACACACACACACACAGGCTGTATGGAGATAGGAAGGTGGCTGACATTTGTGGTGCCTCGGGTGAGGACATGGCCTTTTCTCCTCATTTCTCTCGGCCAATCACCCAGACTGAAAGGAGAAAGGAAGATAAGGCCTTTTGTTTGGCCTGACAATGTCCCACTGATACTGCCATGGGAGACCATTCAGTGTGTGTGAGACACTGTGTGTGTGCGTGCGCGTGTGTGTTTATCCCATCCCTTTAAGACAGGGAAGCCCTCAGAGAAGTCATTATTACAGGAGGAGGACATTTGCCATCAGAGATTCAGACACATGAACTAATGCGCACACACACGATCACAGAGCGTACTTACAGTGTAACTCGGTCACAATCTCGCGATTGCGAGAATCAACCAAAACCTGCAACGTTTGTGAGAATGATCCAATTTTTTCCAATCTTCACTTTCCTTTTATAAAAATGGTCGAAATGGTCACCACTAGGGATGTAAGAAAATATCGAATATCGCGATATTGTGTTTTGTGATACTGTATCTCAATCAATCAATCAAACCTCATTTATATAGCACCTTTCAAACAAGTCAAATGCAATTCAAAGTGCTGTACAGACGATTGACAAAAATATAGAGAGTTAAAAATAGATTTAGAGACTAATGCACACCAAAACAACCAGTATAAAAGTCCATTGAATAAGAAAGCAATAAGAGATGGGTATTTAAGATAATAAAAGATAAATAAAATACAAGGAAATGAAAATAACAATAAAAATAAAAGAATAGAAATTATGAAACTACACAAAATAAGCAGATTGTATTAAAATAATAGAATTTTAATAAAATAAAAGAGATAATAATGATCAGCAATACAAAGTTGATTGAATAAAATAGAGTAAAATAAACACTATAATGATGATGATGAATATAATAAAAATAAAAACCATAAAATTCTAAAACTATAAAACACTACATGACAGCCAGACTAAATAGATGGGTTTTTTAGTTCTCAAAAACACTGATATTTTTAATTAACAGTTTACATGGAAAGATGAACCCAGTCAAGACTTTATTTAATTTGCAATATATGTGTCCTCTCAAAGTAGTGCTCTGATGTTGGATGTTTCAGGGACTTTGATAAATGCAAATGCAGATCCCACTGTTCTGATTGCTTAAAAAAGTACACTTTTTTTACTCAGGTATTATTTATATGGCGGTGTGTTCTTTATACTATGACAGTTTTCCTAAAATTGGATTTTAAAAAAATCGCAATATATCGCAATACATTGAATCGTAACCCCTATATCATGATATCACCAGATTCTTAAAAACTTTTGTAGAAAACGTTATGCCGCCTGGATTCGCAGGAAACAGAGTTGTCCAGACAATCACACAAGCTTGATACAAATAATCAAAACTACAGAAATAAAAGCCTGACGGTAAGAAACAGAGTCCACTCACTTTTTCATACCATTTTCCAGAGAGGACCGTGAGATGTGGTTGAAATACTGTGATTCTTGCGTGTCATTAGATGACAAAATAAAGAGCTGGGTAATAAGTAACTATCCGCTGGAAGTAGAGTTTCCCTTTCTGTGTTGTAAACCATTCTTTTTTAACTGAAAGGTGACGGCAAGTTTTGGTTTCCTTGAAATGTGAACAATGTTCCTCTAATCTGACAGCTTTATTTTGTATCTCTAAAGGTCGGAGTCGGAGTATACTATAAACTGTAAACAGGAGAGTTGACATGTTATAGGCTGGATTTGTACCAGACCAGCACTTCACCTCCTCGGGACACCATGTCAGGCAGATGTCGTCCCATATCATATTACAGCAGATAGCTGGATATTACCTTGTTACCAGTAAATGGTGTTAAGATAGTGTCAGGTGGGAAGGGGGGGAAATGCACTCATTTAAGATGATATCACTCCCAGAAAAAAAAAAAAAGGGGCAGCAGCCAAATGCAGGAGTATTGATAATTTTGTCAAATTGCCTGCAGCACTTTGAGGCCTCGCCGTCGGCTGCCGAACATCTTACAGAAGATCCCGCTATAATATATGAAGCCATCTTCATAATGTATCAAAATTGAATGGCTGGAATGCCACTTAAGGTAGTGGTGGTGTAATTGGTACTCAAAAAATCTTAATAGTATCATATATCCTGAGCTGGGCTTTTAAAAGGATCTATTGTGAGATCTTGCCTTGATCTCACATACACACACTCACACACACACTCACTCACGCACACACACGGGATAATGCATTCAAGCCATCACTTCATCTCAGAATTCCCAAGTGTATTGGGACACCACATGCTGTAATGATCCTCTGTAAATGGCTTGGTTGGACTGCTAACTTGTGTAAATAGTGCAGGCAGAGACTAATGTACTGTCTTGTAATAGGGGGAAATTACTGGCCTATTACAGGTAGACCCTCAGAGAGGAGGAGGAGGAGGAGGAGAGGAGGGGAAAAAAAGGAGGTGGAAGACGAGGAGGAGACGGGAATGAAGAAAAAAAAAGGGGAGGATGATGAGATTGATGAGGAAGATGAAAGGAAACCTGGGAAGGAGCAGAGAATGAAAAGTTTCTTTTGTGTGTGAGGAAACTTTTGATGTCGGAGCAGTTTAATCGTCTTGAAATAATGATGAATGGAATATCCATGCAGGAAATATTGCATAATACAGGTCTGTTTTCTCTTTATCGTCCCATCCTCAAGTTGTTTCGAAGGCCTTTCTCAATCTGCGTTCTCCTCTATAGTAGAACTTCAGTTCACAGTTGAAACTAGTTCACAGTTCACTTCATCAAGAAATATCCCGTTTCAAAGTCGGCGTTTAGCCAAGAATACTCATTCAATTCATCCAAATAATGCCTTCTTTTCAAAAGGAAGTCCTTTAGTAATTTTTCCGCTGATGTATCTGTGGTTTAACAGAAAGAATTTCTTTTGGAAGATACATTTTGTTCTCTTAGAGTTTAAATCTAATATTTGTTGCGAGGGAAAGTCAATGTGGCTGAAGGTTAAGTTTTTTTAATTGGGCAGTTCACATACAATAGCATTGCCTCTGTGTATTTCTGTCTCCTTATATAAACAGAATTTGCCACACTTAATTAGAAATGAATGAATCCATTTACTTATATAGAGTATTATATTACCATCCATTCACTATTGATACCTTTAAATTCTGTGGTGCCCATAATTTGAATAAATTCCCTTTTGTACATTACAGATAATAAGTAACCACCACACCTTTAAAAAAGAAGATCAAATGAAGGCATATGGGAGACTTGAAAGTGTAAACGTATCATTTGTAAGCTTTTCTTTTCATCATTTATTTGTAGTAGAGCTGCAGCGATAACTATTAAATTAATCGCCAACTATTTCGATAATCGATTAATCGGTTTGAGTAATTTTTTTAAGAAAAAAAGTCTAAATTCTCTAATTCCAGCTTCTTAAATGTGAATATTTTCTGCTTTCTTTCCTCCTCTATGACAGTAAACTGAACATCTTTGAGTTGTGGACAAAACAAGGACGTTTGAGGACGTCGTCCTGGGCTTTTGGGAAACACCGACAAAACGTTTTTCACCATTTTCTAGACCAAACAACTAATCGATGAATTAATCGAGAAAATAATCAACAATAATTGTTAGTTGCAGCCCTAATTTGTTGGATGTTTTGATTGAAATTATATAGTTGTTCGATCATGGATCACAATAAAAATAAGTCCTGGACTTTGGACATTTTAGCTGCATGAGATTTAAAGTTCTCTTCCTCATAATGTTAAATAAATAAAACTTAAGGAGGCTCCATTGATAGAAAGTGTCGGGTAAAAAAAACAGTATATGAATGTAAGTCCCCATAAAGGCCTCATTAGTGATAATTAAACAGTTGCAAAGGGCCATTCATGATGTTTTGGTTCATTTGAATCACAAAATATGAAGCTTCATAAATCTCCTATTCAAATCTGGATTTTTGTTTGCTGACAA
This sequence comes from Sebastolobus alascanus, assembly GCA_916701645.2. Classification (NCBI taxonomy): domain Eukaryota; kingdom Metazoa; phylum Chordata; class Actinopteri; order Perciformes; family Sebastidae; genus Sebastolobus; species Sebastolobus alascanus. The sequence goes on from CAKAOJ020000479.1 coordinate 262,936, forward strand.
AATTCAGGCTTTATAATACACCGCCATGTTTTGTCATGCTTGTTTAAGGGGAAATTAATTGGAAACCTCCGCGGAGCCGCTTGTAATGCACGCTAATTTCCTTCAGCTATTGGTGAAGCGTAAATTGGCAAACATTCGCATAATGCGTCGATGTGAATAGACAGTTTAGATCGCTGTTTGTTAACAATATTTGTTTGCTTAGTTATTGTATTCACGGAGACAAATATGAGGCATGTCTTTTTATGCTGCTTCATTTCTTGTTAGTTGTTTGCTATTATGATAACAAGGATCCATTTGATGTCAGCAGGGCCTTTTATCTTCAAATGAGCCATTTAAATGTCATTACTGTAGGGATGTGTGTGTGTGCGTGTGTGTGTGTGTGTGTGTGCGATCATTGCATTTACAAGACCCATTCATGTCTCGTCATTTTTTTCCTACAATGAGAAATTACCGGCATTCACCCTCTCCGATGCTGCAGCGGTAACATTATTCAGTTTTTAATAGTTATTGTTCAGTGACATAAATTCAAGCTTTTGTCCGTTTGGCTGTCCTCAGTTGTTTAGTGTCTAAAAGCAGCAGGCCATAGCGTAATGACACAGGAAATTAAGAGTCGTTATTCACGAATATGGTAGACATTCGGGTTGTGATTTGTGATTGAGGTTTGGAAAGTCGATGTCCCTTTTACCAACATAAAGTATCAGCCAGTTTTCCATGCTAAAATGCGTTTTAACGCCACTAATTTCTTCAAAGCATTAACGCAATCGATCTTTCAGAGGTTGTAGAGCGCTTGATTTTAAAGGTAGAGTGAAGATACTGGTGTCATATGAAACTAGAAAACCAAAATACTCCATTGGTACCAACCATGTCATACTAGCTTGTCGCAAAGGAAGCTAAATAATGGGGGTCCCTTGACCTCTGACCTCAAGATATATGAATGAAAATGGGTTCTCTGGGTACCCCCTTTACGTCTTTATTTTGATATTCTTAACTGATAAAAGTATTTGCACTTATACATGACAAACGTGGGACTTTATAGTGAACAACAGGGGGTCTATTTTTATTTGTTTTACTAAAAAGAATAGATTGTTTTTCATTTAAATGTCTGGAAAAGCCCAGTGAACAAAAGTAATTGTCGAATCGTAATTTAGTTGCGTTTTGTGAGTTGATATAAAAGTAACTGATTGTGTTAAATATATAGGAAATGTCATATCAATGGCAGGCTCCTGATTTGAATCAGATAAAATCACAGACTTTGTGATATCAGCATATTATTACACGGCTGTGTTGAATACTCGATTCTGATTGGTCAATCTCTGCGGTCTGTAATTCCTTTATAACAGACCGCTGCTATGTTTAGCAGACCGTTGCTATGGGCGCAGCTCTGATGTCGGACTCTGGCGGACCGTTTTCGTGTCAAAAAATGTATTTCTTAAGTAAGTAGCCGTGTAATAAAGCGGGATAATGTACAGCTAGCGGGTCGTTGTTGTGAAAGAATCCCCTTCAGTGTGATGAGATTCTTTCACAACAACGACCGGCTCGCTGTACATTATCCCTTACATATCGCATCGTTGTCCAAGGAATCAATAAGATCGTATCGTGATGAATCTTGTGATTTACACACCGACTGTACAGTATGTTGCCTGCGAGGATGCAGTGCCTCGATGGTTAAAAAAACAAAAGTCTCAATGCCGTAGATTACATGGAAGATTGTAATATGTTTGGCTGCAGCTTTGCTTTGTAAGATGGACGGTGATGCATACAGTATATCTGGCTATTCATAGGTAAATATATGGTAAAACCCAGGGGTGGGCATGTCTGTAGAGGAGGAAAAAGTACAATATTTCCCTCTGAAATGTTGTATAATACAAGTTTAAAGTAACAAGTACAAGTAGCTCGAAACTGTAATAGGTGGAGTACTTGAGTATATGTACTTGGTAACTGTCCAGCACAGTTTAATCAGCTCCAATATTCCAGATGAGCTCAGGAACTACCTACTGTAAGAGCCTCGCTTTTTTTTAAAGAAAAGCCGATGTTGGCTCCGTGTCCTGTCTAACCTTCACGGAGAGAGCGCCGCTGTCTCCGTCTCTTTGCTGGAGTGGCAGATAAGCTATAGGGCAGCCCTCCCAGTGCACTGCTGGTAATTTAGGAAATCCTTACTGGCAGGTTGAGATGACAAGGCCACTGTGTTTGTGGCAGTAGTCTGTAATTTGCTTGTTTTCCACTCCGCCATAGAGCTGACGCACTGCAGGAGCAGGCAAGCCAAGGAGCATTTCTCTCTCTCTCTCACTCTCTCCCCATCTCTTTCTCTTGCTCCCTCGCCCGCTTGCTCCGGGTTCGCTCTCTCCCATTGTTGTCATTGTGTTATTCAGCTCAGCTCCGTGGCCTCCGAGTTAAAAAGAAAAACACAGGCTGCAACCACCACAGAAATCGGAGCCTAATCTCTCAGCAATCCGCCGTAGGAGTGGAAACGCACGCAGGGATATTTTGAACAGGCAAAGATTTCGGAGTGTGTATAAAATATAAAAATCATCAATCTCTTGTGAAATTTGGGATCATCCTTTGATTGAAATGCGATTTAAAAAGCGTCTAAATATGGATGTATCGTAGCGCAGCTAGTGGTGATTAACTGTTCTGTCGCTTTTTGTGTGATTTCCATTTCCTAAAAATGTTCGTATAATACCCAGATTGGAGAACATGTGTTTTGTTGGTGAAAAATTACCAAAAAATGAGTTTGGTACAAGCTCATTCCTCTGTTTCTACTAATGCATGTATGTATTTGCTTCTCTGTTGGCCTGGAGCAATGTCGGGAATTCCTGGATATTTTAGCAGGTTAATTTTCCTAAATATAAATGTGTCAGTGTGCTGACTTGACTATGACTTGCCCCAAAACTGCTTGTGATTATCATAAAGTGGGCATGTCTGTAAAGGGGAGACTTGTGGGTACCCATAGAACCCATTTTCATTCACATATCTTGAGGTCAGAGGTCAAGGGACCCCTTTGAAAATGGCCATGCCAGTTTTTCCTCGCCAAAATTTAGCACAACTTTGTAGCGTTATTTAGCCTCCTTCGCTACAAACTAGTACGACATGATTGGTACCAATGGATTCATTAAGTTTTTCTTGTTTCATATGAATGAATCTTCACTCTAGCTTTAAAACTGAGCCCCCATTGCGTTAAAGAAATTAGTGTCGTTAAAACGATTTTGCTTTAATGCGTTATTAACGCTACTTAAATATAATTAATACATGTGTATTGAACTTTTTCCAAATCCTGAAACTGCCAATCCATCTCTAATTGATTGTAAATGTGATTTAATGAAGTCTTATAGTGATATAGCTAATTTGTTATATGTAATTTTCCTAAAAATGCTCATATATATTACACCCAAAGGATTGTTTATACCAAACAAAAAAAATGCCCAAAAGTGAACTGAGTTTGGTACGAGCTCATTTATCAATTTCTTCTAATGAATCGTGAATTTTCCCTGCTCTGCACAGTGTATCATTTTCCTCTCTTGTTGCCCTGGAGCATTGTGGGAATTCCCTCCTGTCATGGCGTACAGTTTTCCCTCTTTATCTACTTGCATTAGTGTCTGAACATAAACTGTTCAGTTTGAATTGTAATTGTTTTCTGAGAAAAAGGCAGCGTTGGACGCAGACTACACTTGTGTATGTACAGTGTGTGTGTGTGCGTGTGTGTCAAAAGAACTTTGACAAACAGCTCCCCTGTTTACCATGGCGACGCTGTGGCCTGTGTTCTCTCGTCTCTACGGTAACCGAGGCCCTGAGCTCTCTTATTGGCTCAGCCATTGAACTCCCAGCTAGAGACAAAAGAGAAGGACCTGGCGCTGGTAATTTCTTATCACCAAATCCCATTAGGCTCAGGGTTTTTCAGGTTTTTTTTTTTTTTTTTTTCATTAACCCACACAAAAGTAAAGTGGAAATCACCATAGCCAGTCAGCTCAGCCCCTACTGTGAGCCTGACTAGGCCCCCCTAATAACATCACTCTGCTCTCGCTCCTGCTGGATTAATACAAGAGATACTCGCAAAAGGTACATTAATAGTAATCAATCCAATAAGTGAGAAATAAAAAAGCTTGGGTTGTATTTTAACAGAGCAATACCTCATTATCACACTAATCCTGATACCTTTGTGATAAACCATTGTAAACAATGCTGATAGCCTCTATATTATGTCAGTGATACTGTTAATTCATAATTAATTTCTTCCTATAGATATATAAGAGTATTGTATTTACCCTTAAGGGAAATTGCAGTGTTACGGCAGCAAAATCACACATAAGAATCAGAAAGTAAAAGACTGAAGGACACTTTAAAGAGGTAGAAATAAAAACTAAAAACTGAAATAAAACAAGAAACTAGGACAAAACTCTAAGTCTGTATCTAAACATGATGAGATTTCCCCACTGGCCCTGCACTTTGTTTAACATCAGAGTAGAGCTGCAATGATTAATCAATTAGTTGTCAACTATTAAATTAATCGCCAACTATTTCCATAATTCCAGCTTCTTAAATGTGAATATTTCCTGGTTTCTTTCCTCCTCTATGACAGTAAACTGAATATCTTTGAGTTGTGGACAGAACAAGACATTTTAGGACGTCATTTTGGGCTTTGGGAAACACTGATCGACATTTTTCACCGTTTCTGACATTTTATAGACCAAACAACTAATCGATTCTCGATTACTAATCGAGAAAATAATTGAGCGATAATGAAAATAATCATTAGGATGCTGGCGGGTCCCTGCAAACAGATAATAGACATTAATATATTTATTGGAAAGGTTCTGTTACTAACTGCTGTAGGTACAAATCAAGCAGCACATGTACATTTTAATTAGTAATAGGGCAATCGATTAAAATATTTAATCGTGATTAATTGCCCCAAACTGCATGTGATTATCATAAAGTGGGCATGTCTGTAAAGGGGAGACTGGTGGGTACCCATAGAACCCATTTTCATTCACATATCTTGAGGTCAGAGGTCAAAGGGACCCCTTTGAAAATGGCCATGTCAGTCTTTCCTCGCTAAAATTTAGCGTAAGTTTGGAGCGTTATTTAGCCTACTTCGCAACAAGCTAGTATGACACAGTTGGTACCAATAGAGACATTAAGTTTTCTAGTTTCATATGATGCCAGCATCTTCACTCGAGCTTTAAAACTGAGCCCGCTACAACCTAAAAATCGCAAGTTGCGTTACTGTGTTAAAAAAATTGTGCCGTTAAAACGAATTTGCGTTAACGCCACCAAAGTTAACTAGTTGTTGTAATATAATGCTATGCAGTTGTAAACATCAAGCAGCGCTGCTAAACATACAGTACAGCTAACAAATTGTATTACATGTATGTTGGGCCCATTAACAGCCAATTCAACCCACAGACGTGAAATGTAAATTGCAAAAGAGTGATCTTGTTCTTTTCACAGTAATTATACTAACATCTCAAAATTAATGAGGTAATGGCTTGCCAGTTAAAAGCATGTATCACCTCTGAGGAGTGCAGGGCCTTAAGTGCTGTTACCAGATCTCAAAATGATCATGTAAGAGGGAAAAAGAGCAGCTTGCGCATTCAGTAAACTGGCTAAAAATCATCCTGCAAAAATTTTATTCAACAGTGTTATGAGCCTTCTGTTATTTTATTAGTGTACAAAAATGCATAAAACTACATGGAACAGTCCAATTTTGACTATGCAATAAAATAATTTAATTATTAAAGGGGACATATCGTGCTCATTTTCAGGTTTGTGTTTGTATTTTGGGTTTCTACTAGAACATGTTTACATGTTTATTTTTCTCATACTGTCTGTCTGAATATACCTGTATTCACGCTCTGTCTGAAACGCTCAGTTTTAGCGCATTTCAACGGAACGGCAACGGAATTGCGTTGCTAGGAAACAGCTTGGGTCCATGTTTACATCCTGTCAGCTGATGTCATTCACATACACCTCAACAGGAAATAAACTGGGACACATATAGTACGTTTACGTTTTAAAACTGTAAAATGGTCTTAATATTGTAGATTTGTGACATCACAAAAAACGGCTTGTTTCAAACGCACAGTTTCTGAATACGGGCTGTGTGTATTTCTCCGTGGATTGAGTGTTTTGATACTTTCACAGTATTTATATCGCACTTAAACCTGCTTTATAATATAAAAGACATGAAAATCTCACTTTTTACAATATGGGACCTTTAAAAGAAACAAAGGTGTATAATGCTAATATATCACTTTCTCTAAAAAAAAACCTAAAATCCTGAATACCTATAGAGTCTTTTTGACATTTCGACCTATCCATCGTCGTCATCATTTCGGCTCAGCACACCACTAGATCTGACACCTCTCATGCTGAATGGGCTCGATATACCTACAGCCATAATCACTGCAGTGTGTGTGTGTGTGTGACAGTAGGTGGTGGTTAGGTGTATCTGCTTGTGTGTGTGTGTGTGTGATAACCGCCTCTATGAAGTCGGATTGACAGACAAAAGCCTAATCGCTCCTCAGCTCCAGCAGCCAAACAGCTCAGAGGAAGTATTGACCCAAAAGCACCGTAATCCCCTTCACCTAACACGGGCAATTTCATGTAATACCTGTAATAACACGCATTTAGCTCAAAGTAGTCATCAAAAGAGCGCCGAGCATCTGATTTTGAGAGGTGAGCTGTTTGAATAAGAGGGACCTGAAGAGTATATCAATCTGTAATAACAACATCGTGGCCCGGACTCGCTTTTCTTTTCAACTCTCCTTATCGCCGCTCCTCCGAATCACTTTCACTCTCTTTGTCTCTCTCTGTCTAAATGTGTCGCTCACGTTGCCGTAACGCTTTCAGCTTTTTGGAGTTGTTTTAAAGAAAACGTATGGCGTCTCGCAATGGTAAAGAAAAGCCGTGTCAAGTAGGGCTTTTCATTTTCTTTTTGTGTGTGTGTTTAAGTTTGCCGATCCTTCCTTATGTATTTGACATTTGAAACGTCTTTGTTTGGCACCGTTTGCACACTTCTTGTCGTTTTTATGTTCTCTGCCGTCAGTAAAGGTCTCGTAGCAGTGTTCAAACATCATTTTATTAACACGGCAACAACGTTGAGATTACTCCAGAAGTTGTCAAGAGCTATGGATACACAGAAAGGGACAAATGTCACCCATTACATGTGGTCCCTCATCAATAATTGCATATCCGGGGGTTATAAGTAGTTCGGTTGACTGACTCTGAATCATTTTTTTAGAAGCCTGAGGAGGTGAAACTATTTCACAAGAAAAAAAACCTTTGAATTGTTTGCAGCAGAATATAGTTTTATTATATTATTCCTGTGTTATTGTCTTGCATGACCCCTAAATTGGGAACCACTTATTTAACAGTATTTATTTTTGCCTCTAAGCAGCTAATAAAATCTTGAAATGTATTTCATTATGCAACATTTTTCTCCGGTGAGGCGTATAAAAACAAATTTTTGTTTTTAGAAAAAACCTTGACAAACATCTACAGTTGACTGTATTGTTTGTCTTAATTAACCACACTATGAAAAGGCAAGGCAAGGCAGCTTTAATTATATAGCACATTTCAGCAACGGGGCAATTCAAAGTGCTTTACACAAACATTCAAGAACAATGCGACAAGGTGCAAAAGAACATTGAAGGTCCCATATTGTAAAAAGTGAGATTTTCATGTCTTTTATATTATAAAGCAGGTTTAAGTGCTATATAAATACTGTGAAAGTATCAAAACGCTCAATCCACAGATAAATACACACAGCCCGTATTCAGAAACAGTGTGTCTGAAACAAGATTTCTGTCCATTTGTGATGTCACAAAGCTACAATATCTAGACAATTTCACAGTTTTAAACGTAAACATTCTAAACGTGTCCCAGTTTATTTCCTGTTGCAGTGTATGTGAATGAAATCAGCTGACAGGAAGTAAACATGGACCCAAGCTGTTTCCTAGCAACGCAATTCCGTTGAAATGCGCTAAAACGGAGCGTTTCTGATAGAGGGTGAATACAGGTATATTCGGACAGACAGTATGAGGAAAATAATGTGTTGTTTGAACACTAAAGCATGTCAACGTGCTCTAGTAGAAACCCAAAATACAAGCATGAACCTGAAGATGAGCACGATATGTCCCCTTTAAGACATAATTAAAACAGTCATAAAAACGTTAAAGATTGGAAAATAAAAACAAGCTAAAAATAAAAAGCTAGAATAGAAGCTAAAAAAGAGTATAACGCACAAGAGTAAAAGATATAGTGCAGTATAAGATAATTAATTGGTTTAATAAAAGGCAGCAGCGAACAGGAAAGTTTTAAGCTTTGATTTAAAAGAGTTGGAGCGTTCTTGCAGTTTTCTGGGAGCTTGTTCCAGATATTTGGTGCATAAAAACTGAACGCTGCTTCTGCATGTTTAGTTTTGTCTCTGGGGACACGAAGCAGACCGGATCCGGACGACCTGAGAGGTCTGAATGGTTCATAACATAGCAGAAGATCAGACATCAGTCCTTTAATTCTTGCTATATTCTTCAGGTGGTAGTAGGCTGTCTTTGTAATCGTAAAAGGCATCAGGTCAGACGTTATAGAAATAAAAACAAAAAGAAGCCCAGAGGTGCGGTGACTACCTTTACATTGTAGTCTAAGTAGTTTTAAAAGCAAACATGTCTTTATTTTTCAGATCAACAGGAAACACAAAAAATCCAAAAATTCTTCTAGCTGGCTGTTGGTGGCTGGATGTTCATCAAACCTCACGGCTGAGATCCTTTCTGTCAGCACTGCGTGTGTTTTGCTGCGGCACACAGAGTGTGTATAATGTGAGGCTTAGCGAGGAGAAGTGGTGCACACGATGGAGCACATGGTATTTTCTGTTTGTGTTGGGCTACGTACACACACACACACACACACACACACACACACACGGCAGTAAAGATCAAGAAAGAAATCACTAAAAATGTTTTTGGAAAACGTATCTTAAGTTTGGAGACCGAATGATTTATCTCACTGACCAAATACTGACTTATTATTACATAGAAATGTACTAAATGTTGTTTTGAAGTGTTGGAGCTTAATATTAACACATGATGTAAAGTTAACCTTATTATCATACCACCCACCAGTGGTTATGGGACAGACTCATCATGAGCATTGAACAATTTGATGGCTTTAGAGATAAAATCATTTCTCACTGTTATGGCTGTCTTTTGGTCCTCTAAATCTCCGCCCAGAGGGGCGTTCAGGATTCAGATTGTGTACGTAAGTACAAGGAATGATGATGTACGATTAGTGTTGCACTTATACCGATAAAAACGGTACGATACTCCATTTGATTAGTACCGGTACGTAAGAATGACAGTGTTTTAGTACGAACCATGAGTGGCATTGATGTGCGACCGCGGGGCCGCGTGGGCGTGCAGCGCTCTGCTTTAGAGGACGCCATTAGGACGGGGATCCCGCGGGAGCAGGCGGTTATAACTTTGCTGCTGGTTGGAGCAAGCAGTCAAATAATAAACTCTAGCGATAACCAGAAGGATGGACTTTAAAGCAAGACTACTTAACTTCTGAAACGCAGTGAGAAATATCACATTCTGTTACAAACGAAAAGTTGACTTCACAATCAATAAAACACACATGATCAGTTTTACTGCTACAGTCTTATTGGTCTGGTATTGTTTGTCTCACACACACACACACACACACACACACACACACACACACACACACACACACACACACACACACACACACACCTCCCATCATCATCATCACAGCCTCAATCATTGCATTCAGTCACACACACACACACACCTTTTTAGCCTGATTTGGTATTCATGTCACAGAGATTAATCAACCTGCTCATCCCCTCGCTGTAACACACTATTACACACACTATGTGTACCTGCATCTAGGTGTGTGTCTGTGTGTGTGCCTGTGCCTCTATCACCAATCTGCATATCTGCATATTAGCGCTGGACCATCCCTTTAATTTCCTACAGCGGCTGATAACCATCGCCTTCTCTCGGCCTCTTAGTCACTCCCACACAGCGCTCTGAGATTTCATATGAGTGTGTGTGTGTGTGTGTGTGTTAATACCATCAGTTCTTTATGTTGACACACACACACACACACAGGCATTGACATGCTATTGATTTACTTTCCTCTTTAATAAGTGAAATGATCTGTGAGATATTAAAAGGAATGCTGCGGAGGGCGGAGAGGAGGAGGCGGGAGGTCAAACAAGCTGTGGGAAAGGCGTTCAACGACTTGTGAAATAGTGCGCAGGCCATCGCGGGGCACCGAAGCTCTCCGCCGAGACGCGGGTTGATAACGTTACATTTAATTGACAAACTTTTACATTCGCGTGCTTCGAATCCGATCGAGACGTCTCGCGAGATCAGTTCTCGTTAGCGCTTCCCGTAGCGTGGCATTGACCCCTGACCTTTCCTCTAGTATCAGAATCAGTCTCGGCGTTCTCATCGCACGCTTTTATCGTGTCTTCCATGCTGGATGAGCTGGTTGTTTTGACTGATGAACTGTATATAGATTAATGATGACTTTTTTATGACTGCAAAGTGAGTGATTGGATTAATAGCATGTGTTGAACTATGAGACAAATTAGCTGATTATTATTAGTTAGATGTAACTCATATATTGTTTATGATTTTTTTAACAGATGACCACTAGTTTAATCTGTACTCTGACTACTAAATACAACACATCCATCTGTACGTTTTCGTAATCATTAATCGACACGGTGTGTGCGTTGCGCGCTGCATGATGTTCGCGTAGGTGTTTGTGCGCTACAGATGGTCACACAAGTGTTTGACGGCTCCAACAGTAATAATTGCTTCACCTTAATCAACTCTGCGAGGTCTACATGTAGGCAAGCGGCCTTGCAGCAGCCTGTGTGTTTATGTGTGTGAGTGTGTGTGTGTGTGTTTTGTGCGAGTGTGCACTGAGTCACACCACATCGTCGGGAGGCGAATGCTAATCTGCTATTTGCTATTATTCTGAGAGACCTTGGGTGAGACGAGAGGATGGAGGTAGAGACACGGGGGGGGGGGAGCAAGACAGCGGGGGAGAAGAAGCAGATAGGGAGGTTATGAATGAAGCCTTTTGTGTGCGTGTGTGTGTGTGTGTGTGTGTGTGTGTGTGGTAGTAGAAAAAGAGAGGTAGCGCAAATTAGAGGTATGAGAGGGAGAGCGCGCCTGCATGCGAGAAAGAAGTGAGGCGGTGAGAGGCGGCATGAGTCTGGCTCCCATTATGTACATCTGCACCTCGCCAAGGTCGCCGAGCTAGAGAAGAAGAAGTCTGTTAAAGTCCTCCTCCAAGCGGAAATATGTTTGATCAAGTTTTTTTTATTTTACCGAGGACTCGGGTTTGACGGGTACCCGGTCGGTTTGCGGGTTGTCGGTTGACCGGTGTTTAATTTACGATGACAAATGCAGTTGACTTTGGTGTAATGGCTCCCTGACCAATCAGAAAGGCACGAGCGGGGCATTCCTGAAAAAGAGTCTTTCAGTGAAACTCCCCTGGGTTAATAAAGACCACGGAGAGTGATTCGGACATAATGTGGTTGTTTAGTTCTGTCTTTTGTCCAGAAGGCTAGAACAGAAGAAGAGAAGTGTGGGGTCTGGACTAGCTGTCTGAGGCTACTGTCGTGAAAATAAAGAGACTAAAACTCTCAGGGCCGGAGCAGAGCGGGAACCAGACAGTGTTGTAGTCTAGACCAAAACTGAGTCAAAGCCACAAAAAGCAACAGTAGATTTAATTCACTGAAAGAGTTTTCAGCCTTGGAGTTGGCTAACATAAATAACAAGGGACTAATAAATAGAGGAACATTAAAGCTGCACGATGTTTTTGGCATCATTTGGCAAAAAATCCATAATAACCTTTCAGCGTGTGATTTCACTGTAACCTGTATTCTCCCCCCGCGTCCTCCGACCGGGCTTCACCAGATATAACTTTGCGGTTTTGGTGCTTCCGTGTAGTTTGTGTTGGAGTCTGAACAGCGCAGCCACACGCGAGCGCGCATGGGACGCCGACCCGCGATGATTTATACGAAGTTACAAAACATTACTTTTAAATAAAGATAAAATGAAAACATTGATGCACAGAAAAGCTCAGCTCATACATAAGCACCTCTGCAGACGTTTGAGCAAAGAAATTCTGACCTTGAGAGTGTCTTAAACTTAAGTTTGTGTATAAAAGACAAAGAGACGAGATTAAAACCTCTAAAAAAATCTATTTTTTTAATTCTTAGATTTGATCTGACAAAGGCCGACTAAAGAAAAGAGAGACGACAGCAGGTGGAGAGCAGACAATTTCATCTCCGTTTGGTGCTTTAAACATGTTTCATTGACACCGTGAAAGGAGATGTCGTAGCTGATCAAACCAAACGTGCCCTTTTCCTCTTTCTTTTACTAAGAAGCCACACTTAAGCACAAAAAAGTTCAGGTGTTCCTCTAAACCGCTTTACTTGTAGAAATCACTGAGTGAGTAGCTTTTATTTTTCCCGTTTTCCAGGACATGCATCACGTGGCGGCTGGCTTACAATGACAACAGACACGAAAAAGACGAGACCCTGACGCTGACCCTCCGTCCCTAAAAGGTAAGAAAAGCATAAGTTAATCTGGTCAATGAAAGTCTCTTGTTTGTTGCCCCTCTCTCTGTATTTAGTATGTAACATTAGATGTATTAGATCAATTTGATTAACATTAAACGGTTCGTGAAGGTTGCTCTTAATAACCGCTACGGTCGCACGTTTTTATTGACGCTATAAAACGTTCCAATTTGAGGCGACGCACTCGTAACTCCGTCTTTTATTAACTGCAGAAAGATGAATATTAGTCTTGCATGGATCGCGGGGTTGTAGTGCAGCGTTTGGTACAAATTAAAGTTCTGGTGGTGGTTTTACTTTGACCTTAAAATGGTCAAATTGCAAGATAGTTATATCTATCTGTGGTCATTCGTTGCTTGGACCCCTCCCACTACCAAAAGTTTTTTTTTCATCTCTTTCAACCTTCCCAAGGCTGATACTCAGCGTGTGTGTATGTGTGTGCGTGTGTCTAAGGAGCTTTCAATGAGATAAACACTTGAGCTACCGATTCTGTGCAGATGGAAATCTATAATATTTAATACCAAGGTCAGAGTGATTGTTTCTCTCTTCTCTGCCGGTGCGCTCTGCCCACAATACGAGCACTTTTCTCCCCTCGGCGAAGAAAAGTTTCCAATCAAACCGCGCGGCTGAATGTGTGCACGCAGCGCGGATGAGGTGAAGAGTCAACACCTCCGTCTGTAACCTTAAAATCAGCGGCTCGTAATTAGAGACCCTTTGAATGAGGGCTTCTCTTAGTGGTATTTGGATGAGGCTGGATATTAGTTTTGATTGATATAGGACTTCTGCTGAAGTGAGTTTAAGCCGGAGTGCTTTGCAAACGCACTCACAGGATGAGTAAGCTTCGAAGGTTGATATTTTATATTTTTCTTACTGTCAAAAAAATCCCGTCAAATCTGCTTGTTCCTCTGAACCACAGGGTTCGATTTTTGTCCAAAAACTATTAAAATCACATCAGAGTCACATTGGTGTAACTTTAGTTCATTATGAATCACACGTACACCGTCCTGCTGCATTAAATTATCACTGGAGCACCAAAATGTGTATTAATCCACAGTCACCCAACATATGCCGCATTTACTCCTTTTTGAGTAATATTTGTTAAAACTACAGTGTCCAGCTGTTTGATGAAATTACTTTTTCAAAAATTAAAGTATATATTTGTGACCTGTTTTCAAAGATTTCCAACACTAACACACTGTTTGTTTTGGTCTTTTCATGGGATTTATTGACAATAAATGTTGCGGTTAGAAGCGTGGAGTACGGAGAAGTTGGAAATGTAGCTTAGTTTTCATGGTCTGGTCAATTAGTCTTGAACATGATAAACTTTAAAACATCTCGTTTATTTTATGAATGGGAATAGAAGACAGCTAGGGCTGAAACTAACAATCATTTTTATTATCAAATAATCTGCTCATTATTCAACAGATTGAGTTATCAATTAATATTTTAGACTATATAATGTCCGAAAATGATGAAATAAGAGCACAAGACAACATCTTCAGGTTGCATGTTTTACCTTACCAACAGTCCCTAAAGATATTCAATTAACTATCATATATGACATAGAACAGTATCATTACATATCATACATTGATTTAAGAAGCAAATATTTGGCATTTTTGCTTGAAAAAAACAAAATAAACTAATCAGTTAATCGACTCATTTTTTCAGCTCAACAACATAACAGTAACTAGTTTGTTTTTGTAACAGCTGGCGGTTAAATTAGTTGCTTCTTCTATTTTTGGGCATTTCATGTTTTAATATGTTACAGGTAGAGACCTAGAATCTTACATATTTGTTAATAATTTATAAGAAAAACAGTTTTTCTCTGTAAATCACTTACTAGTCATTCATAACGATGAAAGAGGAAGAGTTCTTACTAAATTTCAGTTGAGCTGAGGTGCCTTGTTTGTCTGATTGTGGATCCTAAATAATACCGACTTTACTAGAAGTGAAATATTATTAGATATTCCATATTCAACCTGTTATTTTGATTGTGTAAAAGGAGTTTTAGCTTGTGGCTATAAGGGGGAGACCCTATGAGAGATGATAGAGCAGCGTGTGAATGTGTGATTTTTATGTTCTTAAAAAAATACGCTCATGTTGTCTGTCAGACTGAAAGAAGCGTAATGGACATCTTATCGGTGCGGAGTGACAGTATGTGCTACTACATAGGACGATGTGTGCGTGTGACTGCTGACAGCACAGTGATGAGATGATAATGCATGCTCTTCATGCTGAAGACAGACAGAATGATGGACACGGATGTCTCTCGCTCTTATCCTGATCATCTGTCCGGTTGGACCGGCTGAGCTGTGACGCTCTGCAGTCTTCACCTAGTCAACCTAAATACCTACCTGACACATAGGTGTGCGGATGGATATATGAAGTATGAAAGAAACTGAAAATCACATGATGTCACATTCAGATCATAAAAACATCAGGATCCCTCGCTTTTTTTTTTTAACATACTAAATACCTTTAATGTACAAACTCGACGTCTCCTTAGCGTTTCACTTTCAACCTGGATAGAGTCGAGCCAAGCGGAGTTTAGCGCCGTCACCCCCCCCCCCCCGCCCCATTACTCCCCCCTCCCCCCCGTTGTCCTCCTGTCATGCTCTTGATGTCACTGCTTTTATCTCGTCACCCTAAGCAACCTCTCCATCTTATTGTCCCGCTGCTGCTGCTGCTGCTATCTGCCTCTTTGTCGCTCTGATGAGGGTCAGCGGGTCAGCTGGAGGGCTCGTCATTAGCGGGGAGTGTGCACGTACATGTGCATACATGTGAAGTGTGTACACAAGATAATAAGGTGCTTTAATGACCACTGACAGGAAATTGAGGCAGAGAGGGAAAGTAGTAGAACGTAACGTAAAAAAAAAACGTAACAATAAAGAAATTAAATCATGTAGAAATGTGTGCAAAATATGCGTAAGAGTATACTTGAAATTATAGCAAATACATGTATGTTTATTGAGGCTGTCAATCGATTACAATATTTAATCACATTTTTTATCTGTTCAAAATGTACCTTAAAGGGAGATTTGTCAAGTATTTAATACTCTTATCAACATGAGAGTGGGCAAATATGCTGCTTTATGTATATATGTATGTATATATTTATTATTGGAAATCAATTAACAACACAAAACAATGACAGATATTGTCCAGAAACCCTCACAGGTACTGCATTTAGCATAAAATATATGCTCAGATCATAACATGGCAAACTGCAGCCCAACAGGCAACAACAGCTGTCTATGACTATGACTTGCCCCCAAAACTGCATGTGATTATCATAAAGTAGGCATGTCTGTAAAGGGGAGACTCGTGGGTACCCATAGAACCCATTTTCATTCACATATCTTGAGGTCAGAGGTCGAGGGACCCCTTTGAAAATTGGTTATGCCAGTTTTTCCTGGCCAAAGTTTAAGTTTGGAGCGTTATTTAACCTCTTTCGCAACAAGCTAGTATGATATGGTTGGTATCAATGGATTCATTAGGTTTTTCTAGTTTCACATGATACCGGTATCTTCACTTTCGCTCTAAAACAGAGCACGCTACAACCTAAAATTAATCGCAAGTTGCGTTAATTCATTAAAGAAATTAGTGCCGTTAAAACGAATTTGCGTAAACGCGTTAACTTTGACAGCTCTAATGTTTATGAAACAAAATCCAGGAAGTCTTGCTGGGTGAATCGTCCTCAAGTAGTGCAGACAACTATGGGAAAAATACTAAGGCACTCCGTCTTCAGGTGAAAATATATACATGTACTTTTACCTGCCTTACTAAAGAGCACCGGTCGTGTGAGCCACCAGAACCAAGCTGCGCATCCTTCCTCTGTTTTAAACATGTATGTTAAACAAAGAACAGACGTTTTGAGAATAGGATGGATATGAAAGTATGTCCTAGTATTTAGTCACTTTAGGCTGCTGTAAACATAAATCACTACTGAGAGATGCGCCACAATGTGAAAGTGCAGTCAAGTCAACCAACACAAACTAAATGAATCCAACAAATTTAGAAGAGAAACTTTTGTTCTTTTCTTTTATTAAACACAACGTGTTGGATTGAATCGCTGTCACGTCGGGTAAAAGAGGCCTCAAATATTACATAAATATCGAAATATCCAACATGACCCATTCAGAGTTTTTCAACATTTAACCGAGAGAGAGTTTTGCCTCGAAATAACCACAAAAACATGATTCATATATTACATTAAAATTAATATTGAATTACTTTTTAGGAGACAGGGTTGCCGTCCGACTAATCCTAACCATGAGACACTTCAACAGAAAACCAATGTGGAAGAAATCACGGGACGGAGTTATTTTAATGCTATTTCAACAGCTGATTTCCTGGAAGAGCAGCACAAAACCGCACAGCAGTTAGCTCTAAAAATGTCATATAATATGTGGATATTTATAGTTGGTGTTTCTTCCTGACACGTGGAGCAACACTGCCAGGCTTTTCCTTTATTTCTGTTGCCTTCTATGCTGACCAGTTCTCTCTCTGTCCGTCTGCGCTTTATCTGTGTCAGCCCAACAATAGGCGCCGATAGGAAACTGCTGATGTAGTAAACAAACAGCATCCAGAGCTGTCCACCAGCCCCCCCAGTTTACCATCTACTGCTCTCCTCTCTGGGTACATTTCTATCAGCAGTGAGCCTGTACGATGTTAGAAATATAAACCTATTTACATATATGAATTTAACCTAAAAACACCGATCAGCCATAAACTTTAAGACCACGGAGAGGTGAAGGGAATAACATAACATTTTGAACTTTGACCTTTGTGTTGGAAGCAGAAAAAATGGGCCAGCGTAAGGATGTGAGCGACTTCGACGAGGGCCAAATAGTGCTGGCTAGACGACCGGGTCAGAGCGTCTCCAGAACTGCAGCTCTTGTGGGATGTTCCCGGTCTGCGGTGGTCCGGACTAGGGATGCACCGGTACCACTTTTTTCAGACCGAGTACGAGTAGTTACATTTGGGTACTCACCGATACCGAGTACCGAGACGAGTACTTCCCTCTGCCAAAAGACCCTCGCAATGAAAGTGAGGCCCGGCGGGGAGGTGGAGTGAAAGTAAAGTGGTATCGGTAGCGTTGTATCGGAGCCGTTTTGCGAGTACGAGTACATGAGCACAGTATCGGACCCGATACTGGTATCGGTATCGGTTCATCCCTAGGAAAACCGGTGAACCGGCGACGGGGTCAGACCCGAGGCTCATCGATGCGCGTGGGGAGCGAAGGCTGGCCCGTGTTGGCCGATCCAATAGAAGAGCTACTGTAGCTCACATCGCTGAAAAAAGTTCATGCTGGTTCCGATAGAAAGTTACGGCTGATCGGTGTATATATACTAATGTTAAAGTGAAGAGAGCGAGAGTGCGTTGGTGTGTGTGTGCCGCGTATTGACCGTGTCTCTACAGCGTATTGTGCTGGCTGGTAATGAGAGCTGCTTGCCGTGTGCTGCTACCACCGCCGGGCCTGTTTGTTTAGGTGCTGCCGGTGTTCTTCGCGCGTGTGTATTTGCATACATGTGTACACATGTGTGTGTGTGTGTTTGGATGCCACTATTTGTTCAGCTTCGCCTGCTTTCTCAAGGTTGCCTCATCGCAGCCAGGAGACGGGCATAATGGCGATGTGTGTGTGTGTGTGTGTGTGTGTGTGTGTGTGTGTGTGTGTGTGTTTGCCTCGGGGAATAGAATCTAGAGTAAACACACGTGTCCGTCTCTCTCCCAGGTGGAGTTGGATGAATGAATGGGCCGACAGTGATATCGACAAGCTGAGCCACTGCTCATGTGAATGTGTGTGTGTTGCTCTTAATACATGAAAGCAAAGGGAGAGAGGTTAGAGTAGTAGCTTGTACACACTGTTCTTTATATCATCAGCAACAGTTGTTAGTTTAACTAATTAAAGATCCATTAATAAGAGTTTTGAAGACCATTATTGATTTTTTTTTTTTTTTTTTAGGGCTGTCAATCGTTTCAAATATTTTATCTCGATTAATCGCAAATTAAACATAAAGAAAACATTTTTTATCTGTTCAAAATGTACCTTAAAGGGAGATTTGTCAAGTATTTAATACTCTTATCAACATGGGAGTGGGCAAATATGCTTTCTTTATGCAAATGTATGTATATATTTATTATTGGAAATCAATTAACAACACAAAACAATGACAGATATTGTCCAGAAACCCTCACAGGTTCTGCATTTAGCATCAAACAATATGCTCAAATCATAACATGGCAAACTGCAGCCCAACAGGTAACAACAGCTGTCAGTGTGTCAGTGTGCTGACTTCACTATGACTTGCCCCAAACTGCATGTGATTATCATAAAGTGGGCATGTCTGTAAAGGGGAGACTCGTGGGTACCCATAGAACCCATTTTCATTCACATATCTTGAGGTCAGAGGTCAATGAACCATGCAAGCTTTTCCTCGCCAAAATTTAAGTTCGGAGCGTTATTTAGGCTTCTTTCGCGACAAGTTAGTATTATATGGTTGGTACCAATAGTTTCATATGATGTCAGTATCTTCACTCTAGCTTTAAAACTGAGCCCGCTACAACCTAAAAATCGCAAGTTGCGTTAAAACGAATTTGCTGTAGCGCTTGAACTTTGACAGCGCTACTAATTATAGATCCACTAATAAGAGTTTTGAAGACCATTATTGATTTTTTTTTTTTTTATTGAATCTGCTAATAACTGTCATTTTAAGGGTGTTATTAAAGTCAAAAGGTTTATCAGAAAGTGAGATTTGCAACTAGGGCTGGGTGAAAAATGTTCTATTATGATACAGGTCATTTTATATCGTGATAACGATACATATCACGATATAGCATGTGGTAATCTGTGCAGACAGAAGAATATGTACTGTACTCACTCAGTCAAGTGCTAAAGTGTTAGCATTTAGCAACCAATGATCTGTTTTTGATACATCTTCTTTAGACAATAAATCAAAGTCCAACGGGGTAAACAGGGACACGAGAGAGAGAGAGAGAGAGAGACGTGTTGCATCGAGCTGCTGTGATAACGTCTCTCTCTCTCTCTCAGTCTCTCTCTCTCTCTGTCTCTCTAAAAAGAGAGGGATAAAGGACCTTTTCTCCGTTCCACATGCCAGCCAGCTCCCAGCGGCCTCTTTGTTGACACAGCCACCACAATGGGAACTAAAGGCCTCCCATTATGAGCCTAACCCAGGGCCCAGTCTCTGCGCTGCAGGGTGATCCAGTGCAGGCCGGGGCCAGCGTTGGCCAAAGCCCCCTTGAATATTAGCCTGGATACATAAGACCCCCCCCCACCCCCACCCCCCCTCGCCCCCTGCTGCATTGTTCAGCGTTATTCTGCTCCCACAATGGGACATCACACTTTGGAAGTAATTTTCATAAAAGGGGAAGCCAATCAAAAATAATGGCACTTATTGTTTCTCTTTTGACACACATTGGTGAGCCCCTCCCTCGTCCGTGGCTTTCTCTGCGCCGTGTAGCCCCCTAAACCCCGGGGTTCATTCACGTCCATTATACGGACAAATTAAATAAAAACCCCAGTATGGGCCGGAGGGGAGCGGAGAGACACGCTGGCCGCCGGCGGTGGTGTTGTGGGAGAGAGAGAGTCGGGAAGGGAGAGGTGGATATACAAGGGCGGGAAGGCAGGAAGGGACGCAGACGGGCCCAAGGTGGAGGGAAGACATGTCTGCCGAGGTCAGTCACTTACTGCAGCGGGTCATCGGGTTTCTGCTGCCGACGGACGCGTTGAGTTCTGCAGGAATGTAACCAAAGATGCGATGCTACGGGACCATCTCTGTCAGGCCGAGACGATGGGAAAGTAGTGGATCAATAAATGAAAAATCTTACAAAGAGTATTGGGAGCATCACTTGGAGGTTGTACGCTTGGCATCCGTTTCTGTCTCCTGCATCCTTTCTCCTTCATCCTTTCTCCAACAAGAGGAACTAGAGAAACGAGAGTAGAAATAGCAGCGCTTGGATATATCCACTGCTTTCTCCCGTGGATAGATGGACGCCTGGTTAAAAAGGAGGGAAGGTATGTTGCTGCTTATCGAAGAGGGGAGGGCCCTTCGAGGGGGTCACGGCGTGTGTTAGACAGGTGGTCGACGTTCATTGGCTGATGATCAGCTGCATTTATAGCAGCAGACGTTTCTTCAGGTCAACCTAAAGCTGAAAAATGTCGTCTCACGTCTGCTTTTGAAAAAGCGATTTACGAGTTACCTTTTGACCGTGACGCCGAACAACGACTTCACCACATGTGCAACAGAAACTGTAAAAAGGCTTCATTTGAATATCGGTGGAAAAATAACACAGCAGCCGCAGGGCCGTGTGCACAGAGCTACTGTACGAGTAGCGTCTGCAGCTCCCCGACCCTGATTGGATTCACATGAGCGTGCATGAATAGTTTTAACATCATAATTGGCGTTTTTATTCTAGTGGAGATTTATTAAACATCCCGTGATGATCTAAATGTTTGTCCAGAAGACTAAAAACTCTTTCTAGGAAGCAGCGGTTTGGTGATTTTTGCAGATCAAAACGCGTCTAGACTCGGCTCCTACAGTAACTTGTTTTGCTTCGGACCCCTTTTGCGGCCGAGCCGTGCCTACCAGTGACCCCTTCGTGACAGGTTGCACATGACTGTGAGCTGTGAGCACTTCAATTAGAAGAGGTAGAACGGTAAAAGTCAACTATTTTGTGCAGACTAGATGTTTTTTCCTCCTCCGATTAATCATGTGACCAGACCCACAGGCTGGAAAACACTAGTCTAGACTCCTTGATAAAAATGTATTGGAAAAAAATGAAGTTTTGAGACGTCTAGGTTACATATTAACTGTTTTTTCAACTGCATTTCAACCTAAATTTAAACCTGCTGACTGCAGTTTGATATATAGTCTCTCAAATGCTGCTGGAACAACAGTAATATGTAACCTAGAAGTCTTAAAAAACACAGTTTTTACCTTCTGCAGATCATAAAATCAGCGCTCGCTGTTCTGTCTTGCTTTCGTTTTAATAATGTAGTGAAGAGCAAGAAAAGCAAATAGGTAAATGAACAGAAAGATGGACACAGTGCAGCTGCAGAGAGAAGAGAGGAAGGTGACGTGAGGGACAGGAATGGAAAGAAAGGAAGAAGAAAAGGTTGTTGAGGAAGAGGAGGAAAGGGCAGGTGGAGGAGAGCTGCTCTTTGAAAGCAGCAGGTCCCGGCTGGGAGCTCGACCCCATTTAGGACGAGCGAGAGGCATCGAGAAGAAGTGTGAGGGAGAGAGAGAGAGACTCCTCAGCCCTGCACTTAAAGGCCCTCCCCAGGAAGTCCTCATTCTTCCCAGAGCCCGAAACCCCCCACCAACAGCAGAGAGAACGGAGGGAAAAAAAGCCCTCATTTAGGATGAGTGGAAGAGAGGGGGGGGGTCCTGATATCTAAACTTTCCCCTCAGCGGGATGGAGACAAATGTCAGCAAGAAGGAAAGCTTTAGTGTCTTTTATCGTGTGATTTGGATATTGATTTGTGTGTGTGCAAATCTTGTAATCAACCCGTTTGACCTTTTTGAATTTCTTAAATTAAAAATGGAGCGATCTGTTGTTTGTCACTCATCGATCTGATCTACATTTCTTTAATCTTAAGTAAGACAAATGAAAAAAAACAGGGTTTCATTAAGTCCACGACATACAGTACAAGTACAAGTCAATGCGAGTCATTTTGTTCATTTTCTGCTACTTTATACGTCTACTGCGCCACATTTCAGAGGGAAATTAGCACTTATTTACTGCTTTTTATGCGTTTATTTAACAGCTTTGGTCACTTATAGATCTCGATTCTATATCCGAAACGCTCATCTTCTCACCATCTTATAAAATAGGATGCATTAACAGATTAAAGTAGTTAAAATGTGCTCTACCTCGACCAACTACAACATCAAAATGCTGCGTACTGTACACGTTTATGCATCAGTAATAATATAAAACTTTCACTTTTGATACTTTAAGCACTGTACATTTTGCCAATATGCCTGTACTAGGATCTTTCACATGGTATTACTACTTTTACTGAAGTAAAAGATCTGAATAATTCTTCAACTACTGCATTTTGATGCTTTTCTCCTAGTACCCGTGTGCTAATATGTGTTCGTTACACGGTGTTACTGCACCTTCCTATTCTCCTACTTTTGATCATCATTCTTATTAGTTATGAACACATTTGACTTGTCCTCTTCATTGTAGAGACACAGAGGAAACACTAGACTCTGACGCTGGTGGTGGTCGTCGTGGTGGGGGTTGTGGTTGTGGTTAACACCAACGCCACAGGGGTTGAGTGTGATTAGTTGTTCTTGGCCACTGACGCACACAGAGGTGTCAGCCCAGCATGTTGAACCTAGTTGACAGTCAGCTGTTTTCTCCGCTGTTGTGCAAAATTGGCAGAATTGTAGGTGTGTGCGTGTGTGTGTGTGTGTGTGTGTGTGTGTTTGAGAGACATGAAAATGCTCCCAGTCGGGCAAACATTACTAAAATAGTTATAAAATAATTTTGCATGATGGCTTGCTGTTTTTCTGATTATTCCAGCTGACAGTCTCCGTCTGTCTTCGAGCCTCAGTTGGTCTTTTTTTTCGTAGTTTTGTGCTGAATGTTTTGCTAAAAGAAGTGTGGATTGAATTAGAGATGCTCCGATACTATGTTTTCCTTCCCGATTCCGATACCTGAACTTGCGGTAGCGTCATAAAGAAAAATTAGTTATTATTATTTAAGAATTTGTTGGATTTTCCACTGTGAAATTTTGCCAAATGGTTGAAATTTCCTCGCTCTGACTACCGTTTACTACCACAGCACAGTGAAGGGCTACGAAGAAGAACTGATTTCTGGTTAAACTTGTTGATTTTTTCTAGGTTAATAAATTATGGTATCGGATCGGTGCATAGACTGGCGTACTCGCCGATACCCGATCCCGAATTTAAGGCAGTATCGGACGCATTTCCGATACTGGTATCGGTATCAGAACAACTCTAGATTGAATATTATTTAACATTTGTTCTGACACGTGAAACTTATGTTTGCAGATAATTTGCAAAGCAGTTCTGTGTTGAACTTTTCTTGAATGACGTCATATTAATGTTTGTCAGTTCTGTCATAGTGGACAAAAACCAGAGCACCGGAGGCTGACTCAGTCTGACTCAGTCTGACTCGGTCTGACTCGGTCTGACTCAGTCTGACTCAGTTTTGTATTGTTTTTCTACACATTTGTTGCTGTTGGCTCGTTGTTAGTAAGACTCGGTCTGTTGGAAGTGAATCGAGGATCTTCGTTCTTTCACTTTGCGTCTGAGTTCATTTAAAACCTTCACCTTTTTTTTTTTCTCAAAAGTAAAAGTGCTCATTGCAAAGAATTTCATCCTTAACGAAATATGTCAACACACAGATATTTAATTAATAATCAAAGTATTTTATCGTTGAAACGGATTCAGATGGCACTGCAGTACACCTGACCAAACCGTGACCGTAGTGGTGTCAGATCCGAAAGCTGTTTTATTTTCGCAACGGTGATCTGTGTGTGTTGTTGTTGTGGAGGGCGGTTAGAAATAATGTCTTTTGTTGTTTAATTTAGAGGACTTGACAATTGATCGCCAATCTTCAGGAATACAATCTCAAAGTGACATTTCTTTACTAAAGTTTAAAAATTAAAAACACTGGAGGTTTTTTAAGCAGTCCCCTGAGGAGAGAACGTGTCATTTGAGTTTAAAGGTGGCTGTTGTTTGCTTGTTTAAACTTGAACTGAAGAGTTGATTTTTAGGTAAACCTCCGTAGAAAGTAACTGCGGTGGAAACGTGTACGTGCTGGAGTACATGTACCTTGTTATGTGTGTGTGTGTGTGTGTTTGCATTAGCCAGACAGGTTGGATCACTGATGCTGATCACTTTGATGTGTTCATCATGTGTGTGTGTGTGTGTGTGTGTGTGTGTGTGTGTTTGCATTGGCTGGGCCTGACTCTGCTCCCTCAGAGGGACTATCATCGCTGGTAATCCTCTTCACGGTCCACTAATCTGTTTTCGCCGGGGTCACTCCATCCCTGTCCTTCCTCCCTCCGTCCTCTCTCTACCTCACCCCCCCCACCCCCCCTTTCTTTTTTTCTTTTCACCACTCCTCAGTGGGGTTCCTCCTCCTCTCCTTACCTCATCCTGCAAAAGGTCACTTCTTCATTCTTCCCTCCTTCTCGCCACGTTTCCCTCCCTCCGTCCGTCCTTCCTTCCCCCTCCCCGTCTAGCTGCCCTTCTCCCTTTCAAACCGCTAATCTTATTACACAGACAATCAAAGCTTTCATGCTTACCTCCCCGTCCATCTGAAAATCAAACTAATAATAAGATATTAGGGGCCTTCCATCTTCGCATCGCCTCTCTCGTCTACCCTTTCCTCTGCGTTACACCTGATAATTTGACAATGTGAAGCTACGGAAGCCGACTTCTTTTAGGGAAATATGCTTTCTTTCAGAGAGTGAGATGAGAAGATTTTGTGTCTGCTGGAGTCAGGACATGGATAGCCTAGCTTAGCATAAAGAGGTAGCTGGCTCTGTCCGAAGATTAAAAAGAAAATGCAACCAACTGCTCTAAAGCCGACTAATTTACACGATGTATCCCATTTGTTTAGCCCATACCCGAACAGTAAAAGCAACAATTTGTAGGTTTTTTTAACTGGAACTATTTCTTCACAAACATATTCATTCGTCCAGTATTTCTGTGCAGCGTTTTCACATACGAAATCATTCCGTATTTGCTATATAGTGCAATACAATTTGAAATGTATGCACTCTTTGGTGCCCTCAAAAATTCCTATATTAATAAGTACTTTCTGCGAACAATCCCACAATGCAATTTTACTGAAAATCCTAAATTCACTGCACACTATTGAGTTTTAAATTAAATTTTGGACGGAGCCAGGCTAGCCGTGTCCCCCTTTGTCCAGCCTTAATGCTAAGCTAGGCTAACCACGTCCAGACTGCCGCTCCGTACTTAACGCTCAATATTTTCATCTCACTCTTGGAGGAAAAAGCGGATTCTCCGATACGTCGGAGTCATATTTTACAGATGACCCATTCTTATGGCAAAATTGACACTATCAACAAATTGATATATCAGCTCACTCCTCCTCCTCCTTCCTCCATCTTCTCCTCTCCTCTTACATCCAATCATCTCCTCATCTTTTCAACCCCTTCAGCGTACCTCTGCTCTCACCGCCGACAAAACCACAATCAGATCTCTTCCCACCTCCTACACACGTAAACAGGCGAACTCCAACACGTGGTCTAATCATATTTCTTCCTATCTAGAAGCAATCAGCGATAGTGTTGGCTGCTCCCAAGCGCCTCGACAATACTGGCAGAGAGGGAGGCTGCACATGCTCTAATTAAATTAAATGTGTGTGTGTGTGTGTGTGTGTGTGTGTGTGTGTGTGTGGGAGGTACAAATAAAACGTAGCTGCTGCATCAACGCTGCTTGACCTGCCTGTAGCAGATGGAAGTATGATGTGAAGAGCTCAGCTGGAAGGTCAAAGCAGGATGTTGATCAGAACTGCTGCACATTAACATATCATTAGTCTTCTTTTTCCTTTTTCAATTCTCCGTTTTAGCGTCTCTTAGATATCACTAGCGTGTTTGTTCGGTCTTTAATTCAGTTAGGGCTCTACCACGGACAGGAAGTTTCTAGGAAATACGAAACAATCCTAAACCCGCTCAGATCGTCTCATCTCTGCAGTAGGCAAAACAAGTTTATTTATATAGCACATTTCAGCAAGAAGGCAATTAAAAGTATCAATACAAAGTGCAAAAGAAACACATTATACAAGATAAAATAAAAATACATAAAATGCATAATAACATCAAATGGAAAAATAATATTAAATAATATTAGAATCAGTCTACTATACAACATCTGTGTGTGTATGTGCATATGTAATTGTATGAGTATGTGTATGCTTGTTTCTTTATTTACCTATTTTTATTTCATTATTTATGTTTCATCGTATTCTGCCGTCTATGATGTGAATTTCCTTGGAAAGCACTTTGTGCTTCGGGCTTGAAAAGTGCTCTACAAATAAACGTATTATTATTATTATCCGTGCACGGTAACTATGGTGTGGTTCAGGTTAGAAAAAAGAGCTTGATTATGGCAAATAAACTTAAAGGGAGACTCGTGTCAGACTAAGGCTGTAATACAGGTTGAGCAGCTTTATATGTTTTGTAAATGTTGGTCTTAATGTCTCTGTTTTCTGTCTGTTTTCTGTCCAGGTGGCTGAATGAACAAAAAGGGTCTCGAAGGGCCGGAAGGAGACGAAGGACTGGAACACATGGAACACACATTTGGTAAGTAATCAATTCATTTGATTTCTAACTTAGCATCCTACTGTAGCTCGCTGTTGTTGTTGTTGTTGTAGAAGTTGTTGCAGAAGTTGTAGTTGAGACAGTAGTAGTATATTATGTTGTAAAAAAG
This sequence comes from Sebastolobus alascanus, assembly GCA_916701645.2. NCBI lineage: Eukaryota > Metazoa > Chordata > Actinopteri > Perciformes > Sebastidae > Sebastolobus > Sebastolobus alascanus. The sequence continues at coordinate 290,014 of CAKAOJ020000479.1, forward strand.
TCATAGTATAGTATGCCATAGAATAATATAGTCTGTCAAAAAAAATGAATATGGTATATCATAAACTCTACTCTCTACTCTACTACACAATCTACTCTACTACACACTACTCTACTCTCTCCACTCTACTCTACTACACACTCTACTCTACTACACACTACTCTACTCTCTCCACTCTACTCTACTACACACTCTACTCTACTCTCTCCACACACTCTACTCTACTCTACTACACACTCTACTCTACTACACACTCTCCACTACTCTACTATACAATCTACTCTACTCTCTCCACACTCTACTCTCTCCACTCTACTCTACTCCACACTCTACTCTACCACTCTGCTACACACTACTACTCTCTACGAATAAGAAGGATAGCTTAGCAGCCAGCCAGACAGGCAGGTATGCATGCTGAGCTGAGGTGTTTGTGCTATTCATTCAGGTTTTAGGAGCAGTGCTCCAGACAGGATGCTCCTACATATTTGACACAGACACATTATGAATTTCTACAGTGAATAAAAGATATTAGGAGATATTGGGTTTTGGGGGTTGGAGGTTTTTTGACTTAAAACAATGCAATTTTACATCATTTTGGACCATTATTATTTACACATATCACAGCCTTTGTCTGAACATGTAATTCTTCTGGAAATGTTTGCCCTGTAAAATCTATATTCTATAAATCAAAAGAGCAAGATTCATAAACCTTTTTTAAATCATCTTGGAGCACTAGCCTCCATTGTATTGCGGTGGTAGCAGAAGTGTTAATGGTGGATATCTGACCCCTTTAAAAGCTAACGAGACCGTACAGAGATTTTAAAAAGGTTCAATAAATAAATGAATAATGGCTCACATGGTTGTGTTACTGGTGAAGTGTTTGCATGGGTTTAATTCCTGCATGTGATGGAGATATTTTTAGTGGCATAACTGTTACCTTCTTTATGCAAGACCCGGGTTCTGTTGTGTTCTTTATACTCAAGAAGTACAACAGGTACAATAAAAATATGCTCAAATATATATATCATAAAGTGGGCATTTCTGTAAAGGGGAGACTCGTGGGTTCCCATAGAACCCATTTACATTCACATATCTGGAGGTCAGAGGTCAAGGGACCCCTTTGAAAATGGCCGTGCCAGTTTTTCCACATTTTGCATACCTTTTTGAATATATAATACAACTTCAGTGTGATCGGTCCTCTGTTTTGGTGTTTGCGAGTTCCACATTAATTCTGTTGTTCTGACTGTCTGTGCAGGACATGGAGCATGTCTCCCAGACGGAGACCTGACACTGATCGGGGACAGAAGGCTCGTGATAATATCGTATGGTGGGGCCTCTGGGGATTCCTACCCCTATTATTAAGGTGAGATGGCCTTTGGTGTCCACATCTCACGGCTTTGGTTTGACCTCTTTAGTGTTCAACCTGAGCGGATATATTAAACCAGATTCTTTTTGGAGTTTCTGCTGATTATTTTTGCCCTCGCATTTAAATGTCCAAACGTAATGCCGCTCTGTTAGGTACACCTAATAAATGATTAGGGATTGTACTTTGTGCTTAATAGAGCCCACCTACACAACTTTTTACAAGCATTGGCACTTGATTAAAAAATTGGAACGCTAAATAGTTGCATTTCAACATAATTAATAGCACACATTATGGGATATAATTAAAATTGTATTGTTTTGTTTCTTTGAGGGGTATAGTTATTAGGCATCTGCCTGTCTTTTATATGGTGTTAATCAGGTGTGGGCGGGCTACACCTGCTGTGAGTGGTGATTGGTGCACTCTGGTTGGCTGCTGAGCAATCAGGGGGATTGTGTTCAGGTGTGTCTGCTGGCATTAATCCTCGGCATTTCTTGGCTGGCAGCCGAAAGAGTCAGTCGGAAACGAGAGTCTGGTCGCTAACTAGTCTGGTTTGCCGACGTAAGCCTGTTTAAAGAGCTAAGAAAGGGCCCCGACAGAGTCTCTGGACTTAGTTAGTCTTATTTTTGGCTCATTTGGCCCTTTGTCTGAATCATCTCTACCTTGGAACAAAAGACTCAAGTGCTCATCTTTTCTGAAATTCATTCTGCCCAAATTGTTCTCTTGTTAACATGTGTCTGTCTCTGCTCCTAACCTCACAGGACAAGAACCTGGAAGACTTCAGGACAACTCTAGCCAAACAAAGGATTGGAGGGACTGCATCTTTTCTGAAATTCATTCTGCCCAAATTGTTCTCTTGTTAACATGTGTTTGTCTCTGCTCCTAACCTCACAGGACAAGAACCTGGAAGACTTCAGGACTGAAGGGACTGCCAGAACCTTTTTTTCTTCCATGGACTGGGTTAAGTAACACTGTTTAACCTCTGTAGAAGAATAGTACTTTTAACCTTATTTACCAAAGTCTAAACTGTTGGTATCAAATGCTTGAGTTGTGTTATTTCTCAACTATATCAGTTCAAAGTTAAAACCTGCCAATTTAAACTACCTGGTGTTGCCTTCTTTTACCATCAACAAGTAGAATCTCTCTAATTAATGATTAATAATTGGATCGCCCCAATGTGTATAACAAAGTGGGTTTTTGCTGATTATTTATGCCCTCTACATGCTATAGTATGACTTTTTTTAAATGACATACATCCATCCAAAACGTCACACTAAGTGTTTATATGTATTATATATACTAAGTGTTTATTTTTGTATTTTCTAAGTGTTTAAATAAAGTGTTTGTTTTTATTAAGTGTCGAAGTGTTTCAGACCATTTGTTGCAGTTACACTTTTTCACCAGAACTACACTGAGTCCTCTTACTCATAGATTCTAGAAAAGGGTACTTGTTTATGATCATAAATGTCATAGTATGCCACCAAAACATCACACTCTAATTGTTTATCTTTACTAAGTGTTTATATATAGTAAGTGTTATTTAGTTTTACCAAGTGTTTATTTTTACTAAAAGTTTATTTTATCTTTACTAAGTGCTTTTTTGTATTTTATAAGTGTTTCAATAAACATTTTTTTTAAACATTTCTAGGACAAATTGACATGAGAAAGCTTCTTTAAAAACAAAATGTTATTTTTTACAAAGTTTATTTTACACAAAGTTTATTTTACTAAGTGTTTACTTTTATTTTTTTGTATTTTCTAAGTGTTTCAATAAAGTGTTGGTTTTTACCAAGTGTTGAATTTGTCTAAGTGTTTCAGACCATTTGTTGCAGTTACACTTTTTCACCAGAAAAGTTTAAGATGTTTTGTAATGAACAGGAGTCAAAGATACAGGTTTACACACTTTTTATTCAACAACAGTACATTTACAAGATAAACAACATTGTGTAGGTGACAGATCAGTTCTAAAAAGACTACAAACAGTGCTGAGTGTAAGTAGCAAAATTTCTGAATCAAAGATTGGCACACACACATAGTCTGTGAAACTTAAGTGGCCATCTTTTCTAAATGTGTATGTTTAAAACAAATTCAGTTTATGTGTTGGTTACAAGAGTTAACTTAGCAAATATGTACAGAGGTTAAACAGTGTTGCTAAGGTAGGCATACTAACTTAACCCAGTCCATGGAAGTGAGGTTCTTCTGCTGTGAGGAGACAGACAAAGGGTTTAGGATTAAGACACCATTTTTGTATAAATATATTCCAAACAAATTCACAGTTTATGTGTTGTATATGTACAGAGGTGAGTAAGATTACATAAGTTTCAAAGACACCATCTTTGATTCAGCCCTTTTGTTTGTCATCTATGAAACCAACAAATTCACAGTCTATGTGTTGTGTTAGAAAAGAGTTAACTTAGCATATATGTACAGAGGTTCCAGTCCATGGAAGAAAAAGAGATTATCTTTTGAGGTTTAGGAGTAAGACAAGATGTCAAAATGGCCACATAAGTTTCAAAGACACCATCTTTGATTCAGCCCTTTTGTTTGTGGTGAATAAATATGCTTAAAACAAATACACAGTTTATGTGTCTATGTACAGAGGTTAAACAGTGTTACTTAACCCAGTCCATGGAAGAAAAAGAGGTTCTGGCAGTCCCTTCAGTCCTGAAGTCTTCCAGGTTCTTGTCCTGTGAGGTTAGGAGCAGAGACAGACACATGTTAACAAGAGAACAATTTGGGCAGAAAGAATTTCAGGAAAGATGAGTCTTTTGTTCCAAGGTAGAGATGATTCAGACAAAGGGCCAAATGAGCCAAAAATCAGACTAACTAATTCCAGAGACTCTGTCGGGGCCCTTTCTTAGCTCTTTAAACAGGCTTACGTCGGCAAACCAGACTAGTTAGCGCCCAGACTCTCGTTTCCGACTGACTCTTTCGGCTCCCAGCCAAGAAATGCCGAGGATTAATACCAGCAGCACACCTGAACACAATCCCCCTGATTGCTCAGCAGCCAACCAGAGTGCACCAATCACCACTCACAGCAGGTGTAGCCCGCCCACACCTGATTAACACCATATAAAAGACAGGCAGATGCCTCTTGGCTCTTTGTTTTCTTTTGCACAAGCTAGGAGACACTGCTCTCTCTACACAACAGCAACAAACAAGTTAGCACCGAGCTGCTAACCGAACCAGTTTCCCTCCAAACTGCACGACTGGATCTCAACACAGCAAAGACTGCATCTTTTCACCCTGGATCCACATCTTTCTCCAGTCTGGCTGGTGGACCGGTAACGTAACTGGACCACATTAGCACAGAATTACACACGGCAAAGCCCTAAACTTTAAAACCTGTTAAACCTCTGTCTATGTACATGTATTGATTTAATGCCACATTTGACACATATTAACATCACACACCCTTTGTGCTCAGGTCCCGGTGGTCATCTTGGTACTTGCACATAGTCTATTGTGGGCGAATGAGGAAAAAATACCAAGCAATAATAGATTTTAACAGGTCAAAGATAAGCACTGTTCATAGTATATTTGTGTAGGTATATAGAGAATACCCTTTTCCTGCCTTTTTAGTAAGAGATATTGTGAATGGGGAAATAGAGTAATTTAATGTTACATTAAAAAAAGGATACATGGCAGGGAGAAAGAACGGTATAAAAAAAAAAAATGAAATAATGCAGTCAAAAGTGCTCAAATAAGGAGTGTTTTCTCTTTTTTCATCATATGAGGCAGACCTTTTTTTGTTGTTTTTCTAACTGTGTCCTCTAGGATCGGGTTTCGGGGAGGAGGAGGAGAGCGGGTACGTGTAAAGCGGCGATGTAAATGTAAAAATGATTGGCCATAGGCCATAATAGTATTTTAATCTTGCATCTCATCCACTTGAATTAAGGAGTTTTAAGTCCAAACACTCTGCAATAAGTCGCCATCTTGTCTTTGTCTTGGTTTGTTATTTAATTAGATTGATTAATATGTCTTTTTATTATCTTGTAAATAAATGTTTGTGGAGTATACATGCTTGTCTCTTTAAAGTTTCTTAAAAGTCAATAATGCCAACCGCTGCTATGTCGACAACTACAAAATCCTTAAACTTTTACTGTCTATTCATATAGTGATTTTTGGGTATAGTTAGTAGTTTAATTAGTATATTTTAGAATACTATTTAATGACACTAACATCATTTTCTCTTTGTTTCAGAAACTGCTGACCCGAGGATGGTTTAATATAAATTTAAACATATTATTCAATATAACTTATCATTATTTGGAGAGCCATTTTAAGGTCTTTGCCTAGAGCTTATTGCCATTAAGGGAATTTATACATTTTTGCTTGTATGTCCTTGCATGTGCCAAAAGCCATCAACAAGTAGAATCTCTCTAATTAATGATTAATCATTGGATTGCCCCGATAGCTTTGTGTATAACAAAGTGGGTTTTTTGGAGTTTTTGCTGATTATTTATGCCCTCGACATACTATGACTTTTTTTAATTACATACTATACTATCACTTTTTTAAAATGACATACTATACCATGACTTTTTTTCGACATGCTATACTATGACTTTTTTTTGACATACTATAGTATGACTTTTTAAAATGACATACTATACTATGACTTTTTTAAAATGACATACTATACTATTACTTTTTTTCGACATACTATACTATGACTTTTTTTGACATACTATACTATGACTTTTTAAAATGACATACTATACTATGACTTTTTAAAATGACATACTATACTATTTCTTTTTTTTTGACATACTTTAGTATGACTTTTTAAAATGACATACTATACTATGACTTTTTTTTTGTCATACTATACTATGACTTTTTAAAATGACATACTATACTATGACTTTTTTAAAATGACATACTATACTATGACTTTTTTAAATGACATACTATACTATTACTTTTTTTCGACATACTATACTATGACTTTTTTTTGACATACTATAGTATGACTTTTTAAAATGACATACTATACTATGACTTTTTTAAATGACATACTATACTATGACTTTTTTTCGACATGCTATACTATGACTTTTTTTTGACATACTATAGTATGACTTTTTAAAATGACATACTATACTATGACTTTTTTAAATGACATACTATACCATGACTTTTTTTCGACATGCTATACTATGACTTTTTTTTGACATACTATAGTATGACTTTTTAAAATGACATACTATACTATGACTTTTTTAAATGACATACTATACTATGACTTTTTAAAATGACATACTATACTATGACTTTTTTTCGACATACTATACTATGACTTTTTTTTGACATACTATAGTATGACTTTTTAAAATGACATACTATTATGTCTATATACTATTACTTTTTTTAAAATGACATACTATAACCATGACTTTTTTTTGTATTGATTTAATGCTACATTTGACATTTATTGACATCACATACATAAACATGCACATCACACACCCTTTGTGCTGAGGTCCCGGTGGCCATTTTGGTACTTGCACATGATCTATTCAACCTAAGTTTCCATCTTGTCTTTGTTTGTTATTTAATTAGATTAATATGTCTTTTTATTATCTTGTAAATAAATGTTTGTCGAGTATACATGCTTGTTTCTTAAAAGTCAATAATGCCAACCGCTGCTATGTCGACAACTACAAAATCCTTAAACTTTTACTATCTATTCATATCCAGATTTTTGGGTATAATTAGTAGTTTAATTAGTATATTTTGGGATACTATTTAATGACACTAACATCATTTTCTCTTTGTTTCAGAAACTGCTGACCCGAGGATGGTTTAACTCACTGACTGACTGACTGAGTGAGTGGTTTAATATAAATTTAAACATATTATTCAATATAACTTACAATTATTTGGAGAGCCATTTTAACATCTTTGCCTAGAGCTTATTGCCATTAAGGGAATTTATACATTTTTGCTTGTATGTCCTTACATGTGCCAAAAGAATAGTACTTTTAACCTTATTTACCAAAGTCTAAACTGTTAGTATCAAATGCTTGAGTTGTCTTATTTCTCAACTATATCAGTTCAAAGTTAAAACCTGCCAATTTAAACTACCTGGTGTTGCCTTCTTTTACCATCAACAAGTAGAATCTCTCTATTAATGATTAATCATTGGATCGCCCCAATGTGTATAACAAAGTGGGTTTTTTCTGATTATTTATGCCCTCTACATGCTATAGTATGACTTTTTTTAAATGACATACATCCATCCAAACACCATCATAGACAGCGACAGGATACCAGTGAGTCCTCTTACTCATAGATTCTAGAAAAGGGTACTTGTCTATGATCGTAAATGTCATAGTATAGTATGCCACCAAAACGTCACACTCTAAGTGTTTATCTTTACTAGGTGTTTATCTTTATATTTACTAAGTGTTTATATGTATTACCTTTACTAAGTGTTTATCTTTATATTTACTAAGTGTTTATCTTTATCTTTACTAAGTGTTTATTTGTATTTACTAAGTGTTTATTTTTGTATTTTCTAAGTGTTTAAATAAAGTGTTTGTTTTTACTAAGTGTTGAAGTGTTTCAGACCATTTGTTGCAGTTACACTTTTTCACCAGAACTACACTGTCATCTTACTCATAGATTCTAGAAAAGGGTACTTGTTTATGATCGTAAATGTCATAGTATAGTATGCCACCAAAACATCACACTCTAATTGTTTATCTTTACTAAGTGTTTATATGTATTATATATAGTAAGTGTTTATTTTTATTTTTTTTACTAAGTGTTTATTTTTATTAAAAGTTTATTTTACTAAGTGTTTATCTTTATCTTTACTAAGTGCTTTTTGTATTTTCTAAGTGTTTCAATAAAGTGTTGGTTTTGAAATTTTTCTAAGTGTTTCAGACCATTTGTTGCAGTTACACTTTTTCACCAGAAAAGTTTAAGATCGGCAACATTTCAAGGGTTCCCCTTTCGCCAAAACCAGTAAAGGCTCACATCAGTGAGACCTTTACTGGCTTTTAGTGTTTTGTAATGAACAGGAGTCAAAGATACAGGCTTTACAATACCTTTTTATTCAACAACAGTACATTTACAAGATAAACAACATTGTGTAGGTGACAGATCAGTTCTAAAAAGACTACAAACAGTGCTGAGTGTAAGTAGCAAAATTTCTGAATCAAAGATTGGCACACACACATAGTCTATGAAACTTAAGTGGCCATCTTTTCTAAATGTGTATGTTTAAAACAAATTCAGTTTATGTGTTGGTTACAAGAGTTAACTTAGCAAATATGTACAGAGGTTAAACAGTGTTGCTAAGGTAGGCATACTAACTTTACCCAGTCCATGGAAGTGAGGTTCTTCTGCTGTGAGGAGACAGACAAAGGGTTTAGGAGTAAGACACCATCTTTGATTCAGCCTTTTGTAAAGATTTTCTGGACTGGGTAAAGTAACTAGGCCTAACTTAGCAACAAGACATCTTGTAAATGTAATGTAGTCTTACTCCTAAACCTCAGTACATATATGCTAAGTTAACTCTTTTCTAACACAACACATAGACTGTGAATTTGTTTTAAATGACAAAGATGACAAACAAAAGGGCTGAATCAAAGAGGGTGTCTTTGAAACTTATGTAATGTAGTCTTACTCACCTCTGTACATATACAACACATAAACTGTGAATTTGTTTTAAACATATTTATTCAGAAAATCTTTACAAAAGGCTGAATCAAAGATGGTGTCTTACTCCTAAACCCTTTGTCTGTCTCCTCACAGCAGAAGAACCTCACTTCCATGGACTGGGTTAAGTTAGTATGCCTACCTTAGCAACACTGTTTAACCTCTGTACATATTTGCTAAGTTAATTCTTGTAACCAACACATCAACTGAATTTGTTTTAAACATACACATTTAGAAAAGATGGCCACTTAAGTTTCATAGACTATGTGTGTGTGCCAATCTTTGATTCAGAAATTTTGCTACTTACACTCAGCACTGTTTGTAGTCTTTTTAGAACTGATCTGTCACCTACACAATGTTGTTTATCTTGTAAATGTACTGTTGTTGAATAAAAAGGTATTGTAAAGCCTGTATCTTTGACTCCTGTTCATTACAAAACACTAAAAGCCAGTAAAGGTCTCACTGATGTGAGCCTTTACTGGTTTTGGCGAAAGGGGAACCCTTGAAATTTTGCCAATCTTAAACTTTTCTGGTGAAAAAGTCTAACTGCAACAAATGGTCTGAAACACTTAGAAAAATTTCAAAACCAACACTTTATTGAAACACTTAGAAAATACAAAAAGCACTTAGTAAAGATAAAGATAAACACTTAGTAAAATAAACTTTTAGTAAAAATAAACACTTAGTAAAAAAACTAAAAATAAACACTTACTATATATAATACATATAAACACTTAGTAAAGATAAACAATTAGAGTGTGATGTTTTGGTGGCATACTATACTATGACATTTATGATCATAAACAAGTACCCTTTTCTAGAATCTATGAGTAAGATGACAGTATAGTTCTGGTGAAAAAGTGTAACTGCAACAAATGGTCTGAAACACTTCAATACTTAGTAAAAACAAACACTTTATTTAAACACTTAGAAAATACAAAAATAAACACTTAGTAAATACAAATAAACACTTAGTAAAGATAAAGATAAACACTTAGTAAATATAAAGATAAACACTTAGTAAAGGTAATACATATAAACACTTAGTAAAGATAAAGATAAAAACCTAGTAAAGATAACCACTTAGAGTGTGACGTTTTGGTGGCATACTATACTATGACATTTACGATCATAGACAAGTACCCATTTCTAGAATCTATGAGTAAGAGGACTCACTGGTATCCTGTCGCTGTCTATGATGGTGTTTGGATGGATGTATGTCATTTAAAAAAAGTCATACTATAGCATGTAGAGGGCATAAATAATCAGCAAAAACCCACTTTGTTATACACATTGGGGCGATCCAATGATTAATCATTAATTAGAGAGATTCTACTTGTTGATGGTAAAAGAAGGCAACACCAGGTAGTTTAAATTGGCAGGTTTTAACTTTGAACTGATATAGTTGAGAAATAAGACAACTCAAGCATTTCATACTAACAGTTTAGACTTTGGTAAATAAGGTTAAAAGTACTATTCTTTTGGCACATGTAAGGACATACAAGCAAAAATGTATAAATTCCCTTAATGGCAATAAGCTCTAGGCAAAGATGTTAAAATGGCTCTCCAAATAATTGTAAGTTATATTGAATAATATGTTTAAATTTATATTAAACCACTCACTCAGTCAGTCAGTCAGTGAGTTAAACCATCCTCGGGTCAGCAGTTTCTGAAACAAAGAGAAAATGATGTTAGTGTCATTAAATAGTATCCCAAAATATACTAATTAAACTACTAACTATACCCAAAAATCACGATATGAATAGATAGTAAAAGTTTAAGGATTTTGTAGTTGTCGACATAGCAGCGGTTGGCATTATTGACTTTTAAGAAACAAGCATGTATACTCCACAAACATTTATTTACAAGATAATAAAAAGACATATTAATCTAATTAAATAACAAACAAAGACAAGATGGCAACTTACGTTGAATAGATCATGTTCAAGTACCAAAATGGCCACCGGGACCTCAGCACAAAGGGTGTGTGATGTGCATGTTTATGTGATGTCAATAAATGTCAAATGTGGCATTAAATCAATACAAAAAAAAGTCATGGTATAGTATGTCATTTTAAAAAAAGTAATAGTATAGTATGTCATTTTAAAAAGTCATAGTATAGTATGTCATTTTAAAAAGTCATACTATAGTATTTCGAAAAAAAGTCATAGTATAGTATGTCATTTTAAAAAAGTGATAGTATAGTATGTCATTTTAAAAAAGTCATAGTATAGTATGTCATTTTAAAAAGGTCATAGTATAGTATGTCATTTTAAAAAAGTCATAGTATAGTATGTCATTTTAAAAAAGTAATAGTATAGTCTGTCATTTTAAAAAGGTTATAGTATAGTATGTCATTTTAAAAAAGTCATAGTATAGTATGTCGTTTTAAAAAAGTAATAGTATAGTATGTCATTTTAAAAAAGTAATAGTATAGTATGTCATTTTAAAAAGTCATACTATAGCATGTCATTTTAAAAAGTCATACTATAATATGTCAAAAAAAGTAATAGTATAGTATGTCATTTTAAAAAAGTAATAGTATAGTCTGTCATTTTAAAAAGTCATAGTATAGTATGTCATTCTAAAAAGTCATACTATAGTATGTCAAAAAAAAGTCGTAGTATAGTATGTGGAAAAAAAGTCATGGTATAGTATGTCATTTTAAAAAAGTGATTGTATAGTATGTCATTTTAAAAAGTCATAGTATAGTATGTAATTAAAAAAAGTCATAGTATAGTATGACAAAAAGAAAGACATAGTATAGTATGTCGAGGGCATAAATAATCAGCAAAAACTCCAAAAAAACCCACTTTGTTATACACAAAGCTATTGGAGCAATCCAATGATTAATCATTAATTAGAGAGATTCTACTTGTTGATGGCTTTTGGCCCATGCAAGGACATACAAGCAAAAACGTATAAATTCCCTTAATGGCAATAAGCTCTAGGCAAAGACCTTAAAATGGCTCTCCAAATAATTATAAGTTATATTGAATAATATGTTTAAATTTATATTAAACCATCCTCGGGTCAGCAGTTTCTGAAACAAAGAGAAAATGATGTTAGTGTCATTAAATAGTATTCTAAAATATACTAATTAAACTACTAACTATACCCAAAAATCACTATATGAATAGACAGTAAAAGTTTAGGGATTTTGTAGTTGTCGACATAGCAGCGGTTGGCATTATTGACTTTTAAGAAACTTTAAAGAGACAAGCATGTATACTCCACAAACATTTATTTACAAGATAATAAAAAGACATATTAATCAATCTAATTAAATAACAAACCAAGACAAAGACAAGATGGCGACTTATTGCAGAGTGTTTGGACTTAAAACTCCTTAATTCAAGTGGATGAGATGCAAGAGTAAAATACTATTATGGCCTATGGCCAATCATTTTTACATTTACATCGCCGCTTTACACGTACCCGCTCTCCTCCTCCTCCCCGAAACCCGATCCTAGAGGACACAGTTAGAAAAACAACAAAAAAAGGTCTGCCTCATATGATGAAAAAAGAGAAAACACTCCTTATTTGAGCACTTTTGACTGCATTATTTCATTTTTTTTTTTTATACCGTTCTTTCTCCCTGCCATGTATCCTTTTTTTAATGTAACATTAAATTACTCTATTTCCCCATTCACAATATCTCTTACTAAAAAGGCAGGAAAAGGGTATTCCTACACAAATATACTATGAACAGTGCTTATCTTTGACCTGTTAAAATCTATTATTGCTTGGTATTTTTTCCTCATTCGCCCACAATAGACCATGTGCAAGTACCAAGATGACCACCGGGACCTGAGCACAAAGGGTGTGTGATGTTAATATGTGTCAAATGTGGCATTAAATCAATACATGTACATAGACAGAGGTTTAACAGGTTTTAAAGTTTAGGGCTTTGCCGTGTGTAATTCTGTGCTAATGTGGTCCAGTTACGTTACCGGTCCACCAGCCAGACTGGAGAAAGATGTGGATCCAGGGTGAAAAGATGCAGTCTTTGCTGTGTTGAGATCCAGTCGTGCAGTTTGGAGGGAAACTGGTTCGGTTAGCAGCTCGGTGCTAACTTGTTTGTTGCTGTTGTGTAGAGAGAGCAGTGTCTCCTAGCTTGTGCAAAAGAAAACAAAGAGCCAAGACGCATCTGCCTGTCTTTTATATGGTGTTAATCAGGTGTGGGCGGGCTACACCTGCTGTGAGTGGTGATTGGTGCACTCTGGTTGGCTGCTGAGCAATCAGGGGGATTGTGTTCAGGTGTGCTGCTGGTATAAATCCTCTGCATTTCTTGGCTGGGAGCCGAAAGAGTCAGTCGGAAACGAGAGTCTGGGCGCTAACTAGTCTGGTTTGCCGACGTAAGCCTGTTTAAAGAGCTAAGAAAGGGCCCCGACAGAGTCTCTGGAATTAGCTAGTCTGATTTTTGGCTCATTTGGCCCTTTGTCTGAATCATCTCTACCTTGGAACAAAAGACTCAAGTGCTCATCTTTTCTGAAATTCATTCTGCCCAAATTGTTCTCTTGTTAACATGTGTCTGTCTCTGCTCCTAACCTCACAGGACAAGAACCTGGAAGACTTCAGGACAACTCTAGCCAAACAAAGGATTGGAGGGACTGCATCTTTTCTGAAATTCATTCTGCCCAAATTGTTCTCTTGTTAACATGTGTTTGTCTCTGCTCCTAACCTCACAGGACAAGAACCTGGAAGACTTCAGGACTGAAGGGACTGCCAGAACCTTTTTTTCTTCCATGGACTGGGTTAAGTAACACTGTTTAACCTCTGTAGAAGAATAGTACTTTTAACCTTATTTATCAGTCTAAACTGTTGGTATCAAATGCTTGAGTTGTGTTATTTCTCAACTATATCAGTTCAAAGTTAAAACCTGCCAATTTAAACTACCTGGTGTTGCCTTCTTTTACCATCAACAAGTAGAATCTCTCTAATTAATGATTAATAATTGGATCGCCCCAATGTGTATAACAAAGTGGGTTTTTGCTGATTATTTATGCCCTCTACATGCTATAGTATGACTTTTTTTAAATGACATACATCCATCCAAAACGTCACACTAAGTGTTTATATGTATTATATATACTAAGTGTTTATTTTTGTATTTTCTAAGTGTTTAAATAAAGTGTTTGTTTTTATTAAGTGTTGAAGTGTTTCAGACCATTTGTTGCAGTTACACTTTTTCACCAGAACTACACTGAGTCCTCTTACTCATAGATTCTAGAAAAGGGTACTTGTTTATGATCATAAATGTCATAGTATGCCACCAAAACATCACACTCTAATTGTTTATCTTTACTAAGTGTTTATATATAGTAAGTGTTTATTTTTACTAAAAGTTTATTTTATCTTTACTAAGTGCTTTTTTGTATTTTATAAGTGTTTCAATAAACATTTTTTTTAAACATTTCTAGGACAAATTGACATGAGAAAGCTTCTTTAAAAACAAAATGTTATTTTTTACAAAGTTTATTTTACACAAAGTTTATTTTACTAAGTGTTTACTTTTATTTTTTTGTATTTTCTAAGTGTTTCAATAAAGTGTTGGTTTTTACCAAGTGTTGAATTTGTCTAAGTGTTTCAGACCATTTGTTGCAGTTACACTTTTTCACCAGAAAAGTTTAAGATGTTTTGTAATGAACAGGAGTCAAAGATACAGGTTTACACACTTTTTATTCAACAACAGTACATTTACAAGATAAACAACATTGTGTAGGTGACAGATCAGTTCTAAAAAGACTACAAACAGTGCTGAGTGTAAGTAGCAAAATTTCTGAATCAAAGATTGGCACACACACATAGTCTATGAAACTTAAGTGGCCATCTTTTCTAAATGTGTATGTTTAAAACAAATTCAGTTTATGTGTTGGTTACAAGAGTTAACTTAGCAAATATGTACAGAGGTTAAACAGTGTTGCTAAGGTAGGCATACTAACTTAACCCAGTCCATGGAAGTGAGGTTCTTCTGCTGTGAGGAGACAGACAAAGGGTTTAGGATTAAGACACCATTTTTGTATAAATATATTCCAAACAAATTCACAGTTTATGTGTTGTATATGTACAGAGATGAGTAAGATTACATAAGTTTCAAAGACACCATCTTTGATTCAGCCCTTTTGTTTGTCATCTATGAAACCAAGTGGCCATCTTTGTCATTTAAAACAAATTCACAGTCTATGTGTTGTGTTAGAAAAGAGTTAACTTAGCATATATGTACAGAGGTTCCAGTCCATGGAAGAAAAAGAGATTATCTTTTGAGGTTTAGGAGTAAGACTACATTACAAGATGTCAAAATGGCCACATAAGTTTCAAAGACACCATCTTTGATTCAGCCCTTTTGTTTGTGGTGAATAAATATGCTTAAAACAAATACACAGTTTATGTGTCTATGTACAGAGGTTAAACAGTGTTACTTAACCCAGTCCATGGAAGAAAAAGAGGTTCTGGCAGTCCCTTCAGTCCTGAAGTCTTCCAGGTTCTTGTCCTGTGAGGTTAGGAGCAGAGACAGACACATGTTAACAAGAGAACAATTTGGGCAGAATGAATTTCAGAAAAGATGAGCACTTGAGTCTTTTGTTCCAAGGTAGAGATGATTCAGACAAAGGGCCAAATGAGCCAAAAATCTGACTAGCTAACCAGACTCTGTCGGGGCCCTTTCTTAGCTCTTTAAACAGGCTTACGTCGGCAAACCAGACTAGTTAGCGCCCAGACTCTCGTTTCCGACTGACTCTTTCGGCTCCCAGCCAAGAAATGCCGAGGATTAATACCAGCAGACACACCTGAACACAATCCCCCTGATTGCTCAGCAGCCAACCAGAGTGCACCAATCACCACTCACAGCAGGTGTAGCCCGCCCACACCTGATTAACACCATATAAAAGACAGGCAGATGCCTCTTGGCTCTTTGTTTTCTTTTGCACAAGCTAGGAGACACTGCTCTCTCTACACAACAGCAACAAACAAGTTAGCACCGAGCTGCTAACCGAACCAGTTTCCCTCCAAACTGCACGACTGGATCTCAACACAGCAAAGACTGCATCTTTTCACCCTGGATCCACATCTTTCTCCAGTCTGGCTGGTGGACCGGTAACGTAACTGGACCACATTAGCACAGAATTACACACGGCAAAGCCCTAAACTTTAAAACCTGTTAAACCTCTGTCTATGTACATGTATTGATTTAATGCCACATTTGACACATATTAACATCACACACCCTTTGTGCTCAGGTCCCGGTGGTCATCTTGGTACTTGCACATGGTCTATTGTGGGCGAATGAGGAAAAAATACCAAGCAATAATAGATTTTAACAGGTCAAAGATAAGCACTGTTCATAGTATATTTGTGTAGGTATAGAGAATACCCTTTTCCTGCCTTTTTAGTAAGAGATATTGTGAATGGGGAAATAGAGTAATTTAATGTTACATTAAAAAAAGGATACATGGCAGGGAGAAAGAACGGTATAAAAAAAAAAAATGAAATAATGCAGTCAAAAGTGCTCAAATAAGGAGTGTTTTCTCTTTTTTCATCATATGAGGCAGACCTTTTTTTGTTGTTTTTCTAAATGTGTCCTCTAGGATCGGGTTTCGGGGAGGAGGAGGAGAGCGGGTACGTGTAAAGCGGCGATGTAAATGTAAAAATGATTGGCCATAGGCCATAATAGTATTTTAATCTTGCATCTCATCCACTTGAATTAAGGAGTTTTAAGTCCAAACACTCTGCAATAAGTCGCCATCTTGTCTTTGTCTTGGTTTGTTATTTAATTAGATTGATTAATATGTCTTTTTATTATCTTGTAAATAAATGTTTGTGGAGTATACATGCTTGTCTCTTTAAAGTTTCTTAAAAGTCAATAATGCCAACCGCTGCTATGTCGACAACTACAAAATCCTTAAACTTTTACTGTCTATTCATATAGTGATTTTTGGGTATAGTTAGTAGTTTAATTAGTATATTTTAGAATACTATTTAATGACACTAACATCATTTTCTCTTTGTTTCAGAAACTGCTGACCCGAGGATGGTTTAATATAAATTTAAACATATTATTCAATATAACTTATCATTATTTGGAGAGCCATTTTAAGGTCTTTGCCTAGAGCTTATTGCCATTAAGGGAATTTATACATTTTTGCTTGTATGTCCTTGCATGTGCCAAAAGCCATCAACAAGTAGAATCTCTCTAATTAATGATTAATCATTGGATTGCCCCAATAGCTTTGTGTATAACAAAGTGGGTTTTTTGGAGTTTTTGCTGATTATTTATGCCCTCGACATACTATACTATGACTTTTTTTTTGTCATACTATACTATGACTTTTTTTAATTACATACTATACTATCACTTTTTTAAAATGACATACTATACCATGACTTTTTTTCGACATGCTATACTATGACTTTTTTTTGACATACTATAGTATGACTTTTTAAAATGACATACTATACTATGACTTTTTTAAAATGACATACTATACTATTACTTTTTCTCGACATACTATACTATGACTTTTTTTGACATACTATAGTATGACTTTTTAAAATGACATACTATACTATGACTTTTTAAAATGACATACTATACTATTTCTTTTTTTTTGACATACTTTAGTATGACTTTTTAAAATGACATACTATACTATTACTTTTTTTTTGTCATACTATACTATCACTTTTTTAAAATGACATACTATACCATGACTTTTTTTCGACATGCTATACTATGACTTTTTTTTGACATACTATAGTATGACTTTTTAAAATGACATACTATACTATGAGTTTTTTAAATGACATACTATACTATTCCTTTTTTTTTGACATACTTTAGTATGACTTTTTAAAATGACATACTATACTATGACTTTTTTTCGACATACTATACTATTACTTTTTTTCGACATACTATAGTATGACTTTTTAAAATGACATACTATACTATGACTTTTTAAAATGACATACTATACTATTACTTTTTTTTCGACATACTATAGTATGACTTTTTAAAATGACATACTATACTATGACTTTTTAAAATGACATACTATACTATTACTTTTTTTTTGACATACTATAGTATGACTTTTTAAAATGACATACTATTATGTCTATATACTATTACTTTTTTTAAAATGACATACTATACCATGACTTTTTTTTGTATTGATTTAATGCTACATTTGACATTTATTGACATCACATACATAAACATGCACATCACACACCCTTTGTGCTGAGGTCCCGGTGGCCATTTTGGTACTTGCACATGATCTATTCAACCTAAGTTTCCATCTTGTCTTTGTTTGTTATTTAATTAGAATAATATGTCTTTTTATTATCTTGTAAATAAATGTTTGTCGAGTATACATGCTTGTTTCTTAAAAGTCAATAATGCCAACCGCTGCTATGTCGACAACTACAAAATCCTTAAACTTTTACTATCTATTCATATCCAGATTTTTGGGTATAATTAGTAGTTTAATTAGTATATTTTGGGATACTATTTAATGACACTAACATCATTTTCTCTTTGTTTCAGAAACTGCTGACCCGAGGATGGTTTAACTCACTGACTGACTGACTGAGTGAGTGGTTTAATATAAATTTAAACATATTATTCAATATAACTTACAATTATTTGGAGAGCCATTTTAACATCTTTGCCTAGAGCTTATTGCCATTAAGGGAATTTATACATTTTTGCTTGTATGTCCTTACATGTGCCAAAAGAATAGTACTTTTAACCTTATTTACCAAAGTCTAAACTGTTAGTATCAAATGCTTGAGTTGTCTTATTTCTCAACTATATCAGTTCAAAGTTAAAACCTGCCAATTTAAACTACCTGGTGTTGCCTTCTTTTACCATCAACAAGTACAATCTATCTAATAAATGATTAATCATTGGATCGCCCCAATGTGTATAACAAAGTGGGTTTTTTCTGATTATTTATGCCCTCTACATGCTATAGTATGACTTTTTTTAAATGACATACATCCATCCAAACACCATCATAGACAGCGACAGGATACCAGTGAGTCCTCTTACTCATAGATTCTAGAAAAGGGTACTTGTCTATGATCGTAAATGTCATAGTATAGTATGCCACCAAAACGTCCCACTCTAAGTGTTTATCTTTACTAGGTGTTTATCTTTATATTTACTAAGTGTTTATCTTTATATTTACTAAGTGTTTATTTGTATTTACTAAGTGTTTATTTTTGTATTTTCTAAGTGTTTAAATAAAGTGTTTGTTTTTACTAAGTGTTGAAGTGTTTCAGACCATTTGTTGCAGTTACACTTTTTCACCAGAACTACACTGTCATCTTACTCATAGATTCTAGAAAAGGGTACTTGTTTATGATCGTAAATGTCATAGTATAGTATGCCACCAAAACATCACACTCTAATTGTTTATCTTTACTAAGTGTTTATATGTATTATATATAGTAAGTGTTTATTTTTATTTTTTTTACTAAGTGTTTATTTTTACTAAAAGTTTATTTTACTAAGTGTTTATCTTTATCTTTACTAAGTGCTTTTTGTATTTTCTAAGTGTTTCAATAAAGTGTTGGTTTTGAAATTTTTCTAAGTGTTTCAGACCATTTGTTGCAGTTAGACTTTTTCACCAGAAAAGTTTAAGATCGGCAACATTTCAAGGGTTCCCCTTTCGCCAAAACCAGTAAAGGCTCACATCAGTGAGACCTTTACTGGCTTTTAGTGTTTTGTAATGAACAGGAGTCAAAGATACAGGCTTTACAATACCTTTTTATTCAACAACAGTACATTTACAAGATAAACAACATTGTGTAGGTGACAGATCAGTTCTAAAAAGACTACAAACAGTGCTGAGTGTAAGTAGCAAAATTTCTGAATCAAAGATTGGCACACACACATAGTCTATGAAACTTAAGTGGCCATCTTTTCTAAATGTGTATGTTTAAAACAAATTCAGTTTATGTGTTGGTTACAAGAGTTAACTTCGCAAATATGTACAGAGGTTAAACAGTGTTGCTAAGGTAGGCATACTAACTTTACCCAGTCCATGGAAGTGAGGTTCTTCTGCTGTGAGGAGACAGACAAAGGGTTTAGGAGTAAGACACCATCTTTGATTCAGCCTTTTGTAAAGATTTTCTGGACCGGGTAAAGTAACTAGGCCTAACTTAACAACAAGACATCTTGTAAATGTAATGTAGTCTTACTCCTAAACCTCAGTACATATATGCTAAGTTAACTCTTTTCTAACACAACACATAGACTGTGAATTTGTTTTAAATGACAAAGATGACAAACAAAAGGGCTGAATCAAAGAGGGTGTCTTTGAAACTTATGTAATGTAGTCTTACTCACCTCTGTACATATACAACACATAAACTGTGAATTTGTTTTAAACATATTTATTCAGAAAATCTTTACAAAAGGCTGAATCAAAGATGGTGTCTTACTCCTAAACCCTTTGTCTGTCTCCTCACAGCAGAAGAACCTCACTTCCATGGACTGGGTAAAGTTAGTATGCCTACCTTAGCAACACTGTTTAACCTCTGTACATATTTGCTAAGTTAATTCTTGTAACCAACACATCAACTGAATTTGTTTTAAACATACACATTTAGAAAAGATGGCCACATAAGTTTCATAGACTATGTGTGTGTGCCAATCTTTGATTCAGAAATTTTGCTACTTACACTCAGCACTGTTTGTAGTCTTTTTAGAACTGATCTGTCACCTACACAATGTTGTTTATCTTGTAAATGTACTGTTGTTGAATAAAAAGGTATTGTAAAGCCTGTATCTTTGACTCCTGTTCATTACAAAACACTAAAAGCCAGTAAAGGTCTCACTGATGTGAGCCTTTACTGGTTTTGGCGAAAGGGGAACCCTTGAAATGTTGCCGATCTTAAACTTTTCTGGTGAAAAAGTGTAACTGCAACAAATGGTCTGAAACACTTAGAAAAATTTCAAAACCAACACTTTATTGAAACACTTAGAAAATACAAAAAGCACTTAGTAAAGATAAAGATAAACACTTAGTAAAATAAACTTTTAGTAAAAATAAACACTTAGTAAAAAAACTAAAAATAAACACTTACTATATATAATACATATAAACACTTAGTAAAGATAAACAATTAGAGTGTGATGTTTTGGTGGCATACTATACTATGACATTTATGATCATAAACAAGTACCATTTTCTAGAATCTATGAGTAAGATGACAGTGTAGTTCTGGTGAAAAAGTGTAACTGCAACAAATGGTCTGAAACACTTCAATACATAGTAAAAACAAACACTTTATTTAAACACTTAGAAAATACAAAAATAAACACTTAGTAAATACAAATAAACACTTAGTAAAGATAAAGATAAACACTTAGTAAATATAAAGATAAACACTTAGTAAAGGTAATACATATAAACACTTAGTAAAGATAAAGATAAACACCTAGTAAAGATAAACACTTAGAGTGTGACGTTTTGGTGGCATACTATACTATGACATTTACGATCATAGACAAGTACCCTTTTCTAGAATCTATGAGTAAGAGGACTCACTGGTATCCTGTCGCTGTCTATGATGGTGTTTGGATGGATGTATGTCATTTAAAAAAAGTCATACTATAGCATGTAGAGGGCATAAATAATCAGCAAAAACCCACTTTGTTATACACATTGGGGCGATCCAATGATTAATCATTAATTAGAGAGATTCTACTTGTTGATGGTAAAACAAGGCAACACCAGGTAGTTTAAATTGGCAGGTTTTAACTTTGAACTGATATAGTTGAGAAATAAGACAACTCAAGCATTTGATACTAACAGTTTAGACTTTGGTAAATAAGGTTAAAAGTACTATTCTTTTGGCACATGTAAGGACATACAAGCAAAAATGTATAAATTCCCTTAATGGCAATAAGCTCTAGGCAAAGATGTTAAAATGGCTCTCCAAATAATTGTAAGTTATATTGAATAATATGTTTAAATTTATATTAAACCACTCACTCAGTCAGTCAGTCAGTGAGTTAAACCATCCTCGGGTCAGCAGTTTCTGAAACAAAGAGAAAATGATGTTAGTGTCATTAAATAGTATCCCAAAATATACTAATTAAACTACTAACTATACCCAAAAATCACGATATGAATAGATAGTAAAAGTTTAAGGATTTTGTAGTTGTCGACATAGCAGCGGTTGGCATTATTGACTTTTAAGAAACAAGCATGTATACTCGACAAACATTTATTTACAAGATAATAAAAAGACATATTAATCTAATTAAATAACAAACAAAGACAAGATGGAAACTTAGGTTGAATAGATCATGTGCAAGTACCAAAATGGCCACCGGGACCTCAGCACAAAGGGTGTGTGATGTGCATGTTTATGTATGTGATGTCAATAAATGTCAAATGTGGCATTAAATCAATACAAAAAAAAGTCATGGTATAGTATGTCATTTTAAAAAAAGTAATAGTATAGTATGTCATTTTAAAAAGTCATAGTATAGTATGTCATTTTAAAAAGTCATACTATAGTATTTCGAAAAAAAGTCATAGTATAGTATGTCGAAAAAAAGTCATAGTATAGTATGTCATTTTAAAAAAGTGATAGTATAGTATGTCATTTTAAAAAGTCATAGTATATTATGTCATTTTAAAAAAGTCATAGTATAGTATGTAATTAAAAAAAGTCATAGTATATTATATCATTTTAAAAAAGTCATAGTATAGTATAGTATGTCATTTTAAAAAGGTTATAGTATAGTATGTCATTTTAAAAAAGTCATAGTATAGTATGTCATTTTAAAAAAGTAATAGTATAGTATGTCATTTTAAAAAGTCATACTATAGCATGTCATTTTAAAAAGTCATACTATAATATGTCAAAAAAAGTAATAGTATAGTATGTCATTTTAAAAAAGTAATAGTATAGTCTGTCATTTTAAAAAGTCATAGTATAGTATGTCATTTTAAAAAAGTAATAGTATAGTCTGTCATTTTAAAAAGTCATAGTATAGTATGTCATTTTAAAAAGTCATACTATAGTATGTCAAAAAAAAGTCATAGTATAGTATGTGGAAAAAAAGTCATGGTATAGTATGTCATTTTAAAAAAGTGATTGTATAGTATGTCATTTTAAAAAGTCATAGTATAGTATGTAATTAAAAAAAGTCATAGTATAGTATGACAAAAAAAAAGTCATAGTATAGTATGTCGAGGGCATAAATAATCAGCAAAAACTCCAAAAAAACCCACTTTGTTATACACAAAGCTATTGGGGCAATCCAATGATTAATCATTAATTAGAGAGATTCTACTTGTTGATGGCTTTTGGCCCATGCAAGGACATACAAGCAAAAACGTATAAATTCCCTTAATGGCAATAAGCTCTAGGCAAAGACCTT
>CAKAOJ020000480.1:0-35000 GCA_916701645.2 Sebastolobus alascanus
AGTCACTCTGCCACTGCTCTGAAACTACAGTAGAAATCCATAATAGAGGTCATTTCTAACTGTTACACACAATGCAGAGGTGTGAACTAGAGTAAGACTCCACTTGACAAAATAGGGACTGAATCAATAAATAGGAACGTGACACTCACCAGCAGCAAGTCGGCCAGGAGCGCAATCCAATTACTGCAAGTTTCAAAAGTTAACACAAAACACTGCACACAGAATAAGATTCAACAGACTAACTGTTGTATATAAAGTATACAGTCAGACACAAATACAGGCTAACGTTATGGGTTTCACTTAGCATACCCATAGCTCAATACTCTTTTTGTTCCCTTACTGAGCTGAAGTGGAGGAACAGTAATAAATACAGCAGGTTTAGAAGAAATCCATGACGACTCAGACGTGAAGCCTCATATTACAGTAGTTTTGGTTGAACTTTAAAATGCATTGTTGTATTGAACGAGGACTGTAGATATCGTCCCGCATCACTTACATTAATATTATACATTTTATGAACAATTACAGCAACCAGTAACTCTTTTAAAGCACATACTGGTGTGTTTCTAACACAGTCCATGTTCTTCTCTGTGTGGGAGGAACATCAGAAATCAAATTTATCCCCACAATACACACTTACATAACAACATTAGCCTCATGTTAATTATATACACACACAGATGCAGACAGTTCCTGTTTAACCCACATGGGGGAGCTGGAGCTTCATGAATAGATAAATTAAGCCTTCACAGTCACAACCTGGTTTATTGTGTTATATCCCAGGCCTGTAAGCTGTTATATGTGGGAGAAACAGGAAATACTTTATTAATAAGGCTAAAACAACATCTTTACAGCATTAGGGAGAACAGACTGACCACCCCTTTGGTACAGCACTTTCAGATTCATCCCATTCAATATTTCAAGATCCTTGGTCTACATTCATGTGCCACGTGGACCAGAGGCCAGCATAAACAACAGGAAAACATATGGATAGAGAAACTTAAGACTAAAGCCCCACTCAGGCTCAATATCTCTTAGTAACCTACCAGAATAGTAGAGGGTGACGGGGGAATCCTGTTGAAAGAGAAATAAAAGGTTTAATCAGAACTGGGGTGTAAATGTGTGCTCTGTAATATCTGATGTATTTTTTTGGTGGTAATTATGCATGCTCTTCCTCACAAAACTTATCTGATCACACTTACCTGTGTTGAAGTACCAGAGCTGCAGAGTGAAGACTATCACGATCCAACTTCTTTTGAATCCCCCCTCCATTGGACAGAAGCCAGCTCTTGACCTTTTGACCTCTGCCTTGCTGGGACCAAATTCACCCCTTAAAAGTGAGATGTGAGAGGAGTTATGTTTGCCACCTTTTAGTAATCGATCAACTCCTTGCTGGTCTCTGGTGATTATTATTTACTTTTTATTATTCTCTCAGGCCGGTAGCGGTCTGGGCCCAGGAGCTGCCTTTGCACTTACGGTTTATTCTTGTTGAATTTGCCATTATTTATCCATTTATTTACCTAATTAATTATATTATCAATCAATATTACTTATCTTCATTTGTCAGCATGTACAACCTAATTGAGTTGATAATTATTTGCATGTATTTATTGTGTATTTGATATTTTTTTGGTGACCTTATTATTTATCATGCTTTATTTAACTATGAATTGATTTCTAGCACTTATTTTGCATTCCAAGCCAGAGGGATGGGAATGCATCCATATGGGCAGGTCCCAGACCAAACTGACCAATATCTTTAACCTTTCTTTTCTTTTATGACCTGGTAACATCAAGAGGTGGATATTTCACGGAGCACACACCACACTAATAGAACTCTATGGGGAGTGTGGATTGGCATCACTGGACAGATCCCTGTCGCCAGTGTACCGGACCCACAAGTGTGGCAATGTAAGAACCATTTTTCCTAACCTAACCCTAACCCACTAACGTTACATCTTAAATAAAGCACCAAAGTTACGTCTACAAGCCGAAACGTCGTGAAAGTTTAAAGAAATCTCCCAACTTGTGCTTGGATTAATGCTTCGTTACCTTATCCACATGCTCGCTTTTAGTTTTACCTCGGATCCACTCGGATCACATTGCCACATGAGAAATGCTGACATGGGCTGCAAAGCTCAACAAATAAGTCAAAACACGGGAAACTCAACATCTGATTGGTTTAAGAATATGGTGAGGTAATGAAGGTTTCATCTGTTAACAAACACATCTGCTGTGATTGATAATAATAATAATTTTATATATATATAGATTAACAAAGATTATTTATATAGAACTTATCAAAACAAGTACAAAGTGCTTTACAAGGCAGACATAAAACTGATAAAGGATAGAATCCAATTCCACTTCCTGCTGGAAACTGTCTCACCTGACCGCAGCTTTTTGTCACCGCCATCTGCTGCTGCCGCCGCCTGATCTCGGCCCAGTTCATCTCCAACAAGCCTGGTCACTCGTTGTGCGTTGCAATACCCATAATACCATACTATTTAGTATGCCAGAAAAATATGTACTATGTCCCAGTACATATTATGTCAAATGCAAAAATACCAGGTCCATCCATTTCGTTATCTGTACCCAATTATCCTGCTCAGAGTGGCGGGGGGGCCTGGAGCCGACCCCAGCTGACATTGGGTGAAGGAGGGGTTCACTCTGGACAGGTGAAGGAGCGGTTCACCCTGGACAGGTGAGGGAGGGGTTCACCCTGTACAGGTGAAGGAGGGGTTCACCCTGTACAGGTGAAGGAGGGGTTCACCCTGGACAGGTGAAGGAGGGGTTCACCCTGGGCAGGTGAAGGAGGGGTTCACCCTGGACAGGTGAAGGGGGGGTTCACCCTGGACAGGTGAAGGAGGGGTTCACCCTGGACAGGTGAAGGGGGGGTTCACCCTGGACAGGTGAAGGAGGGGTTCACCCTGGACAGGTGAAGGAGGGGTTCACCCTGGACAGGTGAAGGAGGGGTTCACCCTGGACAGGTGAAGGAGGGGTTCACTCTGGACAGGTGAAGGAGGGGTTCACCCTGGACAGGTGAAGGAGGGGTTCACCCTGGACAGGTGAAGGGGGGGTTCACCCTGGACAGGTGAAGGAGGGGTTCACCCTGGACAGGTGAAGGAGGGGTTCACCCTGGACAGGTGAAGGAGGGGTTCACCCTGGACAGGTGAAGGAGGGGTTCACTCTGGACAGGTGAAGGAGGGGTTCACCCTGGACAGGTGAAGGAGGGGTTCACCCTGGACAGGTCACCAGACTATCAAAGGGCTGACACACATAGAGACAGACAACCATTCTGCTTCTGTTTTATAAATTCTATATGTTTTCATCCTGAGCACTATTAAACATTTTTTATTATAAAGCGTGAAGCACTTTGGAACTGCTTTGAAAAGTGCTACATAAATAAAGTTTATTATTATAAGTATTAGAATGACAGATAGGAGCGTGCATTTAATTCTGCCACTGGTGTCAAGGTTATGGTTTAAAGGTGGACCCAAACGCAGAGACAGAGCAGGCAGATGAATCCAACAAAAAGCGAGCCTGTTAATCTCCAAAGCTGAAGTGACAAACCAAAGTTGACAAGAAAACAAAAACCAGAGAGTCCAGACTTGAGGAGAACAAAGAACAAAGGAAATACACCAAAAACTAAACTGAGCACAGAAAATAAACTGAGAACAAATATTAAATACAAACCAGGAGACACAAGGATCACAGGCAGAATGAACACTAGTAACACAGCAGACACTGAGTGAGGGAAGCACACGGACTAAATACACCAGGGTGATTAGACACAGGTGGAACAAATCAGGGCGGCAGGCAATCACAAAAAGGCAGGAAACAAACAAAGGTAGGAAGTAAAACCAGACAAGACACAGGAGGAGTGAATATCAAAATAAAACAGGAAACACTAGAATGAATGAATATAAAAGAAAACCAAAATCCAAGAAAACAAAATCACAATAACAGAACTAATAAACCATTAAAAGGATGAACACAAGATCTTAACAAAAGGAAAAAGTCTAATGGCCTCTGGCCACAGCACCAGAGCGTGACAACTGGTTTCTAACCCTAACCCCTAAATAAAGTTTATTATTATACGTATTAGAATGACAGATAGGAGCGTGCCACTGGTTTCTAACCCTAACCCTTAGATCTCTGTTGAACTGTGGACAGACGACGCATGGAGATCTATGGGATACGATTCCCCCCCTAACCCAGGAAGGAAGAATCACCAAGAACTATTTATCATGTGACCTTTATTGTTACAAGACAATCATGAAATACACTTTAAAGTATGCTGACATAAAAAATAAAATAAAAACATTGTGAGGCCCTTCAGAGGCGTGAGGAACATGGTTTTTATGTATTAATTCCCTACTTGGTATTTCCTCTTAAACACACAAACAGAAGCAGCAGGCTGTAAAGTTTATGTAAAGTGTAGCCTTATTCTACTATTGTAAAACAAAATATATGAATATACTGTATATTACATCATGGTTGGGTGATGAAATCCAAAACACATCAGCTGTTAAGGCTTGTGGTTACCAAGACTGAGTAATCCTTTTACATTTACGTTACATGCACTGCTGCGGTTTTCTTTCTTTTGGTTTGTACCATCACTGTTTCTATCAGTTCCTGTTCCTGTTCCTGAATCACTCCACTGTAAAGCTACAGAAAAACAAAGGCATCAAACACAGTACAAATCTCTGGAAATACAAAATAAGAAGTAACAAACAAAATGCAGTTAATTGTTGAAATGAACTACATTACTCTCAATAAATTCCTATAATGTTTTCATAGTGTTTCTTTTCTTCTATTCTCAAACAGAATCAATTTTCACAGACCAGTAAAATATGTGACGTTTGTCAAATACAACAACAATTCCAGAAAATACTCGAGTTCTCTGAAGGAGACGGATCCTCACTGACCTGAATGTTTGTTAAACATGGACCTGCAGAGTCTGAGCGTCATTCCTTATGTTTACATCCATCTGATGTTTCAGACAGAGTTCACAACGTCTGACAGTCCTGAATCCTCCACACCGAGCCGCCGGTTTATACTGATGCTGATGGAGGCTCCTGAGCTGAACGTGGACAGTTTCAGAAGATTCTTGGCATTAAGGACTCAAACTCCAGCATGAATATATCAGCAGACCAGAAGAGTTGAAAGTTTGGTAAAACCATAAAAACTTTCAAACTATCAGGACGCCAAACAGAATCCTCATCAACACACCGAAAGCAGAGTCCGTAGATGAAACGTGTTTTAAATGTTGATGTTGTGGCTTCTGACAGGAGTTCAGTACTGAGGGACTTTGCCTTTAACCCTGAAGGCAACCAGCTGAGGAGGAACTGTGTGTGATAGAGGCTGCTGGGGGACTACATCTCCCAGAATGCTTTGAGTAGGATGTGATTCCACATGAAAAGATGGAGAATGATGTCGGGGGAGCCCGACTCAACCTACGACAACTGATTTAAAAACTGAGGGAATTATTGGAAAAGAGACTAGTAAATGTTTTGTATCACTGTATAATACACAACAGTAAGAAAAGACATTATTATTATTTATTCATTTTTTTATTATTATTATTATTATTATTACTTTAGAGTACGAACAGTGGGTCTGATTTCATAAAGTCAGAAAATGTCACCGACAGAAAAAAAATCTCATCATAAAAAATGTGTTGCATTCTTCAGTGTAATAAATAATTTAAACATTTCAGTTACTCTTATTGTGAAAGACAACGTTTCATTTCTTTGTGATTGCATCAGTGTGTTGTTTACATTTCAAGTGCATTTGTGTCAAATACTTTGGTCATTAACATAAAAAGAAGAGGTGGCCAAAATGAAATGTAATGTTCATTTAATGAAAGAACTAAAATATCAAAGTTAACAGTCCAATACTTTAGGAAACGCTCAAGTACAGAGAGAGGTCCAGGACATGATTAGCCTAGCTTAGCACAAAGATTGGAAGCAGTGGAAACTGCGAGCCTAGGTTAACACACAGACTCGAATTAGGAGAAACTGCTAGCCTAGCTAAGCACAAAGACTAGAAGCATTCCAATAACTCCAAGGCTGTCTGATATACATGTTGTTAGCCTACGTGTTTACATGTTGTATGTTGTTTATTGAACAAGTCTACAGGTAGAAATGTCAAAATTGTACATTGTGGTTTTAGCAGCAGTTAGCCTTGAAGCTATTTGTTGTCCAACAACCACTGGGTGCAGTAACCACATTAACCATCCCAAAAGGCCTGAACTCGGAGAGGGGTTGTTGATTTGAACCAACACATTCTCATCCCAACTCGGCACATACCGTCATTTTGTCACGCCCCTTGGCATCACTTTATTTTCAGCATCAAAACCACTATAGTTACCTTTGGCGTTACTTTAGGATAAGGCAACAAAACCACTAGATCTAGAGTTAGGTTTAGGAAAGAACTACATGGTTGGACATGGCTTACTACGATTGTACAGTGAAAATGACACAGAACGTTGTGAACATGTGACACAAACAGCTGATAACAGCGGTCTCCTGGATGAAAGCCTTGTGTTTGTTGAACCCATCCTCCCACCCGGTGTGTGTCTTTTCGCTCTTTAAACTACGTCACCACACTCCCAGCGCACTTTCTCAGAGCGTTTACTGTTGCCGCGGATGTGTTTACATTAGAGTTAATGGAACGCCCGGTGCAATTCATACTGGCGCTAAAGGATGCCGTGTGCGGCAGTACCGAACGCCGACGACCGTGACAAAGCCTCGGTATCTGACGCCCTGGGAATGAGAACGGGCTATTTGAACTGTGTTTGAACCCTACTGTTAAATAAAGCAGCTGATTACAGGATGGACTGGTTACAACATGTCAATCACTCAGACCTGGTCTGCATGGGAGGTGGATTCTCTTTCCATGTAGCTGAGCTAACAGTTTCCCCCTGCTTCTAGTCTTTGTGCTAAGCTAGGCTAATATACCTCTCTCTGTCCTAGAGACACAGAGATGAACCTGAAAACTACCTTCTCCTCTGACTGTGCAACAGAACATGAGGATTTATAATCTATTTAATCTTTAGTGTTACCCTATTCTTTAGTGTTACTGTGTAATGTGATAGAGAGTAACATTATGAAGGACTTTATTTATTCTGTAGTGTTACTGTATAATGTGATAGAGTAACATTATGAAGGACTTTATTTATTCTTTAGTGTTACTCTATAATGTGATAGAGAGTAACATTATAAAGGACTTTATCTATTCTTTAGTGTTACTGTATAATGTGATAGAGTAACATTATAAAGGACTTTATCTATTCTTTAGTGTTACTGTGTAATGTGATAGAGTAACATTATGAAGGACTTTATTTATTCTTTAGTGTAACTGTATAATGTGATAGAGAGTAACATTATGAAGGACTTTATCTATTCTTTAGTGTTACTGTATAATGTGATAGAGAGTAACATTATGAAGGACTTTATTTATTCTTTAGTGTTACTGTATAATGTGATAGAGAGTAACATTATGAAGGACTTTATTTATTCTTTAGTGTTACTGTGTAATGTGATAGAGAGTAACATTATG
This sequence comes from Sebastolobus alascanus, assembly GCA_916701645.2. Lineage (NCBI taxonomy): Eukaryota > Metazoa > Chordata > Actinopteri > Perciformes > Sebastidae > Sebastolobus > Sebastolobus alascanus. Next base: position 7,567 of record CAKAOJ020000480.1, read on the forward strand.
AAGGACTTTATTTATTCTTTAGTGTTACTGTATAATGTGATAGAGAGTAACATTATGAAGGACTTTATTTATTCTTTAGTGTTACTGTATAATGTGATAGAGAGTAACATTATAAAGGACTTGGTGGCCGTTGTTCCAGGCGTACAGCGCTCGGTCTCGGGGGTTGTAGTCCAGCATGGACAGGTGGCTGTATTTATTGGTCAAAGGAATGTCGATGTACTCATAGGTGGAGGAGTTGGTGGAGTAGGCGTAGTACACTTTGGTTCCACCTGAGTACCCATTGGTAACATACAGGGTTCCACAGATCATGAACGCCTCGCCGGCGCTGCGTTTTGGGTGGTTGGTGGTCCAGCTGCGGATGATCTGCAGAGTGTTTGGGTTTAACTGGCTGAGGACAATGTTTCCAGCGTTCTGATTAGTGGCGTAGACGGCCCAGAGCCCCCCCTCATCCACCATGAGGTCGATGTCCGAGTGCCCCCCCCAGGAGTAATGGTACATGTTGTTGTAGCCGGCAAAGTCCAGCTGCCGGGAGCGGCTGATGAGCGACGTGCTGAAGTCGAACTTGATGATGGTGTGACTCTGAAACTTGTTGAAGTAAATGGATCCGTTATAAACCACCTGACCAGTACCGGACCAGGGATGAGGCAGGCGGTGAGACGTGAAGTTATCTGTCGTCATGAAGTCATACATTGACTGATACTCCCTAACAAAGCGGTTGTTATGGTAACCATCCATGTACCACACCTATAAGGGAAGAAATCAAAAATAATCATCTAAAACTGTGTATTCTGACTCATTCTGTTGTCTAGATAATACTGACTGATGAAACTCACTCTGTTGTCTCTAGATAATACTGACTGATGAAACTCACTCTGTTGTCTCTAGATAATACTGACTGATGAGACTCACTCTGTTGTCTCTAGATAATACTGACTGATGAGACTCACTCTGTTGTCTCTAGATAATACTGACTGATGAGACTCACTCTGTTGTCTCCAGATAATACTGACTGATGAGACTCACTCTGTTGTCTCTAGATAATACTGACTGATGAGACTCACTCTGTTGTCTCTAGATAATACTGACTGATGAAACTCACTCTGTTGTCTCCAGATAATACTGACTGATGAGACTCACTCTGTTGTCTCTAGATAATACTGACTGATGAGACTCACTCTGTTGTCTCTAGATAATACTGACTGATGAGACTCACTCTGTTGTCTCTAGATAATACTGACTGATGAGACTCACTCTGTTGTCTCCCGCCTCTGCGAGCGGGTCGGTCATCCACGATCCGAACCGCGACCCAGACGTCTTGATGGTGATTGGCTCAGAGATTCCTGTCAGCTTCCCACACGCTGAAACATAACAGGAAAACATGAAGGTACAGGGTGGACAAAATAACATGAACATGAAGTAACAGGACGAGACTCTGTTTTTCACTGGGACCCTGTCGTGAGTTTGTTGCTGTGCTCTGTTAAATTCTGTTATTATAATTTTAAATATAATTTGTATTATATATTATGTTATTATATATTCTTCATCTTTGCTTGACCAGTGCTTGTTTATTTATTCCTCTGTTGTTTACTGTTGGGACCCACCATCAAGATGGTGGCAAGAGACCACATGAACTCAGTCACATGATCCTTGACCATGGACTCAGCTCAGTAACCATTGGCTACTGTAGCATGATGACTCATTCACACGTACTTGTGAAATTCATCCAAGATAAAAGCAAAGGGATCCCCTTTGTTCTTCCTCTTTCTGCTCTTCTCCTTCTCAGCCCCTTCTGACCTGCAGGAGGTCAGCTCTTGGTCTTCTCATCCAGCTCTCCCTACAGACCAGAGACTGCATGAAGCAGCAGCTCTGCTCTGATCTGACTGTTAGCAAACAGACATAGAAACACAAGGAACTTCCTTCATAGGCAGAAGACAAGAGAGCCTGCCTTTTTACCAGCTAACTTCAAGCAACAAGAACAAGGAAGTTAGCACCAAGCTACCAAGCTGCAGAAACAGGACTGGCCCGGTTTCCCTCCATACTGCACAGCTGGATCTCACACGACAAGGACAACATCTGTGACCCTGGAACCACAGCTTTCTCCAGTCTGCTTTCTCCAACTCCTCCAACTTGGAATTGCAACCTTTTCTTCCATGGATTGGTAACGTACTGGGCTTACCTTAGCATTAGCAATTGCACACGGCTTAACTTCTGTGAATGTACATGTATTGATTTGGTTTAATATTATTTATTGAGTTTTATTGTTGTGAGTAGTCAGGATATTTGGTTAGCTGCCTACTGACATTACTCACCCAGCCTCTGCATGCAGGCCCTCAACCGGTCCTCCAGGTTCATCACTCGGCTGTGGAGCTCCTGGTAGTCCAGACCTCCTAGTTGTTCTTGCAGCGATCCCAACAGCTCCGTCACATTTGCTGCCTCCTCCTTAAACCGTTGGACCAGCAGAGCGTCTGCCTTGTAGGCCTCCAGGACTGGGATCAGAGGCCGTAACTCCTCCATCTTTGCTTTGATGGACTGATCGGAAAACAGAGATCAATAACCGTCCAGACATATCCAGACTTCCACATTCAAGTGAAGGTCGTCTGAACTGCAGCTCTTTGTTAACTCTACTCCATTTCATGGATTAATTACTAATGCTTGGATAATTAACTTTAACAACAGGGTTAAGGTTATAGCATAGAATGAGCAGCACGTTAGCAGAGCAGCAGCTCCGTCTGCAACTACACAGGATGCGTTCACATAGGTCATCTGCATTTTGGCAACACTCAAAGCCAACACACAATCACTTTAGTTATGTGCATAAAATAAAACTTTAAGTGTAAAAATACACTTGGGGTTGGGTTTATATGCGTATAGTAGAAGTGAAACACGAGCCATCACACAGCTTGTGTTCACAGCTGGATTGGTTCAAATACAAGAAACACTTCCTGTGTAGATACGTACATTTGAGAAGTTACTGTCTCAACTATGAAATTGTGACGCTTCATAGTTTACAGAGAACTTTGCTGACTTGTTGATTGGTTAGTTGGTGACATGATGCCGTGAAGGTTTGGATGTTGATTGATAGTTTAAGCCGTGATGTCATGATGTGGGCGGTACCTTGTACTGTCTGGCGATGTTGCTCTCGTGTCCGTCTTCCACCTGTTTGAATTTGTTTTCCAGACCCTTCAGCTGAACTTCCATTTTCTCCACAAACTGCAGATCTCTCTGAGTCCGCTGGTCCAGGACCTCGATGGACTGACTCATATTCTGAACCTGGACGACACAATCACATCATAACACATAATACCATTTACTACTACTATTTATACTACAAATCACTGTCAGGTCATCTGCAGAATCAGAGGTATCAGCAGTAGTATAATATGATTAATATTATTATTACCAGGAGTATCATCACCACTAATAGCAGTATTATCAGAGTATTTGGTACCTTCTCCAGCAGCTGTCGGAGCTGTTTGGTTCGGGCGTCTCTGGAGCAGACCGTCTGCTGGGGAGCGACCACCGTACAAACACATCGACCTTCAGAGTCCTGAGCTGAACTGTACACCTGCCAGCCATCCTCAGGGGCAGAAGGACCCACCTGTCAGACAGTGATGGAAACAAGATGAGTTGTGTTTACATTCATGAAATATGAATGAATTAATCAGAGACAGAGAGAGAAGAAGAGTCCAGTGCTGCTCAGGGAAACACTGACCACATTCTTCTTCTTCTGCTGCATGTTTCTTTTCAACCATTCAAATCAACAGGATGTAGTTTTGTCTTGTGATGTTTGTGTTTGCTGCCCTATGCAGGCTGAATTCAGTATCACAGTGATGTATTTATACTGATTATACAGTATTATCATATTTCATAGTATAATATACTATACTATGTATTAGTCTATACTTGATATCTGATGGACTCAATACTCTTCCTCTTCTCCTTAACTTAATGTAAAACGCTGCACATTGCTTCAGTGTGCATTTATTTTAACATTTAACAATATAACATTTAGCTCCTTGACTTTAGTTTGTCATAAAGACACCAAAACAAAACCGTTCACAATATTTGTTTATCTTTTATTTAACACTTTGAATGCTCAGCTTCTTTTGTCTGTTTATTTTTAGGCTTCAGTCGCAGCTCTACCACATATATCTATATTTTACGGATGAGTTGGGATACTCAGAAATGTCATCAAGTTTCATGTCATGCTCTAGTAATTTACAGAATTTATTATATATATATATATATATACATACACACACACACACACACACACACACACACACACACACACACACACACACACACACATACAACACGTTCTCATCCAGTAAACACATGCTTAATGTTGAATTAACCAAAAACACTTGCTTAGGTTTAGGCCACTATACCACTATATATAGTTTAGGAAAAAATTACTACGTTTGTTCAGTGAAAAAGTGACTTGATGTTGTGAACACGGGACACGAACGATCAGCTGATTGTAACTTGAAAGTGAAACTTAACACAAAGGACACGAACAGCGGTCTCCTGGGTGACAGCTTTGTGTTTGTTGTATACATACAGTATATATATATATATATATATATATATATATATATATATATATACATAAAGGAGAAGCTGAGGAGGATGGATTAGGTCTGGATGATGGATAAAGTAACCAAAGTGTTAAAAATGTGTTAAAGATGTGTGAAAATCAAAGAATGTGTTAAATATGTGTTAAAATACACTGTTCTCATTATGTCTTTTTTATTCAGTCTTTCTGCTCATAATTCAGATTCATAACTCAGTGAAATGAACACATTATTTCAAATATATTAGTTTGAACTTCTGGATTGGCTATAATAAAGAGTTTTGTCTCCATCTCTTCTAATGTCAACTTCAACATTTCCTCAAACTTTTCTTGGTGCATCAGAATGAAACTATATTTATAAACTATATTATAACTATGACACTATAATTAAACGTGTTTCTTTACTGCTGTTAAAACCGAGCTGTTGGATCGTTACTGGGCAGAAAACACTTTTTTTCTACATGAAATAAGATGAATGTAAATTATTAATTCACTATGTCCTATTTCTTTGTCTGAGCATGTTGTTAGAGGAGGTGCGTTTGTGTCTTCCTTCTGTGTGCACTGTACGGGTGGAGCTACAGTATCTCTCCAACTGAGCAGAGGAAAAAACAATTGTTTTATTTAATTCTGGATAATTTGAATATTTCTGAGCAGCTGACTGACACCAGCAGCGGATACTGACAGTGACAAAGTGGTTAAACTGGTTAATCTGTAAGAGTGTGATTATTTGGTTTCAGTAGTAAATTTAGATTTCAGTGTCAGCAGCTTATTAATGAAATAAGATGTTTTATTTCTGAATGATTTGTCTAAGAATGAGACGTGTAGTAAAAAGAGACAACCGAGGTTTGATCCCTGAGGAACTCCACAAAGACACCAGAACAGCCTGTCAGATCAACGGTAAAGCAACGTATTAATAGCATCGACATCCTGAAGCAGAAGCACTCTGTCAGGCATTGTGAAGGAGGCAGACACAGATTTCCTCATGTGCTCTGTCTATTCTCTTCTTACACAATATGCAAATGAACTAACTTTCCTGAAATAATAATGTTGGGTTCCACCATTCAAGATGGTGGCAGAGACTGTGTACTACGTTTCCCAAGGTCCCTGAAGTCCTTACCTCCACTCGTGGACTCACAGTAACCATGGCTACTGTAGGTCCCACGACCCATTCACACCTAAGTGTGAAAAGGCACCCAGGATAAAACCAAAGAGCTTCCTTTGTCTCCCTTTCTTTTCTCTTTCTCGACCTCTGCATTTCAACAGCTATAGACTGCAAGAACTTCTTCTAAGGTAGAAGACGAACGGCCGGCCTGTTTAAGGTTCCTGCTTTGCTCAGTTTACACTGCTAACCCAGAGTTAACAAGTTTAGCACCAGCAGCTGAATCAACGTCTGCCAGCTAACTTTACAAGCAACCGGAACAAAGCAAGCTATCGCCGAGCTGCGAGCTCTGCAGGAATAAAGGACGGGAGGGACCAGTTTTCCTCCAATCTGAACACAGACTGTAAAACTAGAACTTTCCCAGCCTGGCTCCTCCACCTTCAACCAATGGAATCACCACTTAACAAAGAAAATCCCTTTTTCTTCCAATGACTGGGTAAAGTAACTGGGCCTACCTTAGCACAGCATTAGCATATCAATAGCACATGGCTGAGCAAGACTGATCAACTTTAACCTCTGTCAATGTATTGATTTGATTTCATATTATTCACTGAGTTTTACCGTTGTGATATTGTTGTATTCAGGATATCTGGGTAGCTGGCTTTGTCACATCCGATGTGTTATTTATGTTTCACACAGACAAAAGGTCTTGCATGCTAACTAACCGTCTATCTTAACCCAGCGCTGGGTTTATTCATTAATTATCAGACACATTAAGATCACTTATAAACATTATCTGATACATATTAAGATCACTTATAAACATTATCTGACACATATTAAGATCACTTATAAACATTATCTGACACATATTAAGATCACTTATATAAACTGTGAATTGGTTTTAAACACAAACATACACCTCTCCCACATCAAACAACCCTTTGTTCTGACTGAACATCTGTACTCAGACAAGACAAAGAGACAATGTGGTGAGGACCTGGCGGCCATCTTTGATTCAGCCATCTTGGTAGTTTTACATGGTCAGCCCTATTGTTTTGTAGTCCATGTCGCCTCAGTCGCCATTTTGAGACAAGAAGCCATCTTGTCTTTGTCTCTCTCACTCACACTTTGGTTTATTTAGTTTAGTTCTTTAGTTAGATTAATATTGTGTGTTTCACATCTATTATTCTGTAAATAAATATAAATTAATATATATTACACACGCTGGTCTGTTTAATGTTGTTTAGTGTGTTTTAAAGAGTGAATGATGCAAACCACTGCTAAGAACTACAAAATCCTTCAACCTTTACCATCTATTGATATGGTGATTTTTGGTTATAGTTATTAATGTAATCATTGATCAGAGTTCCAAATTGATAGTTTAGTATACTTAGAGATTAATTTTTTCAAAAAGTGGTGTCCTGATTAATTTAATATACATTAAATCATATTATTCAACATAATTAATAATTATTTTGATAGTTATTAATTACTTTTGATAGCCATTTTAATGCCTTTTGAGCTTATGTACTAACATAATTTGGTGTTATTATTAATATATAGATAATTCATTCATATTAATTTTATTGATATTAATAATTATCTTTAATATTTTCTAATAACTACACTAGCTCCTATCTGCATCCCCAACAAATACTCATTTTCTTTCTTCAGATGATATTAATTACATAAGTAATATTGTTTAGAGAAGAAATAAGTTAACATTTTGCCCTGCTGGTTGTTTCTTATAGTAGTTTATTATTATTATTATTATTATTATTATTATTATTATTATTATTATTATTATTATTATTATTATTATTATTATATATTTAGTCCTAGTATGGTAAAGGATGTGGGTTAATGTAGCTCTGTTGTCACAGGTTCGATCCCCCCTGACAACTACAGTTTAATCTGCTGATTAGTCGCATTAATCAATCAACAGGCCCTACGTTGTGTCAATGATCGAAATGGGTTTGTGATGGAGAAGTGCATGCTGGGATTTTACACAGTGTAGTTAAAACTGTGAGGAGTTTGTGTAACCAGACACAAACATCAAATACAAAAAAATAATGAAATCACTTTGAAGAAACTGTTCTAACATCAACACAAAATCATGTTTTCATCAAATTCATAATTATTTTGGTCTCTGATGTTCAAATATTGATCTATCAGAATGATTATCAGAATTTTATTCTCTGTCAAATCAAATATTATAAACAGGAACATCAGTGAACGAGGTTTCACACAGTCTGACCAAAATACAGTAGGATAGAATAAAATATAGAAGACAGTAGAATAGAATAAAATATAGAAGACAGTAGAACAGAATAAAATACAGAAGACAGTAGAATAGAATAAAATACAGAAGACAGTAGAATAGAATAAAATACAGAAGACCGTAGAATATAAATAGAAACATTATATATTCACCACAGTGAAGTGTGATCCCATCAGCAGCAGCAGAAAAACGTTGAGCAGATTCTCTTCCGACTCCATCTGTGTCAAACACATTCACTGGTAACCTCCTTAACGTTAACCTGGTTATCTGCTAACCTGGTTATCTGTTAACCTGGTTATCTGCTAACCTGGTTATCTGCTAACCTGGTTATCTGCTAACCTGGTTATCTGCTGTTAATCTGGTGTGTATCTGTCTCTCTGCTCCTCTCTCTGGTCTCTCTGCTCTTCCTCCTCCCTCCCTCCTCTCTGGTCTCTCTGCTCTTCCTCCTCCCTCCCTCCTCTCTCTGGTCTCTCTGCTCTTCCTCCTCCCTCCCTCCTCTCTCTGGTCTCTCTGCTCTTCCTCCTCCCTCCCTCCTCTCTCTGGTCTCTCTGCTCTTCCTCCTCCCTCCCTCCCTCCTCTCTCTGGTCTCTCTGCTCTTCCTCCTCCCTCCCTCCTCTCTCTGGTCTCTTTGCTCTTCCTCCTCCCTCCCTCCTCTCTCTGGTCTCTCTGCTCTTCCTCCTCCCTCCCTCCTCTCTCAGGTCTCTTTGCTCTTCCTCCTCCCTCCCTCCTCTCTCTGGTCTCTTTGCTCTTCCTCCTCCCTCCCTCCTCTCTCTGGTCTCTTTGCTCTTCCTCCTCCCTCCCTCCTCTATCTGGTCTCTCTGCCCTTCCACCTCCCTCCCTCCTCTTTCTATTTCTTCTTCTCTGATATGAAGCCAAAAATCGTCCCAGTGGAAACCAGATCCTGCAGCTGACAGTGTGTGTGTGTGTGTGTGTGGGGGGGGGGGGGGTTACTGTATAAAGCAGCTGACAGTATCAATATATCAAAAACAATGTAACTCCCTGTTGGCTTTCTTAATTAATGGGTTAGGGTTAATTAAGAAAGGGTTAGGCTAACCCTAACCCCTAACCCTAACCCTTACCCATTAATCCCCTTCTGACATGTTTTACCCGTAAGTCCCAGATCTAGCCTGTTCTGGTCTAATACAGATAGAGAACATGATATCTGTTCTGGTCTAATACAGATAGAGAACATGATATCTGTTCTGGTCTAATACAGATAGAGAACAAGATATCTGTTCTGGTCTAATACAGATAGAGAACATGATATCTGTTCTGGTCTAATACAGATAGAGAACAAGATATATCAGGATCAAAGTCTAATATCACGATGGCTGTTTCTGCGCTATCTATAGAGGTCAAGTCATTAGTGCACCGTCAGAATGCTATATATATATATATATATATATATATATATATATATATATATATATATATACATATATATGTATTTTTTACAATGGTTAACAAAGGCCTGTAGAATTTCTCCACCACAGTGCAACATGAATACTTCCACAGGAAGAAGCTCATCCAGCATTTAGTATATTTAACACATTTTGAACTTGAGTGCCAGAGAGTAGCCACCAATGTCATACCTGTCGATGCCAACACAACTACCACTCTTCATCCTAACCCCTCACCCTCCGACTCATGCCAACTGAATGCAGCCACGGACTGGGAAATGTGTGTCGATCTAGGCCAGAGTCTTGGCTTCCCAGCCTGCGACCGGACCTCGTCCTCTGGTCCAACTCCTGCCGTCGTGACTTCATCATGGAGCTGGCAGCTCTCTGAGAGAAGGCTGTAGATCAGGCACACCAACAGAAAAGGCTGAGATACTCCGACCTTGCAGCACAGGAAGAGGAGTGAGGCTGGAATGAGAAAGTGTGTCCAGTTGAGGTGGGTTGGAGGACCTTCGTAGTCAGATCCACAACAAGGCTTCTGAGGGAAGACGGCGTCAGAGGGCCGGCCCACAAAAAGGACGAGTCACTGGCTGTAGCTGAAAAGAAGAGATGCTGTCTGGGCGGCCAACTGACCATCTAGAGCAGGGGTGGGCAAACTTTTTGGCTCAGGGGCCACAATGAGTTTTAAAATTTGACCGACGGGCCGGGCCAGTAGTTTGTGTGAACTGTTATAAAATACAAGTAAAAGTAAATGAACACAGCAACCTCATTTGACCAAGGATAACATTACCTAAAAAGTAAAGAAGACTTACATTTAATTTCAGTGGGAACAGTGTTGTTGGTCACCCTTTTTTGCCAGTGCATCAAAGTTTGGTGTCAGTTTGGTTGTGGCAATTCTCAGGACAGACCTGAGGTGTTCATCAGTTAACTGGGATCTGTGGCGTGATTTGTTGATGTTCATCACGCTGAACGTCTGCTCACACACATAGGTAGAGCCAAAGAGCCCAAACACCAGCATCCTCTGTGCCATCCTCCTCATGTTTGGAAACTTGGCGTCGCTTAGTGAAGCATAAAACTCATCCAGTTTAAGGGAGTTGAACTTCTCCTTTAAGACGGAGTCACATTGAAGATCAATCAGTTCCAATTGCAACTCTTGTGGCGCAGTTTCATAGTCTTGTGACAGGGGACATGACAACAGCTGAAGTGACTTGTCAATTTTTTCAAAATCAGAGAACCGACGGCAGAATTCTCCGTGCAGGTCGTCCAGTGATTTGCGGTATTTCTTCACATGTCGAGGGGCCTCTTTCAGTGTCGCTAGTGTGGGGAAATGAGCGAACGATTTGTTTGAAACTTGTCTTGAGAATAAAGTCAACTTGGCTTTGAAGGCTCTCACATTTGTGTACATTTCGTGCACAAATTGATCTTTCCCTTGTAGCTTAATATTCAGCTCATTCATGTGTGTCAATATGTCCACAGCAAAAGCAAAATCACAAAGCCAATCTGCGTCGCTCAGCTCGGGAAAATCGTCAGCTTTCCTGATTAACTCCAAAAATGAGCTGATCTCCCCTTTGAGCTCCCACACTCGTTGACATACTTTCCCCAAACTCAACCAGCGAACATTAGAGTGATAAAGCAAGTCCTGGTGATCAGCATCAGTTTCCTCAAGGAACTTAATAAACTGACGATGCTGAAGTCCCCTCGCTCGTATAAAGTTAACGAGTTTTACGACTGGCTTCACTACGTGATCAAGCTGCAATACAGACTTACACAGGGCTTCTTGATGGATTATGCAGTGTAGGAAAATTACATCCAGCTCAGGGTTTTCCTCTTTCACCTTATCCTGGATTCTTTTCAGCAGCCCGACGTGTTTTCCTGTTAAGTTTGGCGATCCATCTGTGGTGACATTGGCAAGTTTACACCAAGGCAGCTTCAGCCTCTCGATGACACCAGACACACTGTCATACAAGTCCTCTCCTCGTGTTGTCCCCTTCAGAGATTCCATGGCCAAAAATTCCTCCGTTATCTCAAAATTGTCGTTAATCCCTCTGATAAAAATTAAGAGCTGAGCGGTGTCTTTTACGTCGTTACTTTCGTCCAGTGCTAACGAATATGACTTAAATGACTCAGCTTTTTTGTTTAACTCGCTGGCTAAGTCTTCGTCAATTAGTTCGATACGACGAGTCACTGTCCTGCGTGATAAACTCATTTTTTCAAATTTGTTTTGGCTCTCTGGACACAAGAGACCTGCTGTCTCTACCATGCATTCTTTCAAAAACTCCCCTTCGGAGAAAGGCTTGCTGGCCTTTGCTAATTTGAATGCTAGCAAATAGCTTGCCTTGGTGCTTGACTCTTGAATAGCAGTTTGTCGGAGAAAAATATTTTGCTGAGTCTTTAAATTCGCTGCCAACCTCTGAGCAGTAGCCGCCCGCTCTTGCGTTGACTGTTCGCTAGCGTAGTTAGCATGCTTGGTGGAAAAGTGGCGGCTGATATTGTATTCTTTGAAAACCGCAACAGTTTCTTGGCAAATAAGACATACAGCCTTTGATCGCACTTCGGTGAAAAAATATTTAGCTGTCCACTCCTCATTAAACACTCGGCACTCACTGTCCACTTTTCTTTTCTTTGGTCCACTCATTGTTATAGAAGGGTTCAATGCCGTGTCAAAGGTGAACGGTCAACGAGAATAGACCAGACTCCATCAAAGGTCAACAGCTTACTGGAGTGCGCCATCTAGTGGGAAACGCCGAGTATTGCAGGAAAAAGGCAAAATGAATGCGGTCTTTACAATAATTTGGAGGATTTGATTTACCAATATTCGACGGGCCGGATTAAAAAGCCCAACGGGCCGTATATTGCCCGCGGGCCGTAGTTTGCCCATGCCTGATCTAGAGACTAACCATAACACCCAGGTCTGATCAGCCTGTGCTGGGCCTTCCTCGGCTGAGGATGTGTTGTGATAAAAGGTCGAAACACCCGGTGACATCAAGGTACACAACAGAAGGTGTGTCTGAATGGCAGCAACATCATCTAGTGGTCATCAGTGGAAATGGTAGTGCAGAAACATCACCCAGTCCTACTAATAAATCTACTCTATATTGACAACTATCCCCTAAAAACAAAACCGACTGTTGGAATATAAACAACGTCCTCAAAAACGGCGTTGTGTCTGTGTTCAGAACATCTTCTGGCGTTTCACCGAGCTGTATTCACTGTGTTTAACAATTCACACGTCGGCTGGATTACTCTGGTTTACTACTGTGGTATGAACCCAAAATAAACAGATTTTGCTGTGATTTAATTGCAATAAATGAATCAAAATGATGCCAAAATAACTACATAATGATGCCAATTTGTAAAAAATCTGAATTCATGCTTTGTCTGTCCGCAAGACGACAAGCAAACAACTTTTAAAATGATTGTTTTCTGACTGGAGTTTGGATCGACCAGCGCTATGCTATGCTAACATTGTAGCTGCTTCATCAACCTTCAAAATAACATAATGCATGTACAGAGCAGCAGCATTATTGTTTATACACGTACTGTATATTTATACACATAGATTTTCGTCCGGTCTCTGTACAGATATGATGTACTATCGTAGCTCTGGGTGACCACAGACAGATACAAGATTTATTTCCTCCATTTCTGATTCAACGTCAGGACGTCAGTGACGACAGGAGGATCTCAACGCTGAGAGGCTTTCAACACATATCGACAAAAATGTCAACGCCCGGCGCAAATTTGCCTCTATTTAGGCGTGTCATTTAACCTCATGTAGTCTGTACTGACTGCAATGTAAACGCATCCAGGTGAATCTGCTCGGCTCAGAGCTGGTGACGTAGAGGTGGATGGGTCCAATAGACACAGGACTTTAACCAGGAGACCGTTTTATCATTTACGTTAGTCACATGTTTTTCAGTGACGTGTTTTCCGTACTTATGTTACAGTACGTTGTTTCAATACGTATTTTACTTAGTTTACGTACTCACTTTAAGCCCAATCATGCCGTTTTTCCTAATCCTAAGTGTTTTGTTGCCTAAACCTAACTGTGGCCCTTACCGTAGTTTTGTGTCATGGCGTACAGATGACATGCGAATGGCCTAAAATTCGTCCTCGTGACACGCAGAATTTCCTTGTAATGTTGTACTATTTATACACCTTCCTCCTCGACGCTACCCTAATAAACCTCCACAAAAACCACAAATCATCATTAACAGGCGATTATTATTCTGATCAGTGAAATGACGACGTTGACTGCGTTCATCTAAAATAAAATCAGAGTGTTTTTCCTGCTTCCCAGGAGACTTGACTTGACAGGAAGTCACATTATTTTCATTTTCTTTAGGTTCAGACTGATAACAGCAGAGTTCAGGTGTCTCTGGAAAAACCTCAGAACTTCATCTGGTAAAAAGTGATTCACCAGATGTAAACTAGGTAAAAACCAACAGGTAATCAATCAGCTTCCTGTCTCATCAAGCTGTTGTTATCAATCAGTTATGAATCAGACTCAAGAGCTGATAAGGTCAAACGTCACAGACATGAAGATGTTTCAGTCTGAATGAGACATGAAGAGAAGAAGAAGAAGCAGATGGAGGAGAAAAACGTCTCTAAATTAATCACCATTTTTCTCATTTGGTCGTCATGGAAACATCCCTATCTGCAGGCGCATCAAAGTGTTTGTGTGTGTGTGTGTGTGTGTGTGTGTGTGTGTGTGTGTGAGTGTCAGATGGTCCACAGCAGGGTTCAGAACACACACACATACACACACACACACACACACACACACACACACACACACTGTGTGTTGGACAGAAATCAAGATTTCAGTTAGAAAAGAAGAAACGAGGCGTTCAGGAACATTTTGTTATTTTACAGGAACAAAATAAAAACAGAAACTGATCCTATCTGAATGATTTGACTTTAATAAACATGAAGATAATTTCAATAATCTGAATGTGTTTAACAGCTCTTTCTAATAAATACCTCCGCGCATCGCCCTGTCGGGGATTCTTTCACAACAATTGTCGGCTCGCTGTACATTATCCCTTACTTATATGATATTATAATTATATAATATTCCTGCTGCCTTATGTCATTGTTGTAATTTATTTTCAATAAAAATCTGCTGATGTAAATAATCAGAAAATTCCGAATGCAAAATACAACTTCTTCCTTAAATCTTTGATGTATGATTTGATTCGGTTTTATCATTATTATTATCATTAATTCTATTTTTATATTCTATATTATTATAAGTATAAATCTTCAGTGTCTTTCTGTTCAAGCGTTAAACTAGTTAAATAAACAAATTCATTTTCCCAATAACTTTAAATGAAAAAGGGAAACACCTGAATCAGCTGACAGGTAGAAAGTCGCTGCTTCACTCTGAATTCTTCTGCCACAGTGCCTCTGAGCAACAGAGTCTGAATGAACACAGCTTACAGTGTTTTATACAGTGTGTACTTTATTTTGAAAGTTTAACATACAGGAAGTTGAAAAGAGCGTGATCAGCAGTCTCACGTCTCAATAAAAAAATCAATAACTGATCAATATCTCACTATAAAATAAAAAAATTTCACATTTCACACAATCAATAACTTGATCATTGATCAACAAGCAGGGGGCGGGGCTAACACACACTGGTTAATCTTATCAGCAGGTATACGGGGGGGGGGGGGGGGCTACACCTGTGCAGCTACAGTCTCTATTTACACACTGTTACATGTTGAAAACCTCACAGCGGTTTCATCGTCCTTTAAAGTGTTTCTGACCACACCCACTGTGATGTCATAGTGTACCGGAGTAAACTGTGACATCACCGACAGAAACGAGAGGTTCAGTTTTAATACATCACGTTAAAATGATCTCAGGTCAGTTCGTCAGTCAATCAGATCAATTACAGAACGAGTTTAAAGCACAAGGAACAAAAATTAATCATTTGGGGCTCAAAAGTGAAATCAATTTTATTATCATTTATTTAATTTTATTATGTTACTTATTACTTTTCTAACATTAATGTATATTTCTTCACATTTAATAAAGATAAATTACGTTCTGACCTAATGATGAGTAATGATAAATGTGATAATCTGGATCTACAGTAAATACAGATGATATGGACCTGTCTAATATCTGATCTCACACATGATCTGTGTTTGGGACCTGTCTAATATCTGATCTGACACATGATCTGTGTTTGGGACCTGTCTAATATCTGATCTGACCCATGATCTGTGTTTGGGACCTGTCTAATATCTGATCTCTGACATGATCTGTGTTTGGGACCTGTCTAATATCTGATCTCACAAATGATCTGTGTTGGGACCTGTCTAATATCTGATCTCACACATGATCTATGTTTGGGACCTGTCTAATATCTGATCTCTGACATGATCTGTGTTTGGGACCTGTCTAATATCTGATCTCACAAATGATCTGTGTTGGGACCTGTCTAATATCTGATCTCACACATGATCTATGTTTGGGACCTGTCTAATATCTTATCTGACACATGATCTGTGTTTGGGACCTGTCTAATATCTGATCTCACACATGATCTATGTTTGGGACCTGTCTAATATCTGATCTCTGATATGACCTGTGTTTGGGACCTGTCTAATATCTGATCTCTGATATGACCTGTGTTTGGGACCTGTCTAATATCTGATCTCACACATGATCTATGTTGGGACCTGTCTAATATCTGATCTCTCATTTCAATCACCATGGGAACCTCTCCGTCATGTATCGACAGCAGTCTGTCATCTGATTGGCCGAGATATCTGAGGAGTTAAACTGTCCAATGAAAAGCTGTTACCTGTCCTTTACATCTCTTTCCTGTAGCGAGACGTCCTCACAGGTCGATTACTAGACTAGCCGACTACTCTGCACAAAGCCTACAGGATACAGACAGACAGACAGACAGAGAGACAGACAGGTAGAAATGTCAGAGCTGGTAGAGTGAGACAGGAGGTCAGACCATGTCCGTTGGGGATTACACTGCTGCTGCTGAACTATATTAGTACTACTACTAATACTAATAATACTAATAATACTAATAATACTAATAACAATAAAACGGGGTTGTTGTTGATGTTTGCTGCTGTAACGAACTGAAGCTCAACTGACGTGTTTTATTAGTTTGTATTTAAACTGATTATCAGACAGAAATCCGTCCGATTCATATTCATCTTTAACAATATTTATATATGTATATATATATGTATATATATATACATATATATACATATATATACGTATATATACATATATATATTAGTTTTATATCACAGTAAAATGAATATCCTTCGGTTCTGCACAAAACAAGATATTTGAAGACGTCACCTTGGACCAAATCATGAATGAATAATCATCAGTAAATCAATAGAGGCGTGCGGTGCTCTGAGATGAGATTCACCTGCCTTACAGGTGCACAGGTGTGTTACAGGTGTGAAGTTTCCCTCAGAAAACAGACGGGTGGCGTTCAGCACACAGACAGGCAGAGCACATATACGAACAGACAGGCTGCTGCTGTAACCATAGCAACCAACCATCAAAGGTCATAGAGGTCAACAGGGAGGGAAGGGTCGGGATTACTTAGGGTTTATATAAGAAAGGTCAAAGTTCATCTGGAGGTCAAAGACCAACATCTGTGCAACAAGAGGTCACTTCAGGGCGTCCACATCAAGAACGACAACTATATATAATAATTATAATAATAATAATAATAATAATAATAATAATAAAAGTAATAATAATAACAATAGTAATACTAGTACTAGTAATAATAATAATAATAATAATAACAATAATAAAAGTAATAATAATAACAATAGTAATACTAGTACTAGTAATAATAATAGTAATAATAACAATAATTATAATAGTAATAATAATAATAATACCAATAATAATAATAATAATAATAATAGTAATAATAATAATAATAACAATAATAAAATAATAATAATAGTAATAATAATAACAATAGTAATACTAGTAATAAAAAATAATAATAATAATAGTAATAATAATAATAGTAATAATAATAATAATAATAAAAGTAATAATAATAATAATAATACATTTATTTTATATAGCACGTTATTGTTATCGTTATCAGTGTGGACGGCCCTTTAATGTAGAGGTCACATGGAGGTCATTTAAAGGTCACATTTAGAGGTCATACTCTGGTCGTTAAAAGTCAAACTGAGGTTAGATGTAGGTCGTATAAAGGTCATGTGAAGGTCATTTAAAGGTCACATTTAGAGGTCATACTCTGGTCATTCAAAGTCAAACTGAGGTCAGATGTAGGTCGTATGAAGGACATGTGAAGGTCATTTAAAGGTCACATTTAGAGGTCATACTCTGGCCATTAAAAGTCAAACTAAGGTCGGATGTAGATCGTATAAAGGTCACATGAAGGTCATATGTAGGTCATGGCACCTTTGGCACTGCTGTCCAGGAAGACTTTGATGTAGGAGGTGGGGACGTATCCCTCCTCCTCCAGGTTCCTCCGTACTCTGGTCCAACCATCACCTTTGTCCTCTTCCACCACAGAAAGTAGTTCTCCCTCCACCATTGACAGAGTGCCTTCATTCTGACCTGCAGAAGATCAATAACAACATGTTCAGACCCAAGAGAACCAGAAGAGAACTCACCATGTGGTCTGGTTCAGTTTAAACTACAGAAGAGTCTGGATCAGATCAGAACCCTGCTTCTGAAAATCATGTCCAGGTGTCACACCTGCCGACCTCTCAGGTTAAATCCTGGACCAGCAGCAGTCTGACGGGGCTCGGTATCATCAGTACCAACACCAGTACACATTCATCACTGGCTCCAACAAAGAATCCAGCTGTGTTTTATTCTAATCAGGGCAGGAGGCTACCGAATGTCATTTCTTTTACTTTCAAAGCTTCTATTGAGGTTTTCGGATTAAACTTCGTCATAATTTATTATATCCAAATATGATCCACTTGGTACCTTAAAGGTATGAAGTACCAGGACCTGAGTCTGACCCTGGATGTGTTATAGAACTGGATGCCGGATACCAAGATGGCACCTATTCAGTCCAATGAGAATTGCTCGCCTGGCGCATAGGCCAAAAAAGGTTCTCATTTTCGGATTTACTTCCACTGAATATATCTCCCATCATGCCTCTGGCCCAGCCGAGCCATGTGAACGAGTGAACAATTCAGCGGAGACAGCGGTTATTCAGAAACAAATACTTTTCTGGGCTTTGGAAAAGTTTTAAAAAGATTAAACTATCACGGCTTAAAATACTCAATACAGAGAGTCGTAACGGAGCATGTTTATAGCTGCAGGTCAACAGTGTTACAGACATCTCGTTTATAACGCTGGTCTGAGGGGAAAATGCTTTTTTGGGAGCAGGTGATTTTTCATTCTAAGCACTTTGACCATATTCTTTAAATCAGTATTGTTAACGATCGAGTGCGGTCGCATACGCAGCGAAAAACACTATCATTAGTTACTGTGGAACGGTGTGAATCTGCAGCGGGAGGCTGCCTGAACGCTCTGGAGAGGAACTCGCCGTCCAGTCTGTCTTTGTTTCATTCTGCTAATCGACACATTCAGGTGATGCCGTCATAAATTAAATGTTTGAAGTGTATCCACAGATATATCGGACTTCAGCTGAACATCGTCGGCATAAAGTTTGACACAAATCGTTGTCCATTGAGCTGATTAACTTGGATAACCGATCTAAACAACCAGCTACAGCTGAGCTGACAACAACTGGTGTGCTGCCAAAACTTTCTGGGTAAAACTCGCGCTCCAGAACTTCTGTTCCACGGTTGCGAGTAGTCGACATAAACAGCTGTTTGGGTCACAGGGCGTACTGGAAAGATGCCGCAGACCGAACCGAACGTGCTGTACGGTTTGTCACAAATACACGGACCGTTCCAGCTCTAGTAGGCCAGAACATCTCTACAGCAATATGCAACAATATTTAATTTAAAATAGTATTTTGACACACATTTCACCTTTTAACAAATATTGCGATTTCCTCCTAATCAGCCATTTGAAAACTCCAGGAGGTCATATTGCAGTTTCGATAAAATGACGATTAATTGTGCAACCCTATTAGTATCACCTTGTACCTGTACGTGAGCTGATGTACTGACAGTAGTAGTAGTACTTCAAATAAAGCAGTACCTTGGAAGGGGTAAAGGGACTTGCAGGTGCCGATACTCGGTAACGGTTCTTCATCATCAAAGTCATCATCAAACTCCGAACTACGAGACTTAAACTGAAGCTCTGCACTGTGATCTTCAGTGTAACTGCCATCAGGACTGAGGAGAGACAGACAGGTAGAGAGAGAGACGGGTAGAGAGAGACAGACGGGTAAAGAGAGAGACAGGTAGAGAGAGACAGACGGGTAGAGAGAGAGACGGGAAGAGAGAGAGAGATGGGTAGAGAGAGAGAGACAGGTAGAGAGAGACAGACGGGTAGAGAGAGAGAGACGGGTAGAGAGAGACAGACGGGTAGAGAGAGACAGACGGGTAGAGAGAGAGACGGGAAGAGAGAGAGAAATGGGTAGAGAGAGAGAGACAGGTAGAGAGAGACAGTAGGGTAGAGAGAGAGAGACGGGTAGAGAGAGACAGACGGGTAGAGAGAGACAGACGGGTAAAGAGAGAGACGGGAAGAGAGAGAGAGATGGGTAGAGAGAGAGACAGGTAGAGAGAGACAGACGGGTAGAGAGAGAGAGACGGGTAGAGAGAGACAGACGGGTAGAGATGGGTAGAGCGAGACAGACAGGTAGAGAGAGACAGACGGGTAGAGATGGGTAGAGAGAGAGAGACAGGTAGAGAGAGAGACGGGTAGAGATGGTAGAGAGAGAGAGACAGGTACAGAGAGACAGACAGGTAGAGAGAGAGACAGGTAGAGAGAGACAGACAAGGTAGAGACGGGTAGAGAGAGAGAGACAGGTAGAGAGAGAGACAGGTACAGAGAGAGAAACAGAGAGGTAGAGAGAGACGGGTAGAGAGAGACAGATAAAGAGAGAGACAGGTAGAGAGAGACAGACGGGTAGAGAGAGAGACGGGAGGAGATAGAGAGATGGGTAGAGAGAGAGAGACAGGTAGAGAGAGACAGACGGGTAGAGAGAGAGAGACGGGTAGAGAGAAACAGACAGGTAGAGAGAGAGACATGTAGAGAGAGACAGACAGGTAGAGGTGGGTAGAGAGAGAGAGAGACAGGTAGAGAGAGACAGACGGGTAGAGATGGGTAGAGATGGGTAGAGAGAGAGAGACAGGTAGAGCGAGACAGACAGGTAGAGAGAGACAGACGGGTAGAGATGGGTAGAGAGAGAGAGACAGGTAGAGAGAGAGACGGGTAGAGATGGTAGAGAGAGAGAGACAGGTACAGAGAGACAGACAGGTAGAGAGAGACAGACAAGGTAGAGACGGGTAGAGAGAGAGACAGGTAGAGAGAGACAGACAAGGTTGAGACGGGTAGAGAGAGAGACAGGTACAGAGAGAGAAACAGAGAGGTAGAGAGAGAGACGGGTAGAGAGAGAGACGGGTAGAGAGAGACAGATAAAGAGAGACATATAGAGAGAGAGACAGGTAGAGAGAGAGAGAGACAGACAGGTAGAGAGACAGACGGAGAGAGAGACAGAGAGAAACAGGAAGACAGACAGACAGGTAGAGAGAGACAGACAGAGAGAGACAGGTAGACAGACAGACAGGTAAAGAAACAGGTAGAGAGAGAGACAGGTAGAGAGAGACAGGTAAACAGACAGACAGGTTTAATAATGTTCAGTATAAAACATCAGAAGACTTTCAGTACAACAGATTCATCACATTTCAGGCTGTTAACAATAATTCACTTTATTTTTATATAGCGTGAAATCATGTAGTGCAGGTCTAGGCCGTCATCTATACTATAATAATCAATAATATAATAATCAATAATCAGTAATCAATAATCATCACCTCTCTCTGCTGGCTGGACTCCGGTTGTCCAGCTGTTTCAGGCTGCTGCTGCCTGGCGTCGTCGCCTGGGAATTTAACCCACAACCTCCACTTTGTCTTCTACTGCTGTGATCAGACATCCTGCTGTCGGCCTCCGACAACCACGCCTACAGAAACCACATATACATACCATTAACATACATTAAACCACACATACATATCATGAACATACATTAAACCACACATACATACATACATACTCATTGACATACATTAAACACCACTTACATACCATTAACATACATTAAACCACACATACATACTCATTGACATACATTAAACCACACATACATACTCGTTGACATACATTAAACACCACATACATACTGATTGACATACATTAAACCACACATACATACTCATTGACATACATTAAACACCATACATACCATTAACATATATTAAACCACACATACCATTAACATATATTAAACCACACATACATACATACATACCATTAACATACATTAAACCACACATAAATATAATGAACATACATTAAACCACACATACATACCATTGACATACATTAAACACCACATACATACCATTAACATACATTAAACCACACATACATACATACATACATACTCATTGACATACATTAAACACCACTTACATACCATTAACATACATTAAACCACACATACATACTCATTAACATACATTAAACCACACATACATACTCATTGACATACATTAAACACCACATACATACTGATTGACATACATTAAACCACACATACATACTCATTGACATGCATTAAACCACACATACATACCATTAACATATATTAAACCACACATACATACCATTAACATATATTAAACCACACATACATACATACCATTAACATACATTAAACCACACATACATACTCATTGACATACATTAAACCACACATACATATCATTAACATACATTAAACCACACATACATACTCATTGACATACATTAAACACCACATACATACCATTAACATACATTAAACCACACATACATACTCATTGACATACATTAAACACCACTTACATACCATTAACATACATTAAACCACACATACATACTCATTGACATACATTAAACCACACATACATACTCATTGACATACATTAAACACCACATACATACTGATTGACATACATTAAACCACACATACATACTCATTGACATACATTAAACACCACATACATACCATTAACATATATTAAACCACACATACATACCATTAACATATATTAAACCACACATACATACATACCATTAACATACATTAAACCACACATACATATCATGAACATACATTAAACCACACATACATACCATTGACATACATTAAACACCACATACATACCATTAACATACATTAAACCACACATACATACATACATACTCATTGACATACATTAAACACCACTTACATACCATTAACATACATTAAACCACACATACATACTCATTAACATACATTAAACCACACATACATACTCATTGACATACATTAAACACCACATACATACTGATTGACATACATTAAACCACACATACATACTCATTGACATACATTAAACACCACATACATACCATTAACATATATTAAACCACACATACATACCATTAACATATTAAACCACACATACATACATACATACATACCATTAACATACATTAAACCACACATACATACTCATTGACATACATTAAACCACACATACATATCATTAACATACATTAAACCACACATACATAGTCATTGACATACATTAAACACCACATACATACCATTAACATACATTAAACCACACATACATACTCATTGACATACATTAAACCACACATACATACTCATTGACATACATTAAACCACACATACATACTCATTGACATAAATTAAACAACACATACTCATTAACATATATTAACACATAAATATTCAGTAACATACATTATCACACTTAAATACTCATTGACATTAACACACATAAATACTCATTGACATTAACACACAAATACTCATTGACAGACATTAAAACTACAGTTGGTAACTTTAATAAAATATAATATTTACTCTAACTGTCATGATATTCTGACAGTAGTAGATGAGAAAGATTCCACAGCGCCCACAGAAAAACAACCAATCAGAGTCGAGGAGTCTCTAAAGCAGCTGTCAATGACGGCTCGTGACCTCGTGACCTCTGATCAAACTGGGAAACTGGGCCGTGCTGATCAGAATTATATGTACATATACAGTATATACACAGTACATATACAGTATATATACAGTACATATACAGTATATATACAGTACATATACAGTATATATACAGTATATATACAGTTTATATACATATGAATCCAGATTCTGTTACTATAAAGACGATTTCTCTCCTCAGATTTCACTTTTGAGCTGTAAACAGAAAGTTTGCTGCAGCCGCTGGGCGGAGTGTTTTCAACATGGCTGCCAGGTCACATATATACAGTACTGTGTGTGTACTAAGTGTATATACAGTACTGTGTGTGTACTATGTGTATATACAGTACTGTGTGTGTACTATGTGTATATACAGTACTGTGTGTACTATTTGTATATACAATACTGTGTGTGTACTATGTGTATATACAGTACTGTGTGTGTACTATGTGTATATACAGTACTGTGTGTGTACTATGTGTATATACAGTACTGTGTGTGTACTATGTGTATATACAGTACTGTGTGTGTACTATGTGTATATACAGTACTGTGTGTGTAATATGTGTATATACAGTACTGTGTGTGTACTATGTGTATATACAGTACTGTGTGTACTATTTGTATATACAATACTGTGTGTACTATGTGTATATACAGTACTGTGTGTGTACTATGTGTATATACAGTACAGTATGTACTATGTGTATATACAGTACTGTGTGTGAACTATGTGTATATACAGTACTGTGTGGACTATGTGTATATACACTACTGTGTGTGTACTATGCGTATATACAGTACTGTGTGTGAGTACTATGTGTATACATGTAGTATATATACCTGGTTCCTCCTCAGCTCGTCCTCCAGTCTCTGCAGACTCTGCTTCACTTCTTCCAGTCGAGGCTCCAAACTGCCGGCGTCGCCCATCTGAGGACTTTGTTCATAAACCTCCCGCATTTTCAGCAGAGCGTCTCTGAAACACACAGCAATACAAATACTACAATTAAAATACTAAACAAATACTACAACCATTAAAATACTATACAAATACTACAAACATTAAAATACTATACAAATACTACAACCATTAAAATACTATACAAATACTACAACCATTTAAATACTATACAAATACTACAACCATTAAAATACTATACAAAATACTACAACCAATAAAATACTATACAAAATACTACAAACATTAAAATACTATACAAATACTACAACCATTAAAATACTATACAAAATAGTACAACCATTAAAATACTATACAAAATACTACAAACATTAAAATACTATACAAATACTACAACCAATAAAATACTATACAAAATACTACAACCATTTAAATACTATACAAATACTACAACCATTAAAATACTATACAAAATACTACAACCAATAAAATACTATACAAATATTACTACAATTAAAATACTATACAAAATACTACAAACATTAAAATACTATACAAATACTACAACCATTAAAATACTATACAAAATACTACAACCATCAAATACTACAACCATTAAAATACTATACAAATACTACAACCATTAAAACTATACAAATACTACAACCATTGAAATACTATACAAAATACTACAACCATTAAAATACTATACAAATACTACAACAATTAAAATACTATACAAAATACTACAAACATTAAAATACTATACAAATACTACAACCATTAAAATACTATACAAATACTACAACCATTAAAATACTATACAAATACTACAACCATTAAAATACTATACAAATACTACATCCATTAAAATACTATAAAAAATACTACAACCAATAACATACTAAACAAATACTACAACCATTTAAATACTATGCAAATACTACAACCATGAAAATACTATACAAAATGCAACAACCAATTAAATACTATACAAATACTACAACCATTAAAATACTATACAAAATACTACAACCATCAAATACTACAACCATTAAAATACTATACAAATACTAAAAACCATTAAAATACTATACAAAATACTACAACCATCAAATACTATAACCATTAAAATACTATACAAATACTACAACCATTAAAACTATACAAATACTACAACCATTAAAATACTATACAAAATACTCAAGTGTGTGTGTGTGTGTGTGTGTTTGTGTGTGTGTGTGTGTGTATGTACCTCTGCTCTCAGTGTGTGTTGGGGAGTGTGTGTTCAGTGTAAGATCTGTCTGCAGCTGAGATGCTGCTGCCCCAGCAGACCTCTCCATACTCTCCATACTCTCAGCAGACATCTCCATACTCTCCTTACCTCAGCAGACCTCTCCTTACTCTCCTTACCTCAGCAGACCTCTCCATACTCTCCTTACCTCAGCAGATCTCTCCATACTCTCCTTACCTCAGCAGACCTCTCCATACTCTCCTTACCTCAGCAGACCTCTCCATACTCTCCTTACCTCAGCAGACCTCTCCATACTCTCCTTACCTCAGCAGACCTCTCCATACTCTCCTTACCTCAGCAGACCTCTCCTTACTCTCCTTACCTCAGCAGACCTCTTTATACTCTCCTTACCTCAGCAGACCTCTCTATAAAAAATGGCTGATGCCACCACAGTATCATAAAAGGTCTTCAGGAGACCACCTGCACTCCTGAAGACCTCAGTCTGTGTTGGGGAGTGTGTACTCTCAGTGTGTGTTCAGTGTGTGTTCAGTGTGTGTTCAGTGTGTACCTCTGCTCTAAGTGTGTGTTCAGTGTGTGTTCAGTGTGTACCTCTGCTCTCAGTGTGTGTTCAGTGTGTACCTCTGCTCTAAGTGTGTGTTCATTGTGTGTTCAGTGTGTACCTCTGCTCTAAGTGTGTGTTCATTGTGTGTTCAGTGTGTACCTCTGCTCTCTCTCTCTCTGAATCTCCAGGTTGATGTTGTTGATTTTGGTTTGAAGTTTCTTTCTTCTCTGTTCAGGAGGAAGATGACTGCAGTCTGCAGGTCCAGAGCCCTGCAACAGTTCATTACACCACATTATATCATAGCATATTATAGCATATTATAGCATATATATTATGTTATATTATATTATATTATGTTATGTTATGTTATGTTATATTATATTATGTTATAGAACATTATAGTATAGTATAGTATAGTATGATATAGTGCAGTATAGGATAGTATAGAATAGTGTAGTATAGGACATTATAGTATAGTATAGCATAGCACAGTATAGTGTAGTATAATATAGTATTTTACAGTATAGTATAGTATAGTATAGTATAGTAAAGTAAAGTGTAGTACAGTATAGTATAGTATAGTGTAGTGTAGTGTAGTATAGTGTAAATAAGACTAAATGTGGTTAACTACACCTGTGTGTTTCAGACAGACAGGTATGATACTGAATGTTTGAGTGACAACTGTCCAATCAGAGAGGAGCAAGTAGTATAGTATAGTATAGTATAGTATAGTATAGTATAGTATAGTGTAGTGTAGCATAGTTTAACATAGTAGAGAATAGTAGAGTATAGTATAGTATAGTACAGTACAGTATATTTTAGTATAGTATAGTATAGTATAGTATAGTATAGTATAGTATAGTATAGTATAGTGTAGTAAGGTATAGTGCAGTATAGTTTAGTTTAGTATAGTATAGTACAGTGTAGTATAGTTTAGTATATTTTAGTATAGTATAGTATAGTATAGTATAGTATAGTATAGTATAGTATAGTTTAGTGTAGTATAGTATAGTATAGTATAGTATAGTGGAGTGGTCTAGTGTAGTGTAGAATAGTGTAGTTTAGTATAGTAAAGTGTGGTGTAGTGTTGTGTAGTTTAGTATAGTATAGTATAGTGTTGTGTAGTATAGTGTAGTGTAGTATAGTATAGTGCTGTGTAGTGTAGTGTAGTGTAGTAT
>CAKAOJ020000480.1:45000-75000 GCA_916701645.2 Sebastolobus alascanus
TGCGCAACGACTCCTCAACGACTCCTAAACGACTGCTCAACGACTCCTCAACGACTCCTCAATGACTCCTCAAGGACTCCTCAACGACTGCTCAACGACTCCTCAACGACTGCTCTACGACTGCTCAAGGACTCCTCAACGACTGCTCAACGACTCCTCAACGACTGCTCAACGACTGCTCAAGGACTCCTCAAGGACTGCTCAACGACTCCTCAACGACTGCTCAACGACTGCTCAATGACTGCTCAACGACTCCTCAACGACTCCTCAACGACTGCTCAACGACTGCTCAACGACTCCTCAACGACTCCTCAACGACTGCTCAACGACTGCTCAACGACTCCTCAACGACTCCTCAACGACTCCTCAACGACTCCTCAAGGACTCCTCAACGACTGCTCAACGACTCCTCAACGACTGCTCAACGACTGCTCAAGACTCCTCAACGACTGCTCAACGACTCCTCAACGACTCCTAAACGACTGCTCAAGGACTCCTCAACGACTCCTCAATGACTCCTCAAAGACTCCTCAACGACTGCTCAAGGACTCCTCAACGACTGCTCTACGACTGCTCAACGACTCCTCAACGACTCCTCAACGACTACTCAACGACTCCTCAACGACTGCTCAACGACTCCTCAACGACTGCTCAACGACTCCTCAACGACTGCTCTACGATTCCTCAACGACTCCTCAACGACTGCTCAATGACTGCGCAACGACTCCTCAACGACTGCTCAACGACTGCGCAACGACTCCTCAACGATTCCTCAACGACTTCTCAACGACTGCTCAACGACTGCGCAACGACTCCTCAACGACTGCGCAATGACTGCGCAACAACTCCTCAACGACTGCTCAACGACTCCTCAACGACTGCTCAACAACTGCGCAACGACTGCTCAACGACTGCTCAACGACTGCGCAACGACTGCGCAACGACTCCATAACAACTCCTCAACGACTCCTCAACGACTGCTCAACGACTGCGCAACGACTCCATAACGACTCCATAACGGTTCCTCAACGACTGCTCTACGACTGGTCAATGACTGCGCAACAACTCCTCAACGACTGCTCTACGACTGCTCAATGACTGCGCAACGACTGCTCTACGACTCCTCAACAAACTACCTACTACTTTGTTTACAGGTTTTAAACAAGTTTTACTCTTTCTGGAGGATCAGATGATAAGAAGCAGGACGACTACATAGACCACCAAAATAAAAGCCTCCGTAAGTGTCTATTAACAGCACCTCTGGTTCTCACGGTTTGCAGGATCAGCTGTTTGTAGAAAATGAAAATAAAATATAATATAACCTGAGAAAAACACATTTTTATTCCATTTGTCAGACCTCCTCCTCTGTTTATTACCAGCTTTAACTGTTTTTTAATTAAAAAATGTAAGTTCATATTATGTCTTTTCTTTTTATTTGTACACTGGAGATGTAGTCTTATTTCCTGTTTTGGTTGTTTTTGTATATATTTGTATTTATTCGGATGGAAAACGTAGATCTACTACACACACTCAGCTTCAGCTTCTACATTACTTCCACCCAGCAGCTCTGAATACTGGAGTGTGTGTCACTGACCCAGTTTTAACCGTTTGTGTGTGTGTTGTGTATCTTCCTGTAGCTGTTTGTTACGAGATGTCAGAAAAAATGAATGAGAAAGAAACCCTTCTGCGCTCTGATTGGCCGGTGGCGGTCTGTTTAAATCATGTGGGTTCAGGTCAACCGTTTAACTTCTACATATAAAGCAGGTAACCATAGCAACAGGACTGAAGCTTCGTTAAACTGACTGGTGAAACAAACTAACCACTAACCAGACTCCCTTTAAAATTTGGAGGATTTAAACCAGGAAGGAAGACGTCAAAGTCAAGTCCTCAAAAAAAGCTATTTATCATGATCATTTTCTATGAATCTATATGTATGTATTGTAACAGATCACATTTAAGTGAGAAATAACCATCTTACACCCGGCGCACAGCAGCAGCGCACAGCAGTAGCGCACAGCAGCAGCGCGCAGCTCAACTGTCATTGCTAGTTTCAGACCGACGCAGTTGTCATTTTCACGCCCAGCGCCCACGTTGTGTAAGGAGCCGATGTACTGGCGCTCATCTGTGCGCCCATGGGCGTGTTTGTCTTAAAATGAGGTGTTGCATTGTTATCTTGAAGCAGCAGAAAGCGATTGTGCCATTGACCAACAGAAACCTGGTCTAATTTCTGGCGCAGTATTTTCTGGCTATTTAAAGGGCTCATTATTCAGATAGTCAGATGTGTCTTCAGGTTCACCGGAACACTCTGCTGGTCACACGAAGGGACGCAGCAGCTCCTCCTCAGTTAAACACAGTGTCGGCGCTACAACGTTTTATTTATGTTCAGGAAAACACTAAATTCAGAATATAATGGAATATAATAAAGGAAGGTTCTCAGGCGTTCTGTATTGATCAACCTGCAGCGCTCTGAGCGCTCTGAGCCGTGACCAGAGAGATCACTGGTGTGACCAGAGAGATCACGGTGGTCACACGCCTCTGTAACATCTCCTCCCATCATCCCTCTGTGTGTGTGAGTGTAGACGTAGGCTACTTCAAAGTTTGCGGGCCCTCTCCTCCTAAACGGTGGCGTTTTGAGGCTGATGGATCTGCGTTACGCACCGCCTCTCAGGCAGCGCCCGGCTGTACGCCCGTACGTAAAGCATCTCCGGATGATTCCTCCCAGCCGGTCCGAGCCCCCTGTGGGTTACATCAGCACCAGACCAGGACCATCTGATGGAGTTGTTGATGGGGTAGAGGACTGGGAGACGCAGGAGGCAGAGTCCACCAGATCAGAACCACATATATCTGCTCGCTCACTTTCACTTCACACACGAGCAGATCCGTTTCCTGAACAGAAAACGCTCGCTTCTCCAATATGATGAATCCGTCTTTTAAATAGCGATGCGCCCGGTGAATGTCACCTGACTTTTAAAGGAAATGGGAGATGACACTCTGATTGGTTTAATTCCTGTTACGACCAAAACACACCTGTGATTAATTAAGAGACTAAATAGAACCCCTTTGCTCCTTGCGCCTTACTTTGCACCCAGATTATGCGCCGCTTAACTAGTAAAAGTGGAGTTGGACACGCCCTAAATGACCTTTAGACCTGCGCTATAGATTAATAGGTTGTATAGGTATAGGTATAAGTAGGGGTGTGCGATATGACGATATTAGATCGTGAACGATTAAAATATCTCTACAATCTGCCTTCACAGTGAGATCGTGTACATTATACCAGTTGCTAGTAGTTTCAAGATGGCGGCGCGCGTCAGTGCAGCGGCTCTTCGCTTCCTAGTTTGGTGCTTATTTGTGTGAATGCTGGATTTGCTTGTCGAGTTTTGTCAGGCAAAGTATGTGTGTTGTCGTCAAGACTTCATCAACGTCGGATTACAGCACAGTACCGCCGTTACCAGCGACTTTCAAAGGATGCATAACATACCGGCGGACATGTCCGGATCACCGGGGTCTATGTGGATTGTTATCGGCTCCGAGAAGCGACGTAGGCGGCGTAGAGAGAGGAAGCAGGCGGGGCTGCTGGCTCGGCTAAAGAAGCAGCCACACAAACCACCGCTACCAAGCGTCTTTCTCTCTAACGCCAGATCCATCGTTCACAAAATGGACCAGTTGGAGCTACAGAAGGCAGCTAACACGTCCTTCAGAGACTGCTGCGTGGTGTTAATAAAGGAGACCTGGCTTCACCTGCTGATAGCCGACGCTGCTGTGCAGCTAGCAGGCCGCAAAAAATCCACCGCCTGGACCGAAGCAAAGACTTGTACAGTAAGAGCAACAGGGGACGGACTCTGTATTTATGTGCATAATGGCTGGTGTACAAACAGCCGAATCACTGACAGTCACTGTTCCCCTGAATTATGTTGTGTTGTTATATCACAGTTATGTGTCGAACCTTCTATCTGCCGAGAGAGCTGACAGTAGTAATTATTACGGCTGTCTATATTCCTCCTGTGGATCTGTATCTAATGAGCTACCTGATTTACAATTCCAAATTCAGTTCCTTTAATGTTATGAAGCAAGAGTGCACTTAACTTGTGTTGTTGTTTACCTTTGAAACCAATGTTCATTTTGGGATTTATGCAAAGGTCTAAACCAAGTCAAAATTCTTGTTGCATGTTCATACTTATATTGAAATCTGTTTGGCCTTAATGATCTGTTATTCTTTTTCCTTATGTTTTATTAGCTTATAGGGCTGTATTTTTTTAAATGGGAAAATTAGTTTGGTTGTAATCTTCAGTAACTTGCAAAATTGTCTTTAAAACCAGCATGAAAAAAAATCGTGAAAAGTTTGTGGATCGCGATCCTGCCTGAAAAAATGTGTGATATGATATTTTTGCCATATCGCCCACCCCTAGGTATAAGTATAGGTATAGTTATAGATTTATAGGTATAGGTATAAGTATAGGTATAGTTATAGATATATAGGTTATATAGGTATAGGTATAGTTATACATTTATAGGTTATATAGGTATAGGTATAAGTTTAGGTATAGTTATAGATATATAGGTTATATAGGTATAGGTATAGGTATAAGTTTAGGTATAGTTATAGATATATAGGTTATATAGGTATAAGTATAAGTACAGGTATAGTTATAGATATATAGGTTATATAGGTATAGGTATTGTTATAAATGTATAGGTTATATAGGTATAGGTATAAGTTTAGGTATAGTTATAGATATATAGGTTATATAGGTATAAGTATAAGTACAGGTATAGTTATAGATATATAGGTTGTATAGGTATAGGTATAGTTATAGATTTATAGGTTATATAGGTTTAGGTATAAGTACAGGTATAGTTATAGATCTATAGGTTATATAGGTATAAGTAGAGGTATAGTTATAGATTTATAGGTTAAATAGGTATAGGTATAACTATAGGTATAGTTATAGATATATAGGTTATATAGGTATAGGTATAGTTATAGATGTATAGGTTAAATAGGTATAGGTATAACTATAGGTATAGTTATAGATGTATAGGTTATATAGGTATAGGTATAGATTTATAGGTTATATAGGTATAGGTATAAGTATAGGTATAGGTATAGTTATAGATTTATAGGTTATATAGGTATAGGTATAGATTTATAGGTTATATAGGTATAGGTACAGGTATAGTTATAGATTTATAGGTTATATAGGTATAGGTATAGTTATAGATTTATAGGTTATATAGGTATAGGTATAGGTACAGGTATAGTTATAGATTTATAGGTTATATAGGTATAGTTATAGATTTATAGGTTATATAGGTATAGGTATAGTTATAGATTTATAGGTTAAAACGGGCCCACAGTCTTCAGCTACTGTGTGTGTTAGTGTATGTTTGTGTGTTAGTGTGTGTTTATTTACTCACCGTCTTCCTCTCCGTCTTCACTTCCTGTGTGTATCGCGTCAGCTCACACGCGATCTGCGTGTTGAGGTTTTCGGCGAGTTCTTCTCTCTGAACAGCGAGTTCATTCAGCTGACGGAGAGTCGCTGCAAACGCCAAGCACCAGGTGTACCTGCAACAGCCAATCAGAAACCAGCTGTACCTGTAACAACCTATCAAACACCTTAAAGCTGCTGTGTATATATAATATAAGCCCTGCTTACCCTGGGGGGGGTGGGGGGGTGGGGGGGTTATTATGGTCTGCTGAGTGACCAGGTCAGAGTCTAATCACCAAACATAAACTCTGTACATCAGATCTATTCAAGGTGAGTTTACTGACGGAAGCACATTTATTATTATTATATTCATTTATTTATTTATTTCAGGCGACTAAATGATGAAAATATAAAGACTGAAACAGGATGACTGACCTGCTGTCATCCTCTCTGCTTCTCTTAGGATGATACTTCTTAGACAGACTCCTGCAGAGAGACAGGTGGAGAGACACAGACAGGTTAGACAGGCAGGTAGAGAGAGAGAGAGAGAGAGAGAGAGAGAGACAGGTAAGGGAGGCAGGTAGACAGAGAGACAGAGAGAGAGAGAGAGAGGTAAAGGAGGTAGGTAGACAGGGAGACCGAGAGACAGAGAGACGGAGAGAGAGAGAGAGAGAGAGAGAGAGACACAGGTAAGGGAAGTAGGTAGACAGAGAGACAGAGAGAGAGAGGAGAGACAGGTAAGGGAGGCAGGTAAACAGAGAGACAGAGAGACCGAGACGGAGAGAGAGACAGAGAGAGAGAGAGACAGGTAAGGGAGGCAGGTAGACAGGGAGACCGAGAGACAGAGAGAGAGAGAGAGAGACAGAGAGACGGAGAGAGAGAGAGAGAGAGAGAGAGAGACAGGTAAGGGAAGTAGGTAGACAGAGAGACAGACAGAGAGAGAGAGAGAGAGAGAGAGAGAGACAGGTAAGGGAGGCAGGTAGACAGAGAGACAGAGATGGAGAGAGAGACAGAGAGAGAGAGAGAGAGAGAGAGAGAGAGAGAGAGAGAGAGAGAGAGAGAGAGAGAGAGAGAGAGAGAGAGAGAGAGAAAGAGACAAGTAAGACAGGCAGGTAGACAGAGAGAGAGAGAGAGAGAGAGAGACAGGTTAGTGAGACGGGTTGGGTTGATGACCGATGTCATCTCCAGGTCAGGTGACTTCCTCATCTCAGCGCTCAGTCCAGCAGCGTGGCTGAGAGGAGAGGCAGACGGGGCGATGCAGACGGGGCGATGCAGACGGGGCGATGCAGACGGGGCGATGCAGACGGGGCGATGCAGACGGGGCGATGCAGACGGGGCGATACTGAGAGGGTGATACAGACGGTGCGATGCAGACGGGGCGATACACACGGAGCGATGCAGACGGGGCGATGCAGACGGGGCGATGCAGACGGGGCGATGCAGACGGGGCGATGCAGGCGGGGCGATACTGACGGGGCGATACTGAGAGGGTGATACAGACGGTGCGATGCAGACGGGGCGATACACACGGAGCGATGCAGACGGGGCGATGCAGACGGGGCGATGCAGACGGGGCGATGCAGGCGGGGCGATACTGACGGGGCGATACTGAGAGGGTGATACAGACGGTGCGATGCAGACGGGGCGATGCAGACGGGGCGATGCAGACGGGGCGATGCAGACGGGGCGATACTGAGAGGGTGATACAGACGGTGCGATGCAGACGGGGCGATGCAGACGGGGCGATGCAGACGGGGCGATGCAGACGGGGCGATACGGGAGGCCAATAATGACGGGGCGAGACTGACGCGGCGATACAGAGAGGGCGATAATGACGGGGCGATACAGACGGGGCGATGCAGACGGGGCGATACAGATGTGCAGCCACAGCGCACAGAAAGAAAGATGCCTGAAGATTGATTAATTAATAAACATACAGGCAATGTATAGGAAGCATACAGGTGATTAAGCTGTGACATACAGGTGAAATACAGGTGATTAAGCTGTGACATACAGGTGACATACAGGTGATTAAGCTGTGACATACAGGTGACATACAGGTGATGTAGCTGTGACACACAGGTGGCATACAGGTGATGTAGCTGTGACACACAGGTGATGTAGCTGTGACATACAGGTGATATACAGGTGATGTAGCTGTGACATACAGGTGATATACAGGTGATGTAGCTGTGACATACAGGTGACACACAGGTGATTTAGCTGTGACATACAGGTGACATACAGGCGATGTAGCTCTGACATACAGGTAATGTAGCTTTGACATACAGGTGATGTAGCTGTGACATACAGGTGACATACAGGAGATATAGCTGTGACATACAGGTAATGTAGCTTTGACATACAGGTGATGTAGCTGTGACATACAGGTAATGTAGCTTTGACATACAGGTAATGTAGCTTTGACATACAGGTGATGTAGCTGTGACATACAGGTAACACACAGAGTTTAGCTGTGACATACAGGTGACATACAGGCGATAGCTCTGACAACGTAATGTAGCTTTGACAAACAGGTGATGTAGCTGTGACATACAGGTGACATACAGGAGATATAGCTGTGACATACAGGTAATGTAGCTTTGACATACAGGTGATGTAGCTGTGACATACAGGTAATGTAGCTTTGACATACAGGTGATGTAGCTGTGACATACAGGTAATGTAGCTTTGACATACAGGTGATGTAGCTGTGTCATACAGGTGACATACAGGTGATGTAGCTGTGACATACAGGTGGCATACAGGTGATGTAGCTGTGACACACAGGTGATGTAGCTGTGACATACAGGTGATGTAGCTGTGACATACATGTGAGATACAGGTGATGTAGCTGTGACATACAGGTGATGTAGCTGTGACATACAGGTGACACACAGGTGATATAGCTGTGACACACAGGTGATGTAGCTGTGACATATAGGTGACATACAGGTGATGTAGCTGTGGCATACAGGTGATGTACCTGTAACATACAGGTGACATACAGGTGATGTAGCAGTGACATACAGGTGATGTACCTGTAACATACAGGTGAGATACAGTTGATATACAGGTGATGTAGCTGTGACATAAAGGTGATATAGCTGTAACATACAGGTGACATACAGGTGATGTAGCTGTGGCATACAGGTGATGTACCTGTAACATACAGGTGAGATACAGTTGACATACAGGTGATGTCGGTACCTGATCTGTTTGGCGTAGCTCAGCTCGATGTCGGCTCTCTCTTTAACGAACTTGCTGTATCTCTCCAGGAAGTCAATTCCCCAGCTGGTGTGTTTCTCCAAGTTATCAAACTGATCCTGGAAGAAAAAATCAGTCTGTAAAGATTCATTAATCAGTGTACACACCGATACAGACACCGGTACGCGTGTGAATGCTGCATTTACAATAATAAAGATTAGAAGAACAATAGTGTGAATGCTGAATTTAAAATAATAAAGATTAGAAGAACAATAGTGTGAATGCTGAATTTACACTAATAAAGACAAGAAGAACAATAGTGTGAATGCTGCAATTACACTAATAAAGATGAGAAGAAAAATAGTGTGAATGCTGCATTTACACTAATAAAAAGTAGAAGAACAATAGTGTGAATGCTGCATTTACACTAATAAAGAGTAGAAGAACAATAGTGTGAAAGCTACATTTACACTAATAAAGAGTAGAAGAATAATATTGTGAATGCTGCATTTACACTAATAAAGAGTAGAAGAATAATATTGTGAATGCTGCATTTACACTAATAAAGAGTAGAAGAACAATAGTGTGAATGCTGCAATTACACTAATAAAGATGAGAAGAAAAATAGTGTGAATGCTGCATTTACACTAATAAAGAGTAGAAGAACAATAGTGTGAATGCTGCATTTACACTAATAAAGAGTAGAAGAACAATATTGTGAAAGCTACATTTACACTAATAAAGAGTAGAAGAATAATATTGTGAATGCTGCATTTACACTAATAAAGAGTAGAAGAACAATAGTGTGAATGCTGCAATTACACTAATAAAGATGAGAAGAAAAATAGTGTGAATGCTGCATTTACACTAATAAAAAGTAGAAGAACAATAGTGTGAATGCTGCATTTACACTAATAAAGAGTAGAAGAACAATAGTGTGAATGCTGCATTTACACTAATAAAGAGTAGAAGAACAATATTGTGAATGCTGCATTTACACTAATAAAGATTAGAAGAACAATAGTGTGAAATCTGCATTAACACTACTAAAGAGTAGAAGAACAATAGTGTGAATGCTGCATTTACACTAATAAAGAGTAGAAGAACAATAGTTTGAATGATGCATTTACACTAATAAAGAGTAGAAGAACAATAGTGTGAATGCTGCATTTACACTAATAAAGAGTAGAAGAACAATAGTGTGAATGCTGCATTTACACTAATAAAGAGTAGAAGAACAATAGTTTGAATGCTGCATTTACACTAATAAAGAGTAGAAGAACAATAGTGTGAATGCTGCATTTACACTAATAAAGAGTAGAAGAACAATAGTGTGAATGCTGCATTTACACTAATAAAGAGTAGAAGAACAATAGTGTGAATGCTGCATTTACACTAATAAAGAGTAGAAGAACAATAGTGTGAATGCTGAATTTACACTAATAAAGAGTAGAAGAACAATAGTGTGAATGCTGCATTTACACTAATAAAGAGTAGAAGAACAATAGTGTGAATGCTGCATTTACACTAATAAAGAGTAGAAGAACAATAGTGTGAATGCTGCATTTACACTAATAAAGAGTAGAAGAACAATAGTGTGAATGCTGAATTTACACTAATAAAGAGTAGAAGAACAATAGTGTGAATGCTGAATTTACACTAATAAAGATGAGAAGAACAATAGTGTGATTGCTGAATTTACACTAATAAAGATGAGAAGAACAATAGTGTGAATGCTGCATTTACACTAATAAAGAGTAGAAGAACAATAGTGTGAATGCTGCATTTACACTAATAAAGAGTAGAAGAACAATAGTGTGAATGCTGCATTTACACTAATAAAGAGTAGAAGAACAATAGTGTGAATGCTGCATTAACACTACTAAAGAGAAGAAGAACAATAGTGTGAATGCTGCATTTACACTACTAAAGAGTAGAAGAACAATAGTGTGAATTCTGCATTTACACTAATAAAGAGTAGAAGAACAATAGTGTGAATGCTGCATTTACACTAATAAAGAGTAGAAGAACAATAGTGTGAATGCTGCATTTACACTAATAAAGAGTAGAAGAACAATATTGTGAATGCTGCATTTACACTAATAAAGATTAGAAGAACAATAGTGTGAATGCTGCATTAACACTACTAAAGAGAAGAAGAACAATAGTGTGAATGCTGCATTAACACTACTAAAGAGAAGAAGAACAATAGTGTGAATGCTGCATTTACACTACTAAAGAGTAGAAGAACAATAGTGTGAATGCTGCATTTACACTAATAAAGAGTAGAAGAACAATAGTGTGAATGCTGCATTTACACTAATAAAGAGTAGAAGAACAATAGTTTGAATGCTGCATTTACACTAATAAAGAGTAGAAGAACAATAGTTTGAATGCTGCATTTACACTACTAAAGAGTAGAAGAACAATAGTGTGAATGCTGCATTTACACTAATAAAGAGTAGAAGAACAATAGTTTGAATGCTGCATTTACACTAATAAAGAGTAGAAGAACAATAGTGTGAATGCTGAAATTACACTAATAAAAAGTAGAAGAACAATAGTGTGAATGCTGCATTTACACTTGTAAAGATGAGAAGACAAATAGTGTGATTGCTGAATTTACACTAATAAAGATGAGAAGAACAATAGTGTGAATGCTGCATTTACACTACTAAAGATGAGAAGAACAATAGTGTGAATGCTGAATTTACACTAATAAAGATGAGAAGAACAATAGTGTGAATGCTGCATTTACACTAATAAAGAGTAGAAGAACAATATTGTGGATGCTGCATTTACACTAATAAAGAGTAGAAGAACAATAGTGTGAATGCTGAATTTACACTAATAAAGAGTAGAAGAACAATAGTGTGAATTCTGCATTTACACTAATAAAGAGTAGAAGAACAATAGTGTATATGATGCAATTACACTAATAAAGAGTAGAAGAACAATAGTGTGAATGCTGCATTTACACTAATAAAGATTAGAAGAACAATAGTGTGAATGCTGCATTTACACTACTAAAGAGTAGAAGAACAATAGTGTGAATGCTGCATTTACACTAATAAAGATAAGAAGCACAATAGTGTGAATGCTGAATTTACACTAATAAAGATGAGAAGAACAGTAATGTGAATGCTGCATTTACACTAATAAAGAGTAGAAGAACAATAGTGTGAATGCTGCATTTACATTGATAAAGATTAGAAGAACAATAGTGTGAATGCTGAATTTACACTAATAAAGAGTAGAAGAACAATAGTGTGAATGCTGAATTTACACTAATAAAGAGTAGAAGAACAATAGTGTGAATGCTACATTTACACTAATAAAGAGTAGAAGAACAATAGTGTGAATGCTGCATTTACACTAATAAAGATTAGAAGAACAATAGTGTGAATGCTGCATTTACACTACTAAAGAGTAGAAGAACAATAGTGTGAATGCTGCATTTACACTAATAAAGATAAGAAGCACAATAGTGTGAATGCTGAATTTACACTAATAAAGAGTAGAAGAACAATAGTGTGAATGCTGCAATTACACTAATAAAGAGTAGAAGAACAATAGTGTGAATGCTACATTTACACTAATAAAGAGTAGAAGAACAATAGTGTGAATGCTGAATTTACACTAATAAAGAGTAGAAGAACAATAGTGTGAATGCTACATTTACACTAATAAAGAGTAGAAGAACAATAGTGTGAATGCTGAATTTACACTTATAAAGATTAGAAGAACAATAGTGAGTGTTGCTTGCAGCAGTCACACTGTAAGAAGTTCGGGTCGGACTTGGGGAGTCTCTGTCTCTCCGGTCGCGCGCTGCAGCATCATGGACGACGCAGAGCGCGAGTCGCTGTCGTCACTCACCGTGTTGCTATGGCAGAGCAGACAAAAGCACGAAGGCCACACACACACACACACACACACACACACACACACTCAAACACACACACACACACACACACACACCTACAGGCCGCCCGGTTACCGGCTCTTCCCCGGCAGGTTACCGGATAAACGGTGACAGTGATGGTAGCCTGGTTACCGGGTTACCCGGGTGCAGCAGGTGTGAACAGGTGTACTGACCCACAGCTCGGTTCCCCAGTTACAGCTCATGGTGTCCGGTCTGCTGCTCGCGCTCCGCTCCGCCTCACCGCGAGCTGCTGCTGCTGCTGCCCGCCGCGCGCATCCTCACCACCGCACACAGGCTGTCTGTCTGCTGCTTCACCCGGTACCTGTCTGTCTGCTGCTTCACCCGGTACCTGTCTGTCTGCTGCTTCACCCGGTACCTGTCTGTCTGTCTGTGTTTCTGTCTGCAGCACCACGAGAGCAGAGCAGGCGGTCACGCGCGGCGCGTCTCCCCGGAGGACCCTTTGTCATCAGTGAGGAGATAATGAGATTGTGTGCGTGTACTGCGCACGCTCAGTAGCCGCCCCGCCCTGCTGTCACACTCAGAATAATAAATAATATATAGTAAACATGGAGAATGTAAATATCGATTATTGACTGTAATAATAATAATAATAATAATAATAATAATAATAATGATAATGATAATACTACAGTCAGTTCTTTCTTTAATCACATGTTCTACATCACTGTCAGCAGTGACGTCATCACTTTTTACATCAGCTAGTTTCTGTTTATATTTGCTGATATTTTATTATTTATGATGACTGAAAACAGTGAATTCAAAAATAAATTCCTGTTGTCTGTAAAATAAAATCATAAATAAATGAGGATGATGAGGAGACTCTTATATTTATTCTATTTAAAGAGAAACACGCAACAGGAAATACAAACTATAGAACTAAATAAAATAATGGTTTTCATTTTATTTTTATTTAACATAATTATGATGTTAATAGACCTGTCCAGGGTGTACTCCGCCTTCGCCCAATGTCAGCTGGGATCGGCTCCAGCCCCCCCGCCACCCTGAATAGGATAAGAGGTTACGGCTGATGAATGAATGAATAATGTTAATAATAAAGTTGTATTTCTTTGTAAGAAATGATAAGATAAGATATTCCTTTATTAGTCCCACAGTGGGGACATTTGCAGTATACAGCAGCAGAGGGGATAGAGCAGAAACAAGAAGCAGCAGCTAACACAGCAAAGAAAAGAGCTAAACAAAGTGAAACAAAATATGAACCATTTAAATAGAAGGAAGTATAAAAAATAGGAGCAGTATATACACTGTTGACAATAAACAGACTATTAAAAAATTGCACAAGTGGAAAAATGATATTGCACAATAAGAATGAAATGAAATTCGACCTGAATATTGTATAGTATGAATTGTATTACACCTAAGTAGTATTGATAGACAGTCAGTGTTCAGTATAGTGCAGTTATTGTCA
This sequence comes from Sebastolobus alascanus, assembly GCA_916701645.2. Classification (NCBI taxonomy): domain Eukaryota; kingdom Metazoa; phylum Chordata; class Actinopteri; order Perciformes; family Sebastidae; genus Sebastolobus; species Sebastolobus alascanus. Next base: position 59,006 of record CAKAOJ020000480.1, read on the forward strand.
GTTTGTTGGTGTGTATGTGGTCTACTGGAGCAGAGCTGCTTGTGGAGTCTGACAGCTGCAGGTAGGAAGGACCTGAGATAGAGCTCCTTCACACACTTCGGGTGGAGCAGCCTCCAGTGCTGAGATGGTGTCCTGCATGGGGTGGGAGTCGTTCCCCATCATGGATGACAGCTTAGCCATCATCCTCTTCTCTCCCACCGCCTCCACTGGGTCCAGGGGGGGGGGGGGGGGCATCGCAGGACGGAGCTGGCCTTCCTGTCAAGTCTCTTCCTGTCTGCAGCTGAGATGCTGCTGTCCCAGCAGACCTCTCCTTACTCTCCTTACCTCAGCAGATCTCTCCATACTCTCCATACTCTCCTTACCTCAGCAGACCTCTCCATACTCTCCTTACCTCGCCATCTCTCTATACTCTCCTTACCTCAGCAGACCTCTCTATACTCTCCTTACCTCAGCAGACCTCTCCATACTCTCCTTACCTCAGCAGACCTCTCCATAACAAATGTCTGATGCAACCACGGTGTCATAGAAGGTCTTCAGGAGATCCCCCCCCCCCACTTAGTTCGTGTCCTGTGTTCCATCCGTTCAGTTTCATTTATACTGTACAAACGTTGTAGTTTTAACCTCAAGCATGTAGTTCTAACGTTAACCCGACTATAGTGGTTTTATTACCTGAGCAGGTAGTGATACAGAGAAGTAAGACGAGATTCTGAAATATGTGCTCCACTATGTTCACCAGCCAGTCAGGTAGTGATCAGAGTACCTGAGCAGGTAGTGAACAGAGTACCTGAGCAGGTAGTGAACAGAGTACCTGAGCAGGTAGTGAACAGAGTACCTGAGCAGGTAGTGAACAGAGTACCACAGACACAAATCATTATTATTATCTAAATTATAGACATGTTAATGAAACCTGTCTGTCTTCCCGTCTCCTGCTCGTCCTCCACTCCTGCAGGATCATATTTCAGGATCATCCGCCGATCTTCCTCATCCATTGGGCCCATAGAGCAGGAGTTTCCTTTAACTCCTCCTCCCATCCCTCTCTCCTTTAACTCCTCCTCCCGTCCCTCTCTCCTTTATCTCCTCCTCCCATCCCTCTCTCCTTTAACTCCTCCTCCCGTCCCTCTCTCCTTTATCTCCTCCTCCCATCCCTCTCTCCTTTAACTCCTCCTCCCATCCCTCTCTCCTTTAACTCCTCCTCCCATCCCTCTCTCCTTTAACTCCTCCTCCCATCCCTCTCTCCTTTAACTCCTCCTCCCGTCCCTCTCTCCTTTATCTCCTCCTCCCATCCCTCTCTCCTTTAACTCCTCCTCCCATCCCTCTCTCCTTTAACTCCTCCTCCCATCCCTCTCTCCTTTAACTCCTCCTCCCATCCCTCTCTCCTTTAACTCCTCCTCCCGTCCCTCTCTCCTTTATCTCCTCCTCCTCATCCCTCTCTCCTTTAACTCCTCCTCCCATCCCTCTCTCCAGCCTCGGTCTGGGTCTCATTCACATGAACGGAGGATGACTATTAGTGTGTTTTACATCTTTAGGACCTGATGATTTAAATAAGGACTATCAGAGTGTTCATACTGGGGAGTTGATTCACCTCTAAATAAATGATCCTCTGAGTTACAGACTTCTCATTCCCAATGTAAGTCTACGGGAAAAGTCTTTTTGGGCCCGATGGCATCAGGTGACGGACACATCAAGCATCAGAAGAAATTAACACGGCCATAAAAAAATTACAATCCAACTTTATTTAAACTTCTTTATACAAAATGCAAACAGAACAAAAAGTTCATAAAGTGATAAACAGGAAGTGTTTTTTTTACATGCGACAGGTGTCATGAAACGCCTCCAGGGTCCTAAAGTCCCTCCATGTTGGAGGAAGTCCGTCCTGCAGGAACCTACCACAGCGCTGACAGGAAGACTGGAAGAGTTTAATGTAGCTCCGCAACCAGGTCTACAGAGAGACAGACAGGTAGAGAGACAGACAGGTAGAGTTTAATGTAGCTCTGCAACCAGGTCTACAGAGAGACAGACAGGTAGAGAGACAGACAGGTAGAGTTTAATGTAACTCTGCAACCAGGTCTACAGAGAGACAGACAGGTAGAGAGACAGACAGGAAGAGTTTAATGTAGCTCTGCAACCAGGTCTACAGAGAGACAGACAGGTAGAGTTTAATGTAACTCTGCAACCAGGTCTACAGAGAGACAGACAGGTAGAGAAACAGACAGGTAGAGTTTAATGTAGCCCCGCAACCAGGTCTACAGAGAGACAGACAGGTAGAGAGACAGACAGGTAGAGAGACAGATAGGTAGAGAGACAGACAGGTAGAGAGACAGACAGGTGAGGCAGACAGGTAGAGAGGCAGACAGGTAGAGAGACAGACAGGTAGAGAGACAGAAAGGTAGAGAGCCAGACAGGTAGCGAGACAGATAGGTAGAGAGACAGACAGGTAGAGAGACAGATAGGTAGAGAGACAGACAGGTAGAGAGACAGACAGGTAGAGAGAAAGATAGGTAGACAGACAGACAGGTGAGGCAGACAGGTAGAGAGACAGACAGAGAAACAGACAGGTAGAGAGACAGACAGAGAAACAGACAGGTAGAGAGACAGACAGGTAGAGAGACAGACAGGACAGGTAGAGAGACAGACAGGTAGAGAGACAGATAGGTAGAGAGACAGACAGGTGAGGCAGACAGGTAGAGAGACAGACAGAGAAACAGACAGTAAGAGAGACAGACAGGTAGAGTTTAATGTAGCTCTGCAACAAGGTCTACAGAGAGACAGACAGGTAGAGAGACAGACAGGTAGAGAGACAGATAGGTAGAGAGACAGACAGGTAGAGAGACAGACAGTTGAGGCAGACAGGTAGAGAGGCAGACAGGTAGAGAGACAGACAGGTAGAGAGATAGACAGGACAGGTAGAGAGACAGACAGGTAGAGAGACAGACAGGACAGGTAGAGAGACAGACAGGTAGAGAGAAAGATAGGTAGAGAGGCAGACAGGTAGAGAGACAGACAGGTAGAGAGACAGACAGGTAGAGAGACAGACAGGACAGGTAGAGAGACAGACAGGTAGAGAGACAGATAGGTAGAGAGACAGACAGGTGAGGCAGACAGGTAGAGAGACAGACAGAGAGACAGATAGGTAGAGAGACAGACAGAGAAACAGACAGGTAGAGAGACAGACAGGTAGAGAGACAGATAGGTAGAGAGACAGACAGGTGAGGCAGACAGGTAGAGAGACAGACAGGTAGAGAGACAGATAGGTGAGGCAGACAGGTAGAGAGGCAGACAGGTAGAGAGACAGACAGGTAGAGAGACAGACAGGTAGAGAGACAGACAGGTAGCGAGACAGATAGGTAGAGAGACAGACAGGTAGAGAGACAGACAGGTAGAGAGACAGACAGGTAGAGAGACAGATAGGTAGAGAGACAGACAGGTGAGGCAGACAGGTAGAGAGACAGACAGAGAAACAGACAGGTAGAGAGACAGACAGAAACAGACAGGTAGAGAGACAGACAGGTAGAGAGACAGACAGGACAGGTAGAGAGACAGACAGGTAGAGAGACAGATAGGTAGAGAGACAGACAGGTGAGGCAGACAGGTAGAGAGACAGACAGAGAAACAGACAGGTAGAGAGACAGACAGGTAGAGTTTAATGTAGCTCTGCAACCAGGTCTACAGAGAGACAGACAGGTAAAGAGACAGACAGGTAGAGAGACAGATAGGTAGAGAGACAGACAGGTAGAGAGACAGACAGGTGAGGCAGACAGGTAGAGAGGCAGACAGGTAGAGAGACAGACAGGACAGGTAGAGAGACAGACAGGTAGAGAGACAGACAGGTAGAGAGACAGACAGGACAGGTAGAGAGACAGACAGGTAGAGAGACAGATAGGTAGAGAGACAGACAGGTGAGGCAGACAGGTAGAGAGACAGACAGAGAGACAGATAGGTAGAGAGACAGACAGAGAAACAGACAGGTAGAGAGACAGACAGGTAGAGAGACAGATAGGTAGAGAGACAGACAGGTGAGGCAGACAGGTAGAGAGACAGACAGGACAGGTAGAGAGACAGACAGGTAGAGAGACAGATAGGTAGAGAGACAGACAGGTGAGGCAGACAGGTAGAGAGACAGACAGAGAGACAGATAGGTAGAGAGACAGACAGAGAAACAGACAGGTAGAGAGACAGACAGGTAGAGAGACAGATAGGTAGAGAGACAGACAGGTGAGGCAGACAGGTAGAGAGACAGACAGAGAAACAGACAGGTAGAGAGACAGACAGGTAGAGAAACAGACAGGTAGAGAGACAGACAGAGAAACAGACAGGTAGAGAGACAGACGTTTCAGTGTCTCACCATAAAGGATCGGACCACGACGTCTGGCATCTGGGGCAGCTGGTAGTGCAGCAGGGCAGTGGTGGCGTGGTCTGTTACCTAGCAACAACACAACCAATCAGAGTGCTGCACACTCAGCTCAGGTGTGCAGGAGTTCTGGGAAGGACAGGTGAGTCTTACCTTCTGGAACACCTGGTACTGAGACTTGGTCCAGATGTCCAGCTGAGGAAGACAGACAGACAGGTTACCATGGAGACAGACAGGTATCAGAGGTTACCTGTCAGGTGAGTTTGACTTCCCACCTTTCCATCCTCGTTGTAAACGTTCTCGTTGTATCCTCGAACTACGGTTCTGTCGATGAACAGCGAACGCATCACGACGATCGCCTTCAACACCTTCCCTAGGGCCACCTGAGAGGGAGACAGGTGAGAGACAGACACCTTTCACCTGGTCTGAACAAACCTTTCACCTGGTCTGAACACACCTGTCACCTGGTCTGAACACACCTTTCACCTGGTCTGAACACACCTGTACAGTGTGTATAAATGTGTTTTATTACCAGCAGTACAGCAGACGTCCCGTTGGGTCTGAACAGCTCGATGGTCATATCAGGAAACATCCTGCCGATCCGGGAGATGACATCATCCACATACCTGTACGCAGAGGAACAGAGTATTACAGTAGTAGAGTAGTACTATGACAGGAGGTACTCACTGAGGAGGTAGTACCAGAGTACTGGGTTGGATGTATTACTGCAGTACTCACTGAGGAGGTAGTACTAGAGTACTGGGTTGGACTTTGGGTCGTCTCTTGGCTGAAGCTCCCATCTGATTGGCCGATCGTTTCAGTGACTGTTGATTCAACAGACTGGAGGCCAAACCGGCGTGGTACTGCAACTACACACAGATACACACACAGATACACAAACACCATCAGGTACTGACACGAAGCCAGTTGAACATACCCGGGTATCTTCAACACACCCGAGGTATCATCAACATACCCGGGGTATCATCAACACACCCGGTTATCTTCAACACACCCGGGTATCTTCAACACATCCGGGGTATCATCAACACACCCGGTTATCTTCAACACACCCGGTTATCTTCAACACACCCGGGTATCTTCAACACATCCGGGGTATCATCAACACACCCGGTTATCTTCAACACACCCGAGGTATCATCAACACACCCGAGGTATCATCAACATCAACACACCCGAGGTATCATCAACACACCCGGTTATCTTCAACACACCCGGGTATCTTCAACACACCCGGGGTATCATCAACACACCCGGGTATCTTCAACACACCCGAGGTATCATCAACACACCCGAGGTATCATCAACATACCCGGTTATCTTCAACACACCCGGGTATCTTCAACACACCCGGGGTATCATCAACACACCCGGTTATCTTCAACACACCCGGGTATCATCAACACACCCGAGGTATCATCAACACACCCGGTTATCTTCAACACACCCGGGTATCTTCAACACACCCGGGGTATCATCAACACACCCGGGTATCTTCAACACACCCGAGGTATCATCAACACACCCGAGGTATCATCAACATACCCGGTTATCTTCAACACACCCGAGGTATCATCAACACACCCGGTTATCTTCAACACACCCGGGTATCTTCAACACACCCGGGGTATCATCAACACACCCGGGTATCTTCAACACACCCGGGGTATGATCAACACACCCGGGTATCTTCAACACACCCGAGGTATCATCAACACACCCGAGGTATCATCAACATACCCGAGGTATCATCAACACACCCGGTTATCTTCAACACACCCGGGTATCTTCAACACACCCGGGGTATCATCAACACACCCGGTTATCTTCAACATACCCGGGTATCTTCATCATACCCGGGGTATCATCAACATACCCGGGGTATCATCAACATACCCGGGGTATCATCAACACACCCGAGGTATCATCAACACACCCGGTTATCTTCAACATACCCGGGTATCTTCATCATACCCGGGGTATCATCAACATACCCGGGGTATCATCAACACACCCGAGGTATCATCAACACACCCGGTTATCTTCAACATACCCGGGTATCTTCATCATACCCGGGGTATCATCAACATACCCGGGTATCTTCAACATACCCGGGGTATCATCAACACACCCGGTTATCTTCAACATACCCGGGTATCTTCAACACACCCGGGGTATCATCAACACACCCGGTTATCTTCAACACACCCGGGTATCTTCAACACACCCGGGGTATCATCAACACACCCGGGTATCTTCAACACACCCGAGGTATCATCAACACACCCGAGGTATCATCAACACACCCGGTTATCTTCAACACACCCGGGTATCTTCAACACACCCGGGGTATCATCAACACACCCGGGTATCTTCAACACACCCGAGGTATCATCAACACACCCGAGGTATCATCAACACACCCGGGTATCTTCAACACACCCGAGGTATCATCAACACACCCGAGGTATCATCAACACACCCGGTTATCTTCAACACACCCGGGTATCTTCAACACAGCCGGGGTATCATCAACACACCCGGTTATCTTCAACATACCCGGGTATCTTCATCATACCCGGGGTATCATCAACATACCCGGGGTATCTTCAACATACCCGAGGTATCATCAACACACCCGGTTATCTTCAACATACCCGGGTATCTTCAACACACCCGGGGTATCATCAACACACCCGGTTATCTTCAACATACCCGGGTATCATCAACATACCCGGGGTATCATCAACACACCCGGTTATCTTCAACACACCCGGGTATCATCAACACACCCGGTTATCTTCAACATACCCGGGTATCTTCATCATACCCGGGGTATCTTCATCATACCCGGGGTATCTTCAACATACCCGGGGTATCATCAACACACCCGGTTATCTTCAACACACCCGAAGTATCATCAACATACCCGGGTATCTTTAACATACCCAGGGTATCTTCATCATACCCGGGGTAACTTCATCATACCCGGGGTATCATCAACACACCCGGGTATCTTCATCATACCCGGGGTAACTTCATCATACCCGGGGTATCATCAACACACCCGGGTATCTTCAACACACCCGGGGTATCATCAACACACCCGGGGTATCATCAACACACCCGGGGTATCATCAACACACCCGGGGTATCATCAACACACCCGGTTATCTTTAACATACCCAGGGTATCTTCATCATACCCGGGGTATCTTCAACATACCCGGGGTATCTTCAACATACCCGGGGTATCTTCAACATACACGGGGTATCTTCAACATACCCGGGGTATCTTCAACATACCCGGGGTATCTTCAACATACACGGGGTATCTTCAACATACCCGGGGTATCTTCAATATACCCGGGGTATCTTCAACATACCCAGGATATCTTCAACATACCCAGGGTATCTTCAACATACCCGGGGTATCTTCATCATACCCGGGATATTTTCAACATACCCGGGGTATCTTCAACATACCCGGGGTATCTTCAACATACCCGGGGTATCTTCAACATACACGGGGTATCTTCAACATACACGGGGTATCTTCAACATACCCGGGGTATCTTCAACATACCCGGGGTATCTTCAACATACACGGGGTATCTTCAACATACCCGGGGTATCTTCAATATACCCGGGGTATCTTCAACATACCCAGGATATCTTCAACATACCCGGGGTATCTTCAACATACCCGGGGTATCTTCAACATACCCGGGGTATCTTCAACATACACGGGGTATCTTCAACATACCCGGGGTATCTTCAATATACCCGGGGTATCTTCAACATACCCAGGATATCTTCAACATACCCGGGGTATCTTCAACATACCCGGGGTATCTTCATCATACCCGGGGTATTTTCAACATACCCGGGGTATCTTCAACATACCCGGGGTATCTTCAACATACCCGGGGTATCTTCAACATACACGGGGTATCTTCAACATACCCGGGGTATCTTCAACATACCCGGGGTATCTTCAACATACACGGGGTATCTTCAACATACCCGGGGTATCTTCAATATACCCGGGGTATCTTCAACATACCCAGGATATCTTCAACATACCCAGGGTATCTTCATCATACCCGGGGTAACTTCATCATACCCGGGGTATCATCAACACACCCGGGTATCTTCAACACACCCGGGGTATCATCAACACACCCGGGGTATCTTCAACACACCCGGGGTATCTTCATCATACCCAGGGTATCTTCAACATACCCAGGGTATCTTCATCATACCCAGGGTATCTTCAACATACCCAGGGGTATCTTCAACATACCCAGGGTATCTTCATCATACCCAGGGTATCTTCAACATACCCAGGGTATCTTCATCATACCCAGGGTATCTTCACATACCCAGGGTATCTTCAACATACCCAGGGTATCTTCATCATACCCAGGGTATCTTCATCATACCCAGGGTATCTTCAACATACCCAGGGTATCTTCAACATACCCAGGGTATCTTCATCATACCCAGGGTATCTTCAACATACCCAGGGTATCTTCAACATACCCAGGGTATCTTCATCATACCCAGGGTATCTTCATCATACCCAGGGTATCTTCATCATACCCAGGGTATCTTCAACATACCCAGGGTATCTTCATCATACCCAGGGTATCTTCAACATACCCAGGGTATCTTCATCATACCCAGGGTATCTTCATCATACCCAGGATATCTTCAACATACCCAGGGTATCTTCAACATACCCAGGGTATCTTCAACATACCCAGGGTATCTTCAACATACCCAGGGTATCTTCATCATACCCAGGGTATCTTCAACATACCCGGGGTATCTTCAACATACCCAGGGTATCTTCAACATACCCAGGGTATCTTCAACATACCCAGGGTATCTTCATCATACCCAGGGTATCTTCAACATACCCAGGGTATCTTCAACATACCCAGGGTATCTTCAACATACCCAGGGTATCTTCAACATACCACGGGTATCTTCAACATACCCAGGGTATCTTCAACATACCCAGGGTATCTTCAACATACCACGGGTATCTTCAACATACCCGGGTATCTTCATCATACCCAGGGTATCTTCAACATACCCAGGGTATCTTCAACATACCCAGGGTATCTTCATCATACCCAGGGTATCTTCATCATACCCGGGGTATCTTCAACATACCCGGGGTATCTTCAACATACCCAGGGTATCTTCATCATACCCAGGGTATCTTCAACATACCCAGGGTATCTTCAACATACCCAGGGTATCTTCATCATACCCAGGGTATCTTCAACATACCCAGGGTATCTTCATCATACCCAGGGTATCTTCAACATACCCAGGGTATCTTCATCATACCCAGGGTATCTTCAACATACCCAGGGTATCTTCAACATACCCAGGGTATCTTCAACATACCCAGGGTATCTTCATCATACCCAGGGTATCTTCAACATACCCAGGGTATCTTCATCATACCCAGGGTATCTTCATCATACCCAGGGTATCTTCAACATACCCAGGGTATCTTCAACATACCCAGGGTATCTTCAACATACCCGGGTATCTTCATCATACCCAGGGTATCTTCAACATACCCAGGGTATCTTCAACATACCCAGGGTATCTTCATCATACCCAGGGTATCTTCATCATACCCAGGGTATCTTCATCATACCCAGGGTATCTTCAACATACCCAGGGTATCTTCAACATACACGGGGTATCTTCAACATACCCGGGGTATCTTCAATATACCCGGGGTATCTTCAACATACCCAGGATATCTTCAACATACCCAGGGTATCTTCAACATACCCGGGGTATCTTCATCATACCCGGGGTATTTTCAACATACCCGGGGTATCTTCAACATACCCGGGGTATCTTCAACATACCCAGGATATCTTCAACATACCCAGGGTATCTTCAACATACCCGGGGTATCTTCATCATACCCGGGGTATCTTCAACATACCCAGGGTATCTTCAACATACCCGGGGTATCTTCTCGTTATCTGGTTTAACCAGCCCTAACAAACGAGATCACGCTAAACGGTCCTACGAAGCTGGTTATCAACTCTGTAAATCAACTCAGGGTTTCTCAGTCTGGCTGTGAGCACGTTCACATGAACGGGGCGGGGCTTACAGCATCTGACCAATCACAGACATGGACAAGTCTACTGTCAGCAGACAGACAGACAGACAGACAGACAGACAGACAGACAGGCAGAGCGGCACATATTACAAAGGAAGAGTAAACTATATTAGACAAATAGGAAGAAGTTAAACACATAATCCAGACTAAAAATAACACAGTTGAAGCTGCCAAATGCAGGAAGGACAGCTGGCAAAAGAAAAAACTCCCGATGTGTGAATGCGTAAATAACAGACTTATTAATTTAACGGAACACTCAAAAGTCGGATAAAGTCGTCTGGTTATAAATAGCTTTAAGAAATGTTGTGGATCGGTGGGTTACACCTCATTATACCCATTGTTATATAAGAGGCTTGAATAACTATTTCAACCTTCTGTCAGCTGCGTCTCCGTCTCCGGCGGTGAGAAACAGACTCAAGACCAAGTAAAAAAATAAATGTAAAAATATAACTCAAAGCAGTGAACACCCACAGCATAAATCCAGCTGTCCTTCCTGCATCTGTCAGTGTAAACTGTATTGTTTTTAGTCTGAATTATGACTTAAACTTCTTCGTATTTGTGTAATATTACCATACGATGGTAATGAGCTGCTTCTTCTTCTTCTGATCAGTTTATCATCAAACAGGAAGTGATGGATGGAAAGGTCGTCATGGCTACGACCTGTCTGTCTGTGTGTATATACTGTGTAAATATATATATACACTGTATATCTCTCACTGTATCACACTCTGTAACAGTAATAACAAAATGTGTGTGTTTATCTCCTCAGGTAATAAATACTTGGTTGTACCTTGAAACAGATATTAATAATAATGAGTGAGATTAATCACAGATGGAGTAACTGGAACATTATTTATGTGTTTTATTTGAATTGATAAGTTGATAAATACATATTATTTTCAGTATCATGTGTATAAAGTGTGAAGAGTGAATGTGAGGTTTACCTTGTTAGACCACTTGTAAGCCTGCAGCAGCTGAGAGTACAGCGGGGTCTTATCCTGAACCGGGTCCAGACTCAGAAGACCGCTGTTATGGAGAGGATGAGACTCGGAGGGACGACCCACCAGACCGCTGAGACGCTCCAACTCACTGAGAGACAGACAGGTGGGAGGGACAGACAGACAGACAGGTGGGGAGAGAGAGACAGAAAGACAGACAGACAGACAGACAGGTGGGGAGAGAGAGACAGAAAGACAGACAGACAGACAGACAGGTGGGAGAGACAGAGAGACAGGTGGGAGGGACAGAGAGACAGGTGGGAGGGACAGAGAGACAGGTGGGAGGGACAGAGAGACAGGTGGGAGGGACAGACAGAAAGACAGACAGACAGACAGACAGGTGGGAGAGAAAGACAGAAAGACAGACAGACAGACAGACAGGTGGGAGAGACAGACAGACAGAGAGACAGACAGGTGGGAGAGACAGAGAGACAGGTGGGAGAGACAGACAGACAGAGAGACAGGTGGGAGAGACAGAGAGACAGAGAGACAGGTGGGAGAGAAAGACAGAAAGACAGACAGACAGACAGACAGGTGGGAGAGAAAGACAGAAAGACAGACAGACAGACAGACAGGTGGGAGAGACAGACAGACAGAGAGACAGACAGGTGGGAGAGACAGAGAGACAGGTGGGAGAGACAGACAGAAAGACAGACAGACAGACAGACAGACAGTTGGGAGAGACAAACAGACAGGTGGAGAGAGACAGAAAGACAGTTGGGAGAGACAGAGAGACAGGTGGGAGAGACAGAGAGACAGGTGGGGAGAGACAGAGAGACAGGTGGGAGAGACAGACAGACAGGTGGAGAGAGACAGAGAGACAGACAGGTGGGAGGGACAGACAGACAGAGAGACAGGTGGGAGAGACAGAGAGACAGGTGGGAGGGACAGAGAGACAGGTGGGAGGGACAGAGAGACAGGTGGGAGAGACAGACAGAAAGACAGACAGACAGACAGACAGGTGGGAGAGACAGGTGGGAGGGACAGAGAGACAGGTGGGAGAGACAGAGAGACAGGTGGGAGAGACAGAGAGACAGGTGGGAGAGACAGAGAGACAGGTGGGAGAGACAGAGAGACAGGTGGGAGGGACAGACAGACAGAGAGACAGGTGGGAGGGACAGACAGACAGAGAGACAGGTGGGAGAGACAGAGAGACAGACAGACAGACAGACAGACAGACAGGTGGGAGGGACAGACAGACAGACAGGTGGGAGGGACAGACAGACAGAGAGACAGGTGGGAGGGACAGACAGACAGAGAGACAGGTGGGAGAGACAGAGAGACAGGTGGGAGGGACAGAGAGACAGGTGGGAGGGACAGAGAGACAGGTGGGAGGGACAGACAGAAAGACAGACAGACAGACAGACAGGTGGGAGAGAAAGACAGAAAGACAGACAGACAGACAGACAGGTGGGAGAGACAGACAGAAAGACAGACAGACAGACAGACAGACAGGTGGGAGAGACAGAGAGACAGGTGGGAGAGACAGAGAGACAGGTGGGAGAGACAGAGAGACAGACAGACAGACAGACAGACAGACAGACAGACAGGTGGGAGAGACAAAGAGACAGACAGACAGGTGGGAGAGACAGAGAGACAGACAGGTGGGAGAGACAGAGAGACAGGTGGGAGAGACAGACAGACAGACAGGTGGGAGAGACAGAGAGACAGGTGGGAGAGACAGAGAGACAGACAGGTGGGAGAGACAGAGAGACAGACAGGTGGGAGAGACAGAGAGACAGACAGACAGACAGACAGACAGGTGGGAGAGACAGACAGACAGACAGACAGACAGACAGACAGACAGACAGGTGGGAGAAACAGACAGATAGTTGGGGAGAGACAGAGAGACAGGTGGGAGAGACAGACAGACAGACAGACAGGTGGGAGAGACAAACAGACAGGTGGGGAGAGACAGAGAGACAGGTGGGAGAGACAGACAGACAGACAGACAGACAGACAGGTGGAAAGAGACAGACAGGCGGGGAGATAGACAGGTTATATATGGTGGGAAAATGAACTTGTGTGTTGAATCCAGTGAAACTTGAATGTAATCTGGTGGCAGTTAATATATATATATATATATATATATATATATATATATATATATTAAATGAAAGTCGGACTCACTTCAGGTCTCTGTTCACTGCCTGCAGGTTGTATATATATATATATATATATATATATATATATATTAAATGAAAGTTGACTCACTTGAGGTCTCTGTTGACTGCCTGCAGGTTGTATATATATATATATATATATATATTAAATGAAAGTTGACTCACTTGAGGTCTCTGTTGACTGCCTGCAGGTTGTATATATATATATATATATATATATATATATATATATATATATATATATATATATATATTAAATGAAAGTTGACTCACTTCAGGTCTCTGTTGACTGCCTGCAGGTTGTATATATATATATATATATATATATATATATATATATATATTAAATGAAAGTTGACTCACTTCAGGTCTCTGTTCACTGCCTGCAGGTTGGGGTATATATTAAATGCAGTCTGGTGTTCCTGAGTCTACACTAACTAACAGCAGTATATATATATATATATATATTAAGTATAGTATCTGGCAGCAGCAGCAGCAGGCTGAATGAAAGTCGGACTCACTTCAGGTCTCTGTTCACTGCCTGCAGGTTGTATATATATATATATATATATATATATATATATTAAATGAAAGTTGACTCACTTGAGGTCTCTGTTCACTGCCTGCAGGTTGTATATATATATATATATATATATATATATATATATATATATATATAAAATGAAAGTTGACTCACTTCAGGTCTCTGTTGACTGCCTGCAGGTTGTATATATATATATATATATATATATATTAAATGAAAGTTGACTCACTTGAGGTCTCTGTTCACTGCCTGCAGGTTGTATATATATATATATATATATATATATATATATATATTAAATGAAAGTTGACTCACTTGAGGTCTCTGTTCACTGCCTGCAGGTTGTCCTGGAACTCGGCTATAAACTGCTTCTCTCGGCCCTCCAGGGTCTCCCGGTTCTTCATGCCATCTTTCAGGGACTCGAACACGCGGCTCACGCTGGAGCGGAGCGCCTGGATTCCGCTGATGGCGTGAGAGAAAGCGTCCAGATTCACCCCGACGTTCACTGCGTCCGCCATCTTCTCTGTTTCTGTTTCTCTCTGCTGAGGGCGGCTCTAAAAGGGACCGAGCAAATGCTGAGGGCGGGTCCAGAAGGGACCCAGCAATTGGGGGGAACTCTCGCGAGATGCCTTACGTTAGAATAGGTTGTTAGCCAAGTGGTCTCGCGATAGTTCTGAAAAGTCTTTGCAGATCTCAGATCAGATTTCGCAATTTGAGAGTTACCTTCTAGACATGACCTACTGCTGCTGGCGCTCAGAGATGACGTCACACGAGCCTCGTCAGTTGTTTTTTTGAAGCTTTAATTTCAAAATAGATGCAGTACAGTGACACGCGATCGGTCTACTGCATATAGTATACCAGGGGTTAAAGGGTTAATAATAAATAAAATATCATTAATTAATTAATTAATTAATTAATTAATTAATTAATTAATTATAAAATGTACAGATATCAAGAGTCTTTAATAATTTGGGGTTTGTAGTGAGTTGAATACTTCCCTCAGATTACACCAAAACATCAGAGACTATACTCAGATTACACCAAGACATCAGAGACTATACTCAGATTACACCAAAACAACAGAGACTATACTTCCCTCAGATTACACCAAAACATCAGAGACTATACTCAGATTACACCAAGACATCAGAGACTATACTCAGATTACACCAAGACATCAGAGACTATACTCAGATTACACCAAAACAACAGAGACTATACTTCCCTCAGATTACACCAAAACATCAGAGACTATACTCAGATTACACCAAGACATCAGAGACTATACTCAGATTACACCAAGACATCAGAGACTATACTCAGATTACACCAAGACATCAGAGACTATACTCAGATTACACCAAAACATCAGAGACTATACTCAGATTACACCAAGACATCAGAGACTATACTCAGATTACACCAAGACATCAGAGACTATACTCAGATTACACCAAAACAACAGAGACTATACTTCCCTCAGATTACACCAAAACATCAGAGACTATACTCAGATTACACCAAGACATCAGAGACTATACTTCCCTCAGATTACACCAAGACATTAGAGACTATACTTCCCTCAGATTACACCAAAACATCAGAGACTATACTCAGATTACACCAAGACATCAGAGACTATACTTCCCTCAGATTACACCAAGACATCAGAGACTATACATCCCTCAGATTACACCAAAACATCAGAGACTATACTTCCCTCAGATTACACCAAAACATCAGAGACTATACTTCCCTCAGATTACAACAAAACATCAGAGACTATACTCAGATTACAC